>JH598152.1:315559-371241 GCA_000173235.2 Hyaloperonospora arabidopsidis Emoy2
AATAGGTGGTTCCTCACGGGACCATCTATGAGGCCCTGTAAGAATATCGTGATCAACACGAATTCACTTACAGGATTCGCTACCATGCAACTTGTAAAGTAGCGAACGTGCTGAGCGTAACCGTGAACGTCACGCTTACCTTGTTTTATATTCAGGAGCTCTGTCAGAGTCCTGAACTCAGCTCTTGGCGGTCCAAAGGTTTGGCTGAGCAGAGTCTTGAAGACCGCCAACGATCCAAACACGTTTGGATCGTGTAATTGAAGATTCAGGGCCCAAGTTATGGCACGCCCTGACAAATTCGATTTGGCAAATGCAACTTGAAATTCCTCGTCGTCGATGTGGCTAGCCTTAATGACATCGTCCACTTCGAGGAACCATCTCAACAGGGAGTCTTCCTCGACTCCCCGGTACTTGGAGACTTCTAGTCTTTAGATTCTCGCGTCTACGCTCGCGTGCCGACGCTGCAGTAGCAGACTGAGACTGTTGCTGTCTCAGGAGTTCAGTCTGCTGGTGACCGTGCTGATGCAGCAGGGTTACTTCAGCTCGCGACGCGTCAAGTTCTCGCTGCAAGAACTTGGCGATTATGGAATGCTGTCGGTCCCTATCCCTTGAGGATAGCAGAGACCAGACAGCTTCTTCACCAACGGTCGAACTCATTCGTTTGACCGCACTACATTCGACATCGCTCAAATAGGAGTAACTTTCACGGGTGCCGTGAAAGTCGTCGCCTTCGTCGTCCAACATGTTCATGTTGAACGGTTTTGTTGTCCTTGGACGGACTACAAAGTGCTACCAGGTGTAACGGGGTACCAGAGCAACACACTGGACGACCAGTGTGGAGCTACTATCACCGACAGCAGTGCTAGTGGTGCCTCGCTACCTCTGTGCAAACGTGCAGAGGAAGGGAAAGCAACAAGGAACTGACTTGTTGCTGGTAAAAGTAAAACTGTATTAAATATAATTGAGTCCTAATCATTAACCTATGTTTTAGTCCTACCTTAGTTATATTTGTCTACAAAAATGTATGCTAAAGTCTTGCTCACCACTCATTGCGCGCGTCCATCGTTGATTGGACCGCTAGAGCTGGCTGATGTAGTGACCCATCTTAGCCAATCGGTGGGTGTTCTGAATATTACCCCTTATGGTAATTTTCATGAATATTATTAACCTTTATGATAATATTCTAATTAACAAGTATCAAGGGTTAATTACATGTAACAGGCTCACCCCGTTACAATTGTCAATCACCCAATATTTTCGCTCTGCTCTGTACCTGGAGACGCTATAGCAGAGTACGTACCATAACACACCGGCGAAACGTCTACATCAGTATTAATGAGAGAGAAAATATGTGGTGAAGCAGTTGGATATCTGCACCAGTGTAAAGTTTCTCATTAGTTTATCTTACCGATATATGGCGTTGGTAAGGCCGCCGGTGCAGCTGTCAAACCTGCGATGAACTGAACGACAACACTGAATCGTACACATATACTAAAATCGAGTCAACAAGTGCAATAGGGAAGACCACAATAACGTACACTGGACGCGCCGGCGCTGTCTCCGTGGCATACACGGAATATCGCAATGTTCATCAGGAGATAAAAGTCACATATTAATTTTCAGGGGGACACCGGCTTAGTAAGATATTTATAATATCTTTTATCTAGGGGGTGTCCACGTAGCAAGTACGGGGGGGTGTCTACCTAATCAGTCCCTTTAAGAATCCCCGAATATATTTTGCTAACATAATATCTGTCATATTAGTTTAGTGGAAGAGATCCGCCATGAATTCCGACCAACCGTTACTCAATAAGTGTCGTCACTACGAACAAGCTTCGGTGACGTCTCTTTATACATTCTTATCGAATTTCGTTCCATATTGTGAATATGCGCAGGGTTTGCAGAAGCGGCTTGGATGCAGATGCAAAAGATACGATTGCCTGTCAAGACGGTGCTATCCACTAAACGCCACGCAACGACTTCGATATAGCACTCATGAGCTAAACAGCATCTATGAAATAGCGGATTAGTGTGCCCATGTCTTTACTCGGCTCGGCAGTGCAGCTGCACATAGGAGGATACTCTCATGCCGCTAAAATGTGAGTCAGATGTATGACATCCAAGTTCGTGGTGTACTCTACCCTTGATATTGATGGGTCTGTACGCCTACTTTATCGTGGGATAAATAGCTGCGGCCCCGCGCGTGCAGCCCTTGTCTTTACTACAACCATCATCGCATCACACGAGCGAAGTGGTGGCTTTCTTTGTGCACACAAAACTCGTCTTTATTGGACATAGGTGCACGCAACGCTATGTAGTTGATGCACTGCCTGTATTGATGAGCATATCGTATCAGCCAAAGAATGGCATCGAAACATTACCTAAAAAAGAGCTGATGCGTAAGTACCATCAGCGTGAATAGACACGGGTCTAGTGCAGTGGCAAACCGTGCGAGGTGCTCCTTTTTGATGCTTGTAGCTTGTTATATGTTAGAAAGTAGCAACAGTTACCCCAACAATTGTATGAGCAGCAACTGCTCGAAAACGTGGCCCCACCTCGCAGCCAGAAATACGGTCTGTTTCAGCTCATGAGTGCTGCAAGTGTATTTGCCAGTCAAAGGTCAAACAAGCTCGTGCTCTAGCAGGTTGCGTTCTTCAGAAAGCCCAGTTCAACTTACAATTCCAGATACGCTCAAGTCCGTCGTGAAACAATGAGTCGAATTGCTATGAGTCAGTAGTTGGACAAACGTTTGATTACTCAATTTCGAAAGCACACATCTGGACGACAGACGCCAGGGATGTTTACGCCTGTGACTCATCTCTTTTTCGGTGGGTCGTCAAACATCCATTTGATTGCGTAGACGGCTGTGGTGGTACTTCCGATCTTACGTGAGATGCATGATGATGGCCCTTTCCGGCAAACTTTGCGATTGATTGTCGTTTCGGGCTTAACAGCGTGGCGTTAGCAGTGCCTGTCTCGTGCCACACTGAATGTCTCGTTGCCAATGTTTTGTTGTATAAAAACACGTTCGACGCTGGACACGAAGAATTTTTTCGAGTATATATAATCGCTACTTAGTAAATGCTCTAGCAGCTTTCATTCTTCTAGCCCTCCAGTAAACTTGCTGCCCGGGACTCCATCACACGGGTCACACCTCCAGCAAGAGTCGCCATAAGCGCATACTGGGATTCCGACACTTCGCGGCTTTTGCCAACGTGAATGCAGCAGAAGGTCCCGACGGCAGTGGAGCCACCACCTTCCGGGTATTCGACCTTGATCGGAAAGCCGAAGTAAAAGCGTATGCCGTCGCGACGCACTAGGTTCATCGAACTGAAGCGTACATCCGCTTCCGGATGAGGAACCAGTAGTGGGTAGTCATTCATGAGGACGTGAGCACATATAGTGTGGTCACGAGGAAGCTGCCCTCCTCGCCAAGCCGGTTCAGTAGACGCCACGACGTACGCGACTTGAGGACCAATTAGGGTAACTACCACAGCATCGCACTTTAGTTCTCCACAAGCGATATTGCAGAGTAGCTCCAGATCCGGGAGGTTCATCATGTACGAAACGATGTTTGGATGTTCTTCAATCCAGCGCAGTCGTTGGCTTTCATCAGCTGGTTTCGGGTGGTGCGCAGCATCGACGATCTTGCTGACTTCTCCAATGTCTAAGTCATCTTGATCATTTTCAGGACCCTCGAGGTCTTCAGTATCTTGAGCTCCTTCCAGTTCTTCTGTGTCAGCGACACTGTTCTCGCACCTATTTCCATGTTGCAGCTCATATTGACGTCCCCCGCCGTCTGCGACAGGATGGAGGTCATGACCCGACGGAACTTCAGGAGTGACTTCAGGCACTATCGGTGGCTCAAGATGCATCATCTCGCCCGAAAAGCCATGCTCCTTGGACAACTGAACGAGTCTCATGGTTAACTCACGTGTGTCTGCACGAAAGTTGCCGCTATTCGTTGAGCTGATGATATGCTTGATTACCCGGACGACTACCGACTTCTCTTCTTCGGAAGCTGTACTAAGGACTTGACTTAGCGAGTGTGCGATCACCGCGCTCGCTGGCTCCACATTCGGTCCATCAGGCTGGATTAAGGAAGGCGTCGTGCTACCTTCAGTAGCGCAGTAGCTGTCGTAGTCAGCGTCATCAATGCGCTGCATGCAATGCTCGCACACGTGTACCGCTTGGCTGTATTTGACCCCTGTCTCCGAAGACTGAGACGTCTCGCTCGACGGCGGCGCCTGGCCGATCGAGCGCACACAACGAGCACAGACAAGGAAGCCGCACAAGTGGCACCGCTTCGAGCGTCGCGAGGACGCCATGCCTGCTTTTGACGTGCCAAAGATACTCTTTATGACATCCACGCGACGCGTGCAGCACGCACACCGGGTGTTTGTCGGCTGCACCTTTCGCAAGTCGGCAAACACTTGCGCATCCAGTCGACGCCAGCGGACAGCATTCTGGTACTGTTTCAATGACCGTGCAAACTGCATGACCCGTGCCAGCATCACGCTGCTTGAGGCGTCATCACCATTCGGGCGGTTCTTCGTCGACAAGAGCCACCGCAAGGGTGCAGGTCTCCCGGAGCTTGGAGTGGAGGGTACGTGAGCGCAAAAGGTGACTCGGACAGCTCGCTTCGTTCGTCCTGCTTTCGTCGTCTTCTGCGGCTCAGCAGTGACGAGGTAGAAACCCGTGAGACCCTGGACATGAACGACGTTGGCAGCTTGAACTTTACCCGAGAACACGTCGTCCGGGTGCTGCGACGCCATCGTGACCGTGAACCCCTCCACTTGGTTCTTCTCCAAGGTTTTGTGAGCACAGATAAAACACCATTGCTCATTGCGTGCCAGCATGTGGCGCTTCAAAAAGGCCGCTGTCCGGACCGTCACGTCCTGCGTCGTCACTTCTTTCGCGTGGTGCACGATCGTCCCGTAGATAAAGTCCCGACCGACCAGTTCGCGCATCACCCAAGCGTAGCGTTCACTCGTGGGCGATGCCAACAGGCCCCGCATCTCGGCGAGCGAGCACTCGATCACACTCGTTGCAGTCACGATGGTGCCGTCAATCACGTGCTCCGTCATGACGCCAGTGGACTCACAACGTCGATACTGCAACTCGTCCAGGTCAAACCGGGTTGCTGCTTGAGCTGCCAATTCAGCCAGACGTCGGTCGCTGGACCGTACGTAGCGACGCTCCGAACCGTCAGCATTGACACCCATTGTCAAGTCTTTTTTGCAGGTGGAAGGTTGGTTCGTGCTTTCGTGGACCGATCGAGTTGTGCTTTGGTTCATGTGAAGAATTCGGTGCACGACTTGCCATGGGCTTCACGATCCCAGTCGCAGTAAAAGAACATCGGAAGGACGAGTCGAAGAGAGCGGTGAGATGGGAAGACGCAGGTAACGAACGGAGCAAGGGCGAAAGGAGTGCACCGATGGAAAGCCGTTCGCGTTCGTGACCTTTCTATTGGAGGTTCTGCAAAGCGCGGCGGGCAAAGTGACGACACGCACTTTATGGTCCACAAGTGTGTGTTCATGCACACTGCATCATCTACAGGGGTTAGCAGATACTATGGCTGGCTTGTGAGACTCAGACGACAACCAAGCGACTGACTGACTGACTGACTAAGCATCAAAATGTATCCGAGTTGTGTGTGTCGCATTACTGCCATGGTTTGGATTACAGCACGTAGACGGCAGATACAGTGACGATACTGATACGCCTAATGCTGTTTTGAGGCTAGTGATTGACGACGAGGTGAGGTATTTAGAGAGACGATGTCCGACCTAAGACATTGGTCCAGCGGTCCGGAGCATAAGCATGAAATGTTGTACCTAAAAGCTCTTCTTCATGTCCCCTTCTGCGCGTCTCTATCTTAGGCCATCAAAAGGTTGGACGTGAGCACGCACCTGACAAAGACGGCAGACGTGCCACGAGCGGACAACGCAGTCTTGAACTAGCAACAATTTGAGAAATTTGGCATGCGTGTGTCGCACCGCCGGTGCATGACTGTGGGCCGAGCAGGACCTTTGGTAACCCAAGTCGAAAGCCACACACTCTTCATTGAAATGCAATTTCACCATTTGCCTACACTTTTTTGTAATGTGCACGCCTTTTTGTGCCCTTCTCGTCGCACATCTACTCCACAATTTACTAACGTATGAAGCAAAAGACACAGCTCGCACTCACCGTGAAATTTCGGTTCGTTCTCAAAGTCCTCGCCGCTCCATACATACAGACACGGGAAGGCCGTGAAGCTTACAGAATGCTGACGCAGCTTAGCATCCTGTCAGACTTGAATGTCTGAGAAGTAATGAGTTTAGTGGACAAGGCGTTTGTGAAAGTTGTGGTGGAGAGAACCACCTGCATCTACAAGCCAATGTGGCTTGGACCAATGATGTAGTCGGGTGCGTAAAGCTGCCACGCACTACCTTTACACATACCTTCAGGAACCTGCGAATGAGAAGTTTTATCGTCTTCTCTCGCGTGCAGCGAGGTAGACACGAGCTCCGATGAGACGCGGTCTCTACAGCACGCTTAAACTGAATATAAGTCGCGTTGATGACGTACTTCAATGACATCATGTAATGACGTCAAGTACTGAGGTCATCCATGTGTGACACACAATTTGTGGTAGCTACACAATTGCTGTACCCCAGCCACATGAAAGGTCTAAATGCGTACCTCAATTTAGAACCTTTCTCAGACTTTCCGTGTTTTTACATGACAAGTCTCGTGTGACGGTTTGTCCCCGTTACAACAATGATTGGCCCACCACTTGACGAAAAAGTTCCGTCTATCCCCTAAGCGGCTCAAAGACGTGGTCATATCGATCTAGCGCAGATGCATTGATAGTTGAACTACGGCGGGCTCTTTCTTCGACCACGGTCTCCTGGTGTTGATGGTCACCAAAACGTTTGTTATGATGATCGTACCGCAGCAAGGCGTAGTGCTGTTAGCGCATAGGCAACACCATGTTCTGGGAACAGAATCGGTTTAAGACACGATTAGTCCCGACGCACTTCCGTGATGAGCTCATTCCCGGCGCACTTACGTGATGACCTCATAGCCTCACTCAAGAAGACGTTGTCACTTTCGTGTGAGCATGGCCTTCTCTGGGATGTATTGTTGTCTTTGAATAATCGTCCGGTGGTGTCTTTTTGGCCTGTGTTCGATATGACCACACTCTCCATCTCAACAAGGAAACGAGCCGGGCGTCGATGAGTGGTACCAAAAATCTGGTGAGGGGGTAACCTAGTCAGAGATGGTATTAATATTTACGGCAATGGTGTTTTACGCATAAGAATTGTTATATCCTGTATGAGGTAATGTACAGTTTTAGTAGGTATTGCAATTCGTCATCGATAGTTTAGGGCCTTATGGTTAATTTTATATCGTAATTGTATAGGTTTTACCACGTACGTTCATGTGGTGGAATGGATTCTCAAAACTGCATGTCCAGCCCCCAAATCACTCATTTTGCCGGACTGCCGACTTGCGGAAGGGGGTACCCCGATTTCTCGTATAGACATTGACTCACCTTGTATACCTGTCAGCTGTAGGGATGACGCTTTGGTAGACTCAGACGGAAAGGAAGATATTTCGGTCTTGAGAGAGGTAGACCTTGGCCCCAGTAAATATGCTTCACTGGATGGGCCGGTAGGTGGCCACTCGATGGACTCAGTCGAGAGTAGACTTACAACCAAGTTCTTCAGGTAGCTTGTCGCTCCTGTCCTTTTCCTTGTTGGATCAGGGGTGTTAACCTCCTGGTCTTTACTTTGCTCCCCAACCACGTGGTAGGGAGACCGCTTCCGATAGCGGGTCTTGAGGGGGAGGTTGCTACTCGATGAGCCTACAGGCCAAATGCTTCCTGGGGTTCTACTCGCGCTTGGTCTGACCACGCACTGTCTTCAACGGGGGGGGCAAAGTATATCCCTTCCCGGAAACAGGCGGGCAGACTTACCAAGTTCCTTAACGCACGACGAACTCGTGCCACGTGGATCGCATATTGAGTTGTATTTGATACTGTCCTATTCTTCAACTTCTTTACTCTATCCTTGCCTTATGATCCGGATTTTTATGTGACTGGTCAGAAGCATTCGAATCTTGAAGGACCTTGGTCTACCTATGAGGGACCGAGTCAACCAATTAGGGACCAAGGTCTACCGATGAGGGACCGGTTCAACCAATCAGGTACCAAGATCTATCGATGAGGGACCAGGTCAATCGCTGGGGGACCAAGGTCTAACGATGAAGGAAAGGGTCCACCAATGAGAGACCAAGGTCTACCTGTAGGGACCGCGGTTAACCAATGAGGGTCTGTAGTAATCTTCTTTCAGTACCGCTTAGCCGATAATTGGGCAACGGTCTTCTTCTTGATAGTTTCTGCGGGTACATCTTCTCTGAGCTTCCAGCTACTTTCGAGACCCTTTCTCTCTCAGGCACCCTTTCCCTAAAGGAAGTACCTTGTCCCCTCGTTGCGATATTCTCCAGGTCCATTATTGTTTCAAAAGCACTTCACCTAAGTCATACCAGTCCTCGATGTACCAGCCATTAGATAAAGGTTTGAAGACCGAGTATATTAAGGTAAGTAGTACAATTGTGGCGTAAAACGAGGAAGGGTTTATGTATACAGACAAAATATGGATAAGGTTCAGTTATCGTTTTGAGCAGAAAAGATTAAGCCTTGTTGAGGCAATTGTCTCTCGCGCACTTTAAGCTGTGATTCTTACACATAATTGTTTCTAGCTCTACGAGCTACCTTGATCTTCAGGGTTTTATGCTTGATTCATACGAACTGATCGACTCTTCGACTCCACAAATTTAGCTCATACGAACAGGAGCCTCTGTAATCCTTATGTTTTCCTCTGACGCACTGATCTATCGCAGCCCCGCTACACCCGGTACAGCCACGTTAAAGATGTAAGGAGTGAAGCTCTATGAGGGCTTTTACCCTTAGCAACAATAAATTTGCCGCTTATTGAACTACATCACCCCATGAGTTCTTGGAAAGTCAAAGTACATAGCCATTATACTGTCTGCACATTTCCGCTCTCCATTTGTTTCCCTATTTCTGTATCTTATTGCGTTGTCCGACCACACCAGGTTTCGTGAATTACAAGCCGATATTATTCGACTCTTCACTCGACTTGGTTAGTAAAACATTCTCAGAAATTATCTACTTAAGCAAATTGTTCCTGAAGTGCTTTTCAGCAGTAGTTTGGGCTGTGGCTAAAAGGTTTCTCACGTGTTTGCATACATATTACCAAAAAGATAATTTTGTACTTGGTTCCAAGCCGATCTCTTGGTCTAATTGGACCCTTCAGATCGAAGCACACAACTTGTCTTTTTTTGTTGTCTGACGATGTATCTCCTCAATTATCCTACCTCTCCAGTGGGTCAATCAATATTGCGCATACTGTGAGTGATGGGACCCTAGATGCAGGAATTCTGGTCCTTCAGGAACAGTATCTCGTCTGGGAAGGGTCAGTTTCGGTAATTTTCCACACATGCTTGGTTACATCGCTCTGCGCGATTCCAGCGCATCTTCACCTCTTTATATCTAACTGCCGCCACGATGATTTGACTCGTACGTGAGAATGGTCTGAAGGCTAGCCTCCACGAGAAGTAGATTTCCACGGATCCGGCGTCGAAGCATCGGTGCTACCCCGATGCCTGTCAGAAAACGATACTCTCTACGGCTTGTCGGTGGACACTCTTTCCGTCCAGAAACCATGCGTAATTGTGTGTCAAGCCGAAGGCGCAGCATACGTTGGTCACTTTCACAGTTTATTTAGTTATCCGGTTATCACGATAGTCAGTGTCACACTTCATGTACCGCTAAGCTCCGCAGGCTTTTAACTCGCTGCACGCACATGCATCATAACCCCCTCGTCATCATCAAACCCTTTTTGCTGCCACCGGGTGCTAACCGTAAACGCTCTTCAGGATCCGGAAATTTCCCCTACGCACTAGCAGACTCACAATCACCAACATTGGGTCATCACCTCACTTCTCCTCACGGTCTTTGTTTGGATAGCTTGCTCTATTTTAGTGTCGACCAATTTGTCGTAGAGGAGATGGAGATGGATGTACTTGACTGTGAGGCAACTTACGATGTAACATCGTCTATGCCTCTGTCATTTTTTATACTCATGCGACTCATTGCCGATCGATAGAACGTTCATACATTCTGAACTATCTCCAGCACATCCTTGATGAACCCACGACAACGAAGGTACCGCGGAATCACGCGACCACGATGCTTCGTGAGTGTGAGCAACGAGGTTCGTCGCCACAAATCTCTTCCCACAATACAGGGATAGGCGCGACCGCTTCGAGGAAATCGAGGCGATACGTCAGGCTCTCGCTGACTTCACCGGTAGCCGTAATCTCTAGTTGCTCGGCTATGCCGCTGTCATTACGTGGCGAAGTCGTGTGCTCTACGCATCTTTGATTTCCCAGCACCACCTATAAAAAAAATTCATCTTCAACTCCGCATCGGGTCCTTGGACCGAGGGTATATGGCCACTGACAACTTCACTTCCATCCGTTTACCCGCTCACCCGGCTGTTGCGCTTAACTGAATGCGTTGATTTTTCGCTTCAAGAAGTAACGAATTAATCCGGGCGTCTACCTTCGTTATCAGCACGATCATACTCGTGTGGAAGCATGTGTACAATGTTTGTCATCAAATTTTGTCGACGCACTTACACGATGCCGTATCCTTTGCGTACAGGTACATCAGATAATCTATTACGACTTCTTCAGGTCGCACTTGCATCCACTGCGTGTGACAGTATGATGTGGATCGTAAAGCCTGCAGCACTCGTTCCGTAATACGTTATACCGTAGGCAATGACTCTGCCGGCCTGGACCGACTGTCGTTGACATTTCTGCCATCTTTTAGGGAGACCTAACAAATCCGATCGAATCGTTAGGCCAAGAACCTCACTTGCTAAATTGATCGTAACGACTTGTCTTTAAACTACCTCCACCACTCCAACCCTTAACCATAACATTGCTTTCTGCTGTCAGAAGACCGCATCGCTAGACGCTTTTGCCGCGCGTCATGCACCTTGTCTACCACAAATTGTAGGCCCTGGCATCCTAAGACCTACACTATAATTCTCTGCGTTTACCCACTTTCGGTACAGCACTGACATCAGCAGCTCAAGTGCGTTGCCATCAAATTCATTAATGTTATATCGAGGCTGATGATCAGCAAATAATGCGAAAGTACTGTCTTATTAATGAGCTCTTCCAGCCCTTTCAGGGATGTCAGCCAGTGAAGATAGTTGCATCTAAGGGCCACAACTGGAGTCGATTCAAACAACGTCGAATTCTCTTTAGGGGTTACCAGACGGTCTCCTGATACTCCTCTACCTCTTTAACACCAACAGAACCTTCCTTTCAGAACTCTCAATTCAGTAGCTGTACCACTTCCTTTTCTTTGATCGTCGTCCGATACAAATTTTATCGTGATTGCCTGGTTGCATATCCAACATATTCATTCTGGTTGCATAGCCAACATATTCATCCAGTTTGCTTTCTCTTCATACTCACAGATCTTACCGTCCAGTATGAAAGGAGTAGCCACTTGAACGAGTCATCGACCTTATCTATCGCATACCGTGTGCAAACGCCACCAATGAATTCGATATCTGATAAGTACTAACGTCGTTGTCACACATACGGCGTAGCAAGCGATAAGGGCGAACGTGGTGAATCGTTTATTAAAAGTAAGCGGTATCTAGCTTACTTCCGCTTTCCATTCCAGTATAAAAGGCAGTGGGCGGTACATGCAGATGCGATGTAGACGAAAACTTCCCAGGGCATGTAGCTTTTCCGACTTTGATTCTCCTGCATTTACGGAGTCATTGTCTCAAGTCCTTTGACTTCCAACATCTTCATCGTACGAGCGCGATAACACAAAAGCACAGCTTGATTAGTACACATGTCAAAGTTACGTCTTTTTGTGGACACGGAGCTTCCGTGTGTCACTGCTGCACATGAACGCCATCCAAAGCCACACGCTTCATGACCGTAGCAAATGGGCTATCATATACCATCCAGCCGAGGAAGATCGCTCAGACAGTAGTTGATGCAGCTGAGACGAATCCTTCCAGTGCGAACCGTGTAGCTTGGTTGGCGTTCACCACTTCTCAACAACCGTCTCTTGTTCCTGCAAGGCATCAGCAATTGCCTGCTCTATGGGGCTATAGCCACCGTCAGCTCGGCTCAAGTTCATCTTGCGGTGAAGTCGCACATTCGGGTTACACATGATACGCACCGACTCCACTCCCTTTTGCCCCAAATTCTTGCTACGAGCATGCAGCAAGAACGGGTGCACTAACATCACGTCACCCGCCTTGCCGTTCACTTCAACTATCTGTCGGCGTTCGAATTGTCTGGCTTGGTAGCTCACCGCACCACCTTTCATCCCCCGCGGCTCGTTTTTCGCCAGCAACCTGGCAACGCGCTTATGCGACCCCACCGACAACGCCGTCCCTCCTTCACCTGGTCCAATATCGGAGAACAAGAAGATAGCCAGCAAACCTGACTCGGGACTATCAATATGGTGCTGGTACGACGCGCCGTCCACGTGCCACTTGCCAGCAGCTGCCCACGGTGGCTCTGTTTGGTCCGGAAACGTGATCATCCACCACCCAAGACCAAAGTCTTTTCTCCATCGGTTACGACCACAGAGCTGGTCCATTGCTCGCTTTAGACGTGGCGTCACCACCTCATGCCACACTTGACCGTCCTGTGGAGTAGTATAGACCTCTGGTTGCAAGAACAACAAAGTGAACGAGATATCGGTGAGCCCTTCAATCACGAACAATTTCTTTAAACTGGTTAATGATAAAGACCTGCAATGCCGTGTCGCTCTACCCACGTAGTCGGGTCTTTCGTGATACCATCCTGAGCCAGTCGGTGCCAAATCACTTCGCGACACTCTTGTGCAGTGGATGGCGAGAAAGCTTCGGGTAGCAGCACAAACCCATCCCGAATGAAGGATTCAATTGCAACATGGTCGAACGCATCTTCGATGCGCTTTTTCTTGTCCATAGCCTCCGTGGTGGTTTCCAGCTCATCGAGCCAACTTGATGCTCGCTTCATTTTTCAGAAACGTCTGCGCATGTCAAAAGGTACTACTTTTAGGGATTTCAGACGGGAGAAAGGAATTTGCACGCTGCAATTAATTGGTTTCATGATATTGTTTATTTTTTACGGACGAGTTAAGAGTAGGTTGCAAGTTAGCGTTTGGTAACGTTAATACGGTTACATATTGAATGCAGTGCTCTATTTGCCGATTCGCAATAATTGCTCAAGGTCACATCGATAGGGGAATAACGCCTGATCACCTAGACTGCAGACGGTATCGCTTCAACCACCTTTTGCTTCTTCTTCGAGCGGCTACTTGACGTCGAAGCGATTTCTTGAACAAATCCAGTCCGTTCTTCATCAACCATACGTTTTAAATACTTGAGACCAGCCAAGTTGAAGCCAATGCGGTTCTTGGTTCCCACCAGTTGCGAGCGTAATCGCTGCCATAACAACTCGAGCTCATTGAACAGCCCCACACGCGCACAAATGGCCGAGTTGTGGAGCTGGAGCAAAAAGAGCAACATGCGACAGCAAAACTCCACCTCCAAGTGACTCGAGATCAACTGCAGCAGCAACCGGATCACACGCTCCACGTAGTCGAACGGCAACACAATCAGTGCTTCCTCCATGTCATGCGGCCGGATACGCCGCAGCGTGTGCAGCACGTACTTGAGCGGCGAGTAACCCAACAGCAGCATATTCGGCGGACGACTTGCCTTCTTCAGCTTCTTCAATTCCTCGAGCTCACCTTCACTCTTGTCTTCCGTCGTAGGCAAAGCATTCGATGTTGCCTCCTCCACCAACTTTTTTTTCTCGTGCTTGAACTTCTTCGCGGCAGCAGCAGCCTCCTTGAGCTTCTTCTTCTGCACTCTTGCAAAGTCAGCAATAGCCTGCAGCTCCGTTTCAGCCAAGTCAACAGCTTCCATCAAACTCTCGCCGGCACAAACCGACTCAATGGTGCGTTTAGCAGCTGAAGCTGATGTGTCATTGCTCACCTCTCCAGCTTCACTCTTGTCCTTGCCCAGAGCCGGTCCCTTGTTGTTGCTGTTAGATGTCAGCTCGTCTTCAAAAAGCTGCTCCATCTCTTTCTCCTTTTCCTCCTCAATGAAAACCTGGTCTTCCGTACGGACGTACTTGCACAGCGAGCGGTCTTGCGAACAACTCACTACAAAACTACCATCGCTACTAATCGCGAGGCCCCAAATTTCACCAAAATGTTGGCCATCAATCTTGAGAATACGCTCAAAATGATCGCCGTCCCAGTAGCAAATCGACTTGTCCTTCGAGGCAGTAAAAAAGTAGTGCGTCTTGTGGACGAAGCGCACGCACATGATGCTGTCCTGGTGTGCGAAAATGGACTTGTGACAATCGCCGAAATCCAGACCCCACAGCTTCACATTCTTGTCAGCAGATGCCGTCACTAGCATCGCGTCGTCCGAAGAGATATCCATCGACATGACCGGAAGCTTGTGGCCATACAAGCTGACAAAGAACTTCAGCGAGTCATCATGAAACACCTTGACCGTGCAGTCCAACAAAGCCACTGCTACAACCAGTTTCTTGGAGTCCTTCGTGTTGCTATAGCGAACGCACAGCACATCATCCGACATCTTGAGCATGCGGGTGTGTGAGAGACCTAGACGCAACGTGCTGTTCTTCTCGGCATTGTCGAAACGGTGCATCTCAAAGTCCCAGAAATTCACGCGCTGATCCGCACCACCAGTAACAATACCACGTCCATCAGGACGCACATCGATGGACCAGACAGCACTACCATTGTGAGCCTGCTCGTCCTTCCAAATACACTCGCCTGAGTTCAGATCGAAGAGCAGCAGCTGACCAAGCTTTGTGCCCACAACAACGTGCATATTGCCTGGTGCGAACACCGCCGACAGCGCGGGCGATAGATTATCACTCAACGTGCGAATACACTGCAGTGAACGAGCGTTCCAGATCTTCACAGACGCACCTGCCAGCGACAAAACGAGCTGGTCATCTGAACTGATCGCTACTTGACGCACATCAGATCGGTGCCCACTCAACGTAAGTACATGGGACTTTCCGTATCTGTTCTCAAGCGTCGTCGCACTTGGCGAGAGCGTGTACGTCTCGATGCTATTGTTCTGCAATCCAAGCATCAACGACGTGGTACCGTCCTTGGCAACGTCAGGAGAGAACGCAAACGACTTGACACGATGCGACGATCGCACCACACACAAGAGCTCCAGTTCGTCCGTTGCCAAATTGTCAGCAGCATCCTCTTCCTCCTCCTCCTTAGCTGCCTGTGTCTTGTGTAACGCCAGTGGTTTGCTCTTCTTCCCCACGCCCTCAACCTGCTGCTGCTTCTTTTTGGCCTTTTCTCGCTGTCGCTTCTCGCGACGTTGACGTTTCTTCTTCATCTCGTCTGCTGACCGCACACGGTAGATCTCGACTGTCTTCCCTGTACTTTGCACTCCCACCAAGTCTCCCTTGATATGGTATGCAACGCTCGACACACGGTCATTGCTCTGCCTGTAGATAGATCCCAAGAGCTTGACAATCTCTCCCTCCTTTTCAGTCTGCTGGACGCTCCACACTCTTAGCTGATTGTCCGACGCGCCCGTCACAAGTCGGTCTCCCTTCAAATTCAGAGCCAACGACCACACTTCATTTCGGTGACCCACACACGTCTGCACACAGTGCTGTGTCTCCAAGTCCCAAACTTTCACGAGCGTATCCTTTGAGCTCGAGATCAATGTCCTGGGTGTCAAGAAAGCAACTGCTGTCACCGCGTCCTTGTGTCCTTTGAGTCGAAAGAGTCCCGTCTGGCTCACCAAGTCCCACACAATCACGTCCGTATCTCGAGAACCAGAAGCCAACTCTGCACCATCTGAGCGGTACGTCAGCGTCTCCACTGCGCTCTTGTGGCCGTCCAGAGTCACAATGAGAGCACCTGTAGCAAGTTTAAACACGCGGATGACACCGGAAGAGTACCCACACGCCACTTCGTTACCGTCAGGACTTAAAGCCAATGCCGTCACTTGACCGCCACCGCTATTTTCAGATATCTGGAGGTCCCGCACTTTGTTGCCTTGGCGAATATTCCACACAGCTGCAGACTCGAGCGCTGGGGCAATAGCAAAGCGACCATTGGCGTCGTAGATGACGTTGCCTTCCACGGACGAGATCACGCCGAAAGAGCACGAGCGCTCGTAGCGCAGGTACGACTTGACCATGAGCTATAGTGTGGACGTGGGATAAAGGTATCGCTTCGAGGATGAGGTTGATGGTAATGTTGACAATTTGGTTGGCGAGGAGCTACGTGACTGGACTGAAACGATTTGTGTAGATTTGGTGTGGACAGAGGGTGGGTTACGACGATTTGGCCCGGATTTTAGGAGCGATGGATGATAAATTAGCGAATAGCAGCTTTGGACCGAGCGAAACGTCACTATTTTCGAGGAATATGGTCCGTACTCTTTTACGGACTTTATTTGGCATGTGATCAGGCGCTGCACCACTTGTGATTGCGCGTATCTTCAGTACACCACGCGGACTGTGAAACGATACGGCCAGCTCTTTTAGTTAAATTGTCAATGTTCTGCGCATTTTTTGAGGGCAGTGGTGGGGTCATCCTGCAATGTTACGAAGCTTGTACCCGTCGATATCGATCGGTGCACCTTTGATGGTCACTTTGAATACCTCATGATGGCAGTCCTGGCTGTTTCAGCTGCCTAACTCGGTTGAAGAACTCCTTATGTATTGAAAATAACGTACCAGAATTCATGATTTCATAATGTTGCAATGGAGCTTTGAACGAGAAGATATCCACTTTTCGATCCCCATTTTGAGCGACTCTGTTCCAACTGCCAGTGGTAACGTGTCGAACACGGCAAGGCCTCTTTCGACAACCCACCCACACTAATAGTCCAATAACAATAAACATCGCTGGGCAATTGAATACCTCCATGCTCAAGGAACAGATTTGTGCAGTCGCAGATACAGCATCACCTGACTTTCTTGGTGCACACGAATCGTGCATACGTCAGACGAACTTGCTTCCAGATCAATGCACTTCTAATTTGCCCAGAAAAGCTACAGAATAGGGTCGAGTTTGGCACGATGCGTCATTTTCGTCGCCTTTGTATCCCTCATTAGCAACGACCCCGTGTCATTGCGTTTGAACGGCTTCGTGTCCCACTTTAAACGAGTGTAAACAGCACAAAATAATCTGCTTCAAAATGCCACTATTTTCATAAATAAGTCCAGTGCATCGCAATGACATTCGATTCTTTACAACGACTTCACAATTACTATACAAAAGGCTTTGCATCGTCTGAGCTCAGATTCAGATGTGCAGTTAACCGTTACCAGTAAAGTGTCAAAGTCTGCTATAACGCCAAGGAACGATAGATGCCGCTAAATTGTCCGGACATGTCAAAGCTTTGAAAAAGCAAGAAAAAAACACCCCACACGTAGCAAAAGAGGGTCAAAGTGTATAAATGTATTCCACATCCTCGCTATTCAAGAACGCGTTACTTGCAACTTATGCAGTGGCTGTCTTCAAGTCGGCCATCCGAATCTGCTTTCCCTTGATTTGCACCACCTTGGACGCCGTCTCAGCAAGTTTCTTCATTGCCGAGTATTGAGACGCAGACACGTCGCGGGACGTGCCGTCAATGCAGCATACTGAACCCACCACTTGGTTATTCTCGTCCTTGAGAGGGAACCCGAGGTAAAATCGCATTTCGTGGGCGAGAAGTGCCGGCAAATTCTGGAATCGGATGTCCGACTCTGGATGCGGGACCAGCAGTGGCTCTGTATTCATGATCGTGTGCTGACAGAAAGACTGCTCACGTGGCATGTGCAGCTGCCGGAATGGCAGCAAATTCGATGCTAGTACATGTTGCTCGTCCTCACTGATCAGTGTCACGAGACCCGTCGAGCACTTCATTTCACGTGCAAGCAGCTCACAGATCAGATCGAGTTCGTCCGTGTCCGTGATCTTGGAAAACCCGCCTCGCTCAATCGCAGCAATCCGCAGCTGCTCGTCTTTCGGCATTGGTGTTTTACTCAACGTCCCAGCATCACGTGCCATATTCAGCGGGTAATTGCGACCTTCAACCGTTGCAAGCACACATTCTTCCAGTGGAAGCGGCTCAACGTGCAGCATTCCGTCGTGCAGCGCGTTGGCGTATTTCTTGGCATCATTGTCCGTCAAACGTCTTGGTGACGAGCACTCGGAGCGGCTTTCGGCCTCCTCTTTCTCCTGATTCATCAAGTGACGAACCACAGACATGACCGACTTGCGCTTGTCTCCCGACGAGTTCTGTAGAGCATCGTACAAGAAGTTGGTCAACGCTTTTCCAGGAGTCTCACTCGATGGATGACTCGGTGAATCAGGAACAATCTGAATCCGTCCACGAGTTTGCTGGTTCACGCACGAGTAGTCTCCATTGTGCACGAACTCGACACAACGCTTGCAAGCACGCACGGACGAGACGCGACCAGCACGAGTCTCCATCGAATGGATACTCCAGCACTGATGGCAGACAATGTACCCACACACGTGGCAGCGTTTCTTGCGCGTGAGAAAGCGAAGTGACTTGGCACAACACGTACAGCGCGAGTTCTTGGCTTCAAAAGCCGAGCAGTCAGCGAGCAATTGTGTGCCAAAGCGGCGACGACGGACAACATCCGGGAGCTGACTCGCTCCAGCAGCAAGCCGCATCAAGCGCTGTTGGCGCTTCTTGGACCAAGCAAGTTGACTGCCACGCTGACTCTCGCTGTTGGTACTGTGGCTCGAGTTCAAAGGGTCAAACTGCGGCTCGTGTTCATGAAGCGAAGCTTGAGCGAAGAACACGACGCGAACGAGGTTGCTCGCTGAAATATTCTCAATCAGGTAAGCTGCCGTCAAGTCTGGCAATTCGTCCACCCGGTCCGCTTTCATCTTGCCAGCGAGTAGTTCACTTTTAGGCACGGACGTTAGCGTCACCGTGAAGCTATCCGCACTGCTCATCTTCTCAAAGTACTCGAGAAAGCACCATTGTTCATGGTTCTTGAACATCCGAGAGCGCTCAAAGGCACTGGTCTTGACTGTCAGCTTGGATTCCACCTCAGCTTTTACACCTGAGGAAGTTGAGACGGATTTTACCGATGGACCCACAACGTGCACGACGGAACCGTGGATGTAGTCCTTGTACACGCTCCGCATCATCACGTCATGATCAACATCCGTGGCCGTGCTCAAAATATGAGCCAACTCGTTCAACGAGGCTTTCATCTCTCCTGTAGCCAGTACTTCTTGAGCTGACTCGAAGCCATCGCCATGGGAAAAAGCTGTGAACGCATTGGCCACGGTCTTCCACTTCCAATTGCGCAGCGACGCTTGACGATTCGTGAGACGGCGGAAATCCACCTTGTCTGAAGCTTCATGAGCTAGATCCAGCAACTGGGTGTTGGATAGCCGAACACGCGATTGCATGGACGATTGCAAGGTGTTCGACGACAGCAAGTCGGAGGAGGACTGGTACCCGTCATTCTCGAGGTTGCGATCGCACGATTCTTGACGGGAACGATCGACTGCGAGGCGTTTGAAGCTACCCTTCAGACTTGCAGAGGGTACACGCGCTCGGTCGGTGGTGGATGACCCGAACATGGTAAATCGGAAAATGGCCATGGGACGATCGAGGCAAAAGACCGAATTCGTGGCTGGAGGGAAGGAGCTTTGGACCTCGTCTCTCCTATAACCATACATACATGCCTACCTACCTATCCCTGAACTTGACCTTCCCCCACCCTTTCCCCGTCAACGACAAACCCTCGGTGCCAGTACGAATTGGGATAAGAAACCAGGTGGGATTAGGAGGCCAACTTTAACATCGGAAGAGCTTATGTCATACTTTGGACAAGTGCAGAGCGATTCGACTGCGAACGCCTTTCTACTGAGCAACACGAAAAGACGCTCGAGTCCGCTCGTGGCAACGAGATCACCGTGAGTAACTTGTCCCGTCGTTGAGAGGCAAGGTGACGGTGTATAGTAAAAAGAGCACAAGTACGCGGTAGTATTCGAGTGCTTGGAATTTTAGATAACGAATAGCGTGAGGGAGGCCGGTCGGTTGTCTGGCAGCCACCAAGTTGACCAGATGGCCGTGGTTAATTTCGTGCGGACTGCGTCTGTTTTGTGATCGCTTGATACATCGCTGAGGGATGGTTTCTCCAGTAAGTGGGCATTTGCACAGAGCTCAGCTTCGACCATATTGCTATACTTAATCAGATTGACTTGCTGCATTGAACTAGACTCTCAGTACTCGTCTTTGTAGCAAACGCAGCGTGTTGGACCGGCCACTTGAAATAGCATGACGTTCTGTCTGCACACAGTGTGCATGATGCCGATTACTGATTACCGGTGAATCTATTCTCGTATTGCGCCCTACACCCTATACAGCGGGCACAGTCGACAGCGCGGGCGATGTCACCGAGAATGTAGGCCAACCATTACTTACTTGCTTCGTACCTGACCGCTACATCTGCGCCGTTTGAAGAGGTGCACTCTCGCTGTCAATCTCCTACAGTGTTGTAGGTATTCTTTGTGTACAAAAGCGAGTGGTCGTGTCAACTCTTGGGCTCTTTTGCTCATTGCCTCCACCGAAAACGGGCGCTGTTGATATTGCGATGTGACAGGAGGCATCACGTCTGGTCTAAGTGAGGGGCGGCCCTGAGATGTCAACGTTCTTTGCTCAATAAGATAGGCGTGCGTGTCAAACTTTGCGTCTTCTCGCTAGCTAATGACCTGACTATCGACAAAAGCGTGTGTGGGACTCGTCAACCTTGAATCCACGCACTTAAACCCGGTGTCAGCATAAGTTGCTGCCGTGAAGTGCATCATCTCGAAAGCAGAGATGTAAAGGGGAAGCAAATGCCACTTTTGGCATTTGATCGCGTTACTGACCCCGTATCGATATATGGTAAGAACGACATCAATCGTCCTTTTGCCATGTTGAAGTCCGAACAGCTGCCGCGCCTCGTGCATTACCTACTAGCTGGCCAAAGACGCAAGCCCGTGTCTGGTCAGCACTGCACATCACAAACTGTGCCAGAACTGGACTATCGAGCGACGCGGACCGGAAAAAAAGGGATGACCGAGTTGCGGATCTACGGTTGCTCACGGCGTTACGATACTACTACCGCCTTTCTGCAGGCGCGTCAGCGCCCTCCTGAACGTGCGTGGGTCTCGAAGAAATCAGGGTGGCGAGTTGCGTCCGGCCACCCTTGTCCACACAAAAATTGCTGGGTCGCTGTCTTGGCACTGCAACATGCATGTAGTCTCCCTCACAAGCTATTTTGCAGACTTATACGCTAGCTCTCGTTCACTACTGCCAAGCAGCCGTCGACGCATTACGATCTTCCCAAGCGTTACAGCGTGACTTTTGCGTACCTATTTAGTCGTTGACATTCAAACTTTTGCGTATGACGTACCTTGCATCTCGTACAGGCAACGCCTGCTTTCCCGTTCAAGCTGAGCAAACACCACTCTTTGTGTGAAGTGGTACCCGAGGCCACGATTTTGTTAGGGAATAACTCAGTTGCATGTTTTGACAGATGAGGGAGCAGTGCTACTCTAGGTTGCACAGAGTGCCGATTACGTCCAAACATCGGGCGACATGAGTGTCCGCACTTCAAACAAAAACGCTGAACTATTGTGCGACCAATGTGAGGAAACTAGTTTCGTTCATGTACCATGCAGAGTCGTTTTTCCTTGTGTTGGGCTGATGGTAGATCGAAACCCGGATAACCCGTAGTCGAACTCGTTTTCCGTGTTCATTGATGTTGACGCAGTGTCCGGTCGCAATGAACGTTTGCTGCATGGCTACATCTGATGACCTAAATTAGATGCTTTTTACACTCAGTTTGCACAAAATGCTAAGGCGACACCCGACACGTGTGGAGGAACGAGCCGACGTAGCGGCCGAGTACGAGTCGTACTTGCAGGAAAAGGAGCGCAAAGCGAAAAGCAGCAACAGCGGCCGTCAGCAACCTCCCGTCTTGACATTTCCGCCTTCTCCTCCTTCCGGCGCAGCGAATGACTCGATGGCTGCGAGACAAGTGGCTCGGCGACAGGACGTTCGTACCCGCATTGGCTTGAACCGATCTACTTAGAGAAAGCTGGCGGTGAGGATCAAGTACAGGTGCGAGGAAGACGGCGACAGATGCGGATGTGAAGAGCAAGTAGGGTACATTCCAATCGGTTGGCCACTTATAATCGTCCAACCAGTATTGTCGAATACTGCATTGAAATACGTTCTTTTGGACTTCTGATGAACTTCCTGCTGCTTTTTGATCAGTCGGAATTGCCACGATGCTCTTTCACAGTTTCATCGCAACATGCGAGTCTACTGAGCCCGACTGCACGATGCGTGATCGAAAAATACAGCGACTCTATCTGTATCGTCCAATCTCTCTATTCACGCGATAAAGTCCGTCAGTGCGTCTCTATCGATCTAACTCTAATTTCATTCGTCCCTCCTCTCTCATTTGCGATTAAAAATAAACCACCCGTCATGGTCTGGGAGGACGAGGCGCCGTTACTACCAACGGCGCACCTCCGTGCACGCAATGCAAGCAGCTTCAGTGTGTCCGATTCCCACGACGCACTCTGCGACTCTCCCCGTTCTCCCCGTTCACGCCTGACAAACGCGTTTCATAAAGAAAAAAAACGAATCGCCCGATTTAAAAGATTCTCGTCCATCCCTTTATCCGCGCTTATAGCGGGAGCGCTAATTGGTGGCTTTATTCTCGGGTATTACACCCAATTAGTGCTCTTTTTCTGCCGCGTTCGATTAGGGTTCCAAGCGGCGGTCCTGCCAATTGTGGAGTATACACGTACTGAAATTGGATATCGAGGCGCCAAGTCGCTTTTGCAAGACCAGACGCAGCGTGTCTTGTTTGTATGCGACAAGACCAATTGGGACTTTGTTGGCTTGATTGTAAGTCCAGAGACACTTGTGTTTGCACATCAAGATGTTACGATTCCATTGGCTCTGGAAAATAGTCTCCGTGTAGTACGTCACGCTGGAGTGGATAGTTACCTGAATCTCCATAATAAAACCGTGACAATCATGAGTCACATCCAGAAGATGGACGCTGGCAACCACTTCTTGAAACAGGATGATGAAGCTGTGATTTACTGGCCACAGTATTACGAGTGCTTGCAAAGGTGCACGGACTTGGACTCGTGCTATGCTGGCGACATGCACGTGAATATTGGCGAAGTGTCGAATACAAACTCGTACGTGTTTGCCACGGGAGGCTCGTACTTTGTGGGGAGTGCAGTGATGAAGTGCATTTTGGACAACCCGATTTATGTCGAGCTTGAAGGACTTGATTATGGTGAAGACAAGACGGTCGGGAAGATGATCCACTATAACGGCTGCAAAGTGCAGTACGTAAGCTGCAAGTGGTTCAACAATGAGGAAGTGTACTTGCCCCATGCACAAATCAAGATGACCAAAGGCGCGGCGACAGGGGTCCGTAAGAATATAGTCTTGGGAGGCCGAGAACAGTATCCACAAGTTTCGCACGCGGAGCTTGGAAATACGGTAATTCTTCTGGACGAGAACGATGGGAAGCCACGACAGGACGGTGTGTGGGATGCACGCGATATGGCTGTTTAAAGACAGTACGCAGTGGGATTGCATTTAGTTTCGAAGCGGGCCGGACTTGTTCTTGATTGTTTGGAGGTTTGTGGTTGAGGTGTCCAGTGTGCAAGGATGTTCTGATGCGACGATAACACCAGAAAGCGATGTGTGCAGTATTTCGATAGCAAGTAGAGCTCAGGTGGTGTGCGAGTACATGAATTTAATGAATGGGGTGCTTGTCCGAGCATCGATCTGATGGTGCTATTGTACGAAGCTTACTTTAGACTGGTGTGCACAGCAGACGGGGAAGCACTCATGGTGTCGGTCGATGAGAGCTTGTCAAGCACGGCACCATTTGTCACGGACTGCGGCGGGCTCTGTATCGAAGCGGTCGGATGAAAGCTTTCAATGTCCCACTTATCGTGCCAGGAATGGTGGAAGCGCTTCCGACCCAGACTCTATCTGCTCACGGAAAAATGGATGGAGCGTCCCCTTCAATTATGCACTAACATGATACACAAACGTGCAACTATGACGCGACAAGCGAACTACCCAGACAATATAAAGACGACCAACCAACTTGACAGCAGCATAGTTGTCGTTATTGACTGAGTTCTGACCCACTGTCTAGCTCTCGACAAAAGCCAGATCAGGCAGCTGCATTCCCATATCGACACTTTATGCAAGGGTTCGAAAAGTCACTTCGGCGTCTTCGCTGGCGCCAGGGCACGTCCGGCAAGTATTACCAGCGCAAGGTATTAGCGTCCGAAAATCACTTGCGTTATTTAAGCATGCAGTGCCTCTAGTCGTCGCCGGTGTTTCCAATGCGCGTCTCAATCAGTGAGATGATGTACCTGCTTCAAGACTGGCAGCTACAAGTACTTTAGCATATCCGCGACTCGAAATATGGAGATCCGACTCGTGCTGATACAGATGACGAGGCTATTTAGCAAGCAAAGAGCAAAGTTTGCCGTGACATAATACCTCTGCTTGCGGTATATCAAATAATCTTATTTGATATCCCAGAACTTCTGAGTTGGCCGTAATAGTGGCGTTGTTGTTAATCCTGTTCGTGTACCGCGTTCGTTGTACCACACTTTCGAGCACACCTACTGTACACGTCATTGATGACCGCAGTCATTCGAGCAATTATTGTATTTTGCGCAAATAGCGCCCAAATAGTCTGACTAAACCTCGTCCGCGACTTAATTGAGTGCTGGTTACCTGCCACAATAGATCTTCCTCGCTACTGTGGCCACCTCGTATCAATTGAGCAAAAATAGCGCCACGACTGTGACAATCAGAGCTGTGGAAAAACGCTTAAACTCCCTCTATTGTGGTAGTTGCAGCCATAGGAAAGTTGTGGATTGATATTGTAGCTATTTTACGTACAAAGGAGCTTAAGATGTACAGAAAGAAAGAGCCTTACTATAGCTTCTCAATTGCTCTACCATCAAGGCAAACGATGTTCGCCTAGGACTAATGACAGAATTCAAACAAATAAATTGGCTACACGTCTGACGACGTGCTATTTTTTTCCAAGTGCAGAGAATGAAGCGAACAAATTTTCGGAGCAGCAGAAAAGTTCAGTACACGCAGCATTCTAGAGCACCTGGCTTTAGGAAGAAGTGCTACCACGATGTTATACTCGGCAGAACATCGTATTGTGCTGAGTAAGCTTCGTGTGACCCTGGAACGACTGTTGAAAGGGGTCCATCGCATCAAGTAAAGGTTGAGTTTGAATCTGCAAAGCTGCGGTAAGCACCGGATGGGAGATAAAGTTGATAACATCAACAAGATTGTCGCACCGCGACCCGTTTCAAGCCATCTTTGTCAAAGTCGACGGCCCGGTGGCTACGAGAAATCATAGACCACTTCGCGGAGAAAGTTAGAATCGACTCTTCGTGACTAATTGGAGCTCACGCAACTTCGTATTGTAAAATCTGTGCATGTACTGACAGCGCTTGTATTGTGGCGGGTTGTTTTTACTACGAGATTAATTGCACCAGTGATCGTCAGCTGCGGGCTTTCTGTTAAAGTAACAAGGTGAGTCCGTTGCATGACATTGGTGCTAGCATAAAAGTACCAATATGGAATTATCTTTGTGGGTTGTATTGAAGGATAATTTTAAAATATATTTTTTGTACGACTCTGCTTACGAACAATATGAGCAATGATGTCAGCCAGCATACTCCCAAGAGACGACAGACGCGTGCGAGAGCGGTGACTTGGTAGCGACCGAGCAATTTCGTAAATCAGTAGAATCAGAAATGATTCACAGGTCGGACCGTTGCGTAAACGATCAAAATTATTTACATTCATTATTTCTATTCCGAAACATCCATTGCCAATGCTGGTCCACCATTGCTTAAGAACCACTGTCATTGCCTCAAACCATTGTATAATCTCACCTTGACAACCATTAAGTATGGTACAATCCATTGTCAGGACACTCTTACAATAACTGCCAATGGTCAAAACCACTATTTTAACCATTTATAACTACTGCCACTGGTCCAAACCAGAAGATTGGCCTATAAGCAACGATTGTAATCGCTAAAAACAGTACTGGTTTCTGTGACCATAAACATCTGAAAGCCACTAAGATAGGGGAGCAAGCTCTGGAGCTCGCCCTTTGATATAAGTAATCCAGCTCGGATAACTGAATCGAGTTGCAAAATACTATACAGCAGCATGCACTGAAGAATGAGTATGATGCTGTAATTGTCTATATTAAACCAGTACAGTATACTTGGGCAACGCGATTAGCATTTACTTATAGGCGTCCAGCATTTGCTGATGTGATCGTATTCACGTCTGATCTATTTTAAGCCAATCACGTGCATGAACCAAAGAGTAACTTCAGATATGCGTATATACCTATGAGGGGGGACAGGCTTGATCGCACTTAGTACGGGTAAGGTACACCTAACTGCGTTATTTATAGACACACACAGACACACACACGGATAAGTACGATTTCAAGTTTGGCATTCAACCTTGCGCACACTCACTATTAGCTCCACCCTTCGGGCTCGCAATTAAAAACCACTCGTTCGCTGCTGTAGACCATCCAATATTTTTTACTCGACCACAATCTTTCGTCGTCTTCTTCTTTCTTCAGCTGCTCTTCCTCTACAACAAGTTGTGATAATTGTGGTCGATACCTATTGTCAAGAATTTACACCTCCAACGAAAAAATCGTTCACCATGGTGGAAACAATTCTCGCAGAGGGTAGACAGCTGGTGAATAGTGATGAAGAAAATGTGGCAGTGGTGGTCTTACTACACAGATATCTCGTTAAGCCCCTCTTGCACCACCATATAGAGGATTAAAGTGAGTACTGCCGAACGTGTCATAGCTTTTGCTATGGATAACGAGAAAAAAAAAAGATAACAGCGCTATTTCTTCATCTTCTTTGTAGACCACACCTGTTCCTTTAGAAGTTAATAAAGCGCAGTCCAACTTTCAAGTCCCTCTGGGTTACAAGGAGCTGGATCTTGTTCCTTACAAGGCGCGCAATGGGTCAATAAAGGGGGTCAATACTGCTAATGACTTTTATGGAGTCTGAGTTATCCCGACATCTTCTGGGCAAGAGAAGAAGGGGCTGGCTGCGGGATGGTTCTGTCTAGCCAGTCCATACTGTCGCAACCCTAGATACTTTATTAAAACTTATATCGGGAATTCATCCAACGTCAGAACTCACCTCAAGAAGATCACTTAAATCATATTAATGAGGTCGAAGAAGCTGCTGAAGTGGAAGAAAGACTCACAAATTCTATTTTTGATACCAAGATGAGAGATAGTTTCAAGAATGTACCGTAGCGGTACTACACAGCTAAATGGAACAAGGTCTACATCATTAAGAAGATGTGTCCTATCTCTGTAACAGACGATCCGGATAGTCGCAACGTGAATTTCACAGGGGGTGCTACTTTCCGAAATCAATTGAAATCTAAGACTGTCGAGCATCACATCATCGAAATGTACGATGAAACATAGTAAGTTCTCACGAATACGATAGGTCAGGAAGTGGGGTTCGGCGCCCTTCCAATTCTCCATCTAAACCTGGATCTATGGAAATCCAAGATATTAAGAGATAAATAACTTGAACTTTGAGTCTTGTTCGTCGATTCCAAGTTTGCCCAAAAAAGCCACCTCTTGCAGTCAAGCGGTTTTGCCCTACTAAGAAGCTTCTGAATGATGATCACCGACTATATGAAGTCATCAAGATGTGGCCGATCAGGTATTCAAGGAATATAGTCTTGATCTGGCAGAACACACGTACGGATCAACGTCTGATAGCGGTTCTGAAACATGTCCGTCTGTCCTTCTTAGTGAAAAAAATCCTTGGGAGTGGTGCGTTCCACAACTTTAAAACTGCGCTCTTGTGGGGGCTTTCGGAATCTACTTGGACCCTACGAAGTCTAGAAACAATAGGGCATTAAACCTTATAATAAAGGTAAGAAATCATCGAGAGCATCGACACAAGCAATTAACTGAAGACGAGGTTCATGAATTTACAAGACGACATCATGAGAACTTCCTTAAAGCTTCACAATGATTTCCCGCAGCGTTGGGCAAGTACTGTTCGTCTTCTTGAGCGTGTCTTGAAGCTGTGGAAGGTTTTGCAGACTCACTACTTTCGACTTGACATGCATTTGTCTCTAGCTGAAGTAATGGATAAATTTTCCAGATTTACTCATTATTAGAGCCTGTTGCCGGGATAGTGGCTTTATATATGGGCGATCTATCCGAATATGACAGAGGCCGTTGTTACCCGTGCCAATATCAATAAGGGTCTTTAAAATTTGCGAGTTCTGCTGCCGATTGTTGAAACCTTTCGTGTGGATAGTTGTACCAGAAGATGTGCGCGCTAAAAGCTGGCTCATATAAGCTTCTCCTTTACAGTAGAAGACACTTGGAGGAAGATGTCGGCGACTCTAACTTATCGATTCCATAGAAATTATACTAACCCTTTACGGTCGAGCCTCCTACTTTTACATGGTTCCGCGTTTCACCCAAGGTTTAGAGAATTGGGCTATCTTAACCCGATTTATTTTACAGCGAGAAATTTACTGCTGTAAGGGATTGAGCTTATAAAGAGATTACGGAGTAAGAGCGAGGTTTATCATGGCAGAATATTTACAGAAAGCTGCTGCGAAAGTAGAAACAGAGCAAAAGCTTGATAGCATGTTTATCATTGGTAAAAACGGGATAAAGACAATCAAAAGGAGGTAAACTTCGATCATAAAAAGAAGTGTCATCGTACAGCCACATCACCACGCCTACGGATGACCGACGCAACACAATTAGCTGATCAGGAGAGACAGGGGCTAGAAAAAGTGGGTACACTTGAAGATGCTTGTGATAAACAAATCAGATTGACCGCGCCGATACTTCAACGCCCTCAGCTAGTCATCAAAGAATTTAGTGCTACTTCCAAGATGAAATATACTCCTTTTCAGCTTAATCCTCTAAGAACTTACTTAAGTCATGTAAAAGGACCGCCAGGAAGTATCTTGTTTTATATAATGTAGCGTAAGCCTTCTTGTACATCCTGCATCTGCAGCTGCAACCGAACGAGACTGTATCGTAGCTGGACTCTAGATCACCGAGCGACGTAGTCGCATTGACGCTGCATGTGCTGAAATTATTCGATTCCTTGCCGCTAAGTACAAAACTATTCCTCAAAAAGTTCCTGCTATTCGCAGAGCTGACATCAACTCCTATATTCCTACGATTATTTATGATTTACGGTTCTTAAAGACAGTACGTGTGCTGAATAACGGTGGATCTGGTGATGATGACGGAATTTTCGAGGAAGTGAAGGATGATGGAGATACCGGTGGTGATGATGAAGAGTTTGCAGGGAGCTTGGTATACATTCAGGCCGAAAATTTATCCGGATTATATAGATGGGGACACTGCTTAAAAAGAAATAGTACCAGCCGAACCATCGACAGCACCTCTTCCTTTATTGTTATCGTCTTCAATTTAATCACGAAAATAAAAAAATACCCCACGTCCTTGTATACTCAATATAAAGTGGTACACAAAAAAATCATGTGTTTAGTCATATCTCATTTCCCATTGTACGGCTGTGCTCGACCCCCGCCCTGTATGGGAGCCGTGGAGGGGGTTCTGCCGCGGGCGTGCTGCGCTCCCAGCCACCACTTGTGAACGCGGGTGGCACAGTAAATGTGAACGCATCTTGTATCGTCGGCTGCGGCCGTATACGTAGACTACCGGTGCTGATATCGTTATAATTGATGGTATTGTTCTCTTATCATTATATTATTGTTGTTATTGTTTTCTAATATTATAGTAATTATTATTATTTTTGTTTTAGTTGCTCACGTCGTTGTTGCTGCTACTGCTGCTTCTGTAGCCGTTGTTGTTGTGAGTTTGTGTAACGATGTTCCTGCTGCTTTTGTTACCGTTGCCGGTGGTGCTGCTGCTGCTGGTGGTGTAAATGTTATTGTTGTTGTCGTTCTGATGTTACTGTTATTGGTATAGCTGTTGATTTGCTGCTGCTGCTACTGCTTCTTTTTCTACTGCTGCTCTTGCTACTGATGTTAGTGTTCGTGGTGTTACAACTGTTTTGTAGTGTTTTTGGTACTACAGTGCTGCTGCTATAGTTGTTTTAGTTGTGGGATAGCAATTCGCTTCCTGCTCGTACGCTCTAGTAACATTAGCATATTTAACCTATAAATAGACTATCATAAACCCATTCTATCTGTTTGACTAATTAAAAGGCTTTACCAGTGCTGATGGCGACACTTCAGTGCTATTGCAGTGATTAGTTGGTGCTGTTAACGATTTCAAGCTCGATGGACAGCACGATGGACGTGGAGAGTTCAAAAGGTAAAGAATGTTAGACGTATCAGCATTGCGTGCGAATGGTGATTATAATAGGTTAAGTCCTTCATTAAAGCACCATTTCGGTATATGCGTACCACGTTAACTTGAGTATACTTGACGTGGGGCATTTCTTTTTATTTTCTCATCATCTGGGGCATTTTGTTATTTTCGTGATTAAAAAGCATTTTTTATTTTCCCTTTTTTATTATCTTATTGCTTCAGTTCTTCTTCTGTATCTCTCTCCAGTAAGTCTAACTACTCAGGTGCTTTTCTATCTCATGGGTAATATAAGATAGGGGAGCAAGCTCTGGATCTCGCCCTTAGATACAAGTAATCCAGTTCGGAGAACTGAATTAAGTTACAAAACACCATACAACAGCAGCAGTCACTGAAGAAGGAGTATGATGCTGTTAATATCTAAATTAACCCAGAATATACTCATACAACGCGATCTTCCTTTGCTTATGATCGTCCAGCATTTGCTTATGTGATCATATTCACCTTTGATAGATTTTAAGCCAATCCGGTGCGTGCGTCACAATAGTAACCTTGCCAAAGAGTGACCTCGGATATACCTATATACCTATGAGGAGGGGACAGGCTAGATCGTATTTAGTACGAGTCAGGTACACCTAACCGCGTTAGTTACAGACAGACAGACAGACAGATAGACAGACAGACAGACAGACAGACAGACAGACAGATGAGTACGATTTAAAAGGTCGGCATTCAACTTTGCGCGCAGTCACTAATATCTTCACCCTACGGGCTCGCAATTACTTTTTTTTTGTACTTCTGTTTTAGCGGTATCTTTATTGACCACCACCGACCATTATAAAAGAAGGGCAGCAGACGAAGCTTGCATAATACTGTATATCTTAATGGTGAAAACCTTCGCAGATTAGACTATTGACGATTTTAGTGCGGGTGATTAGCATACCACTCGGGTTACTTCTCATCATCATTTATAACATATGAAATTTTCACGTGTGAGAGAAGATACTCAAGCTATTTCTTGTCACTATCATCATCGCCAAGGTACTAAACTAGATTTGCCTCGTCGCATTTATGACGTTTTATACCATTGTCAATCGTTGTTTGATATTCCAGGCAACCATTGTCAATGGATCTTACTATTTTTTGGACTCTTAAACAATCATTAGTATTTGTCGAAAGCATTGCAGGTAGTCCTAGACAAATGTTGAAATGGTTTCTAAACATTGTCTGGAGCTCCAAACAAAGATTTTGAATGGTTCATTAGCATTGTCTGAAAAGCATTGACAATCAATGCTTGCCAATTATTGCTCAATCCTACCTGTGAAATGATTCAGATGATATAATTAATGGACTTAAATTGATTGATACAGGCCCAATCTCCATACACCTAAGCATGCCCATTCGTTCCTCGGCACCATGAATCCCGTGCGCCAAGGCGTATAAGCGCAGATGCTGCGGGTGATGTTTTGGCGCGATTGACGAGCTCAATCAAAATTTATGTGTGATGGTTGCTCGACCTTATGATCGGTCTGCGTACGTGTCCATTTTAATTTGGCGCCTATCAACTGGAGACGAAAGTTCAAAACAAAATTATGCGAGCGTTTTGCATAGATTTAGTTGTTATCAGAAGAACACACGGACGGAATCCGCAATCAGAATTTTATCCGCAGTAGTTTCACCATCGGCGGAGTTTAGCCGCCGCGAGGTGGGCCAATATTTATTCATTTAACAAATGTACTAATTCCCGTGCTCCTCGGTAGATCTTCAAATATTGACGGCCAATTTGTTCAACAGTCGAAACGCAAATATTTTCTGGTGGGTTTTAAAAGTTGAAGGTAACTAGTAAGAATAAAAGAGCGGGGCTGGCTCATGTACGGTGTGCCGACGTTGTTGGCATATGTTGCACGCGCGAAATATGTGAATATGTATCTTACGTCTTACTGAGCGAGGTATTCTTTCGAACAGGATGATCGCTAAGTGTATAATTAATGTGCTTTCCAGAATACGGTTTTTATCTCGAGGAACAAAGATGCGCGGAGAATATGTCGCATCTGTTGCATACTCGATACAATTTTGATGGGCCTTGCAACGTATTTATATTATGGATTAAGCTTTTTAGTAAATCTGCCCGCCACCAATAGCAGGTATCAAAGCTATACAGTTCAATTTGTGCATAAGCATCACAGATCAAGTCAGTGGGTGACGAAGACAGTTTGTAGCATGAGCAAGTGCATTTTACGGTCTGCAGGAATAACGCATCAGCCAGATCATTTTGCTTGCCAGTTATAACTCCCTTCAAAGTTCCTCCGAACATCCTGTGATAAGTAGAAAATTGAGTCGTACGTTCACGCCCTCCGGTATTTGTTTGTAACACATTACTGCTTACGGAAAAGATGGACGTGTCCTGTAAAGGGGTTACACATCGAAGAGTACTCGGTACCCTGTGTCTTAGACGCACGGGATGGTATCCCACTGAAAGAGATATAGAACATCTTATCGGCTTATAGGGGCTGACGGGTGTCAGCCACGAGATAGGAGAGATATTAAAAGATACTAATTTAGGACATGAGTGTCCAGATTAGGTAATATTAGGATTGTGATATTCTATAGAGTTAAACGTAAATAAAGTTCAGTTCCCCTTTTGATCTTGTCTAAGACACGTGCCTTGCGAGGCGTCTTTGATCGTTAAGAGTTAGTACGTCTCCCTGAGATAGCTACTCTTGAGCACTAAGTGCTGTAGATTCACTGAATCGTTCGGTTCCCTGGAACAGGGACCTTAAGTTTTACGCTTGCTGACTCATAGGGTCTAGTTCTTCAGAACTAATACGCTCTTTGAGCACTAAGTCTTCCTCTGACTTAAGGAGCTGTGTAGCTCCCCTACACTTGGTAGCACTTGTAGTCAATCTACGCCTGAGTCTTTAAGGACTGATCCTCTGTGAGGATGGAAAACCCCACTCCCCTCTCTGAGGCCCAAAAGGTCACGCTTGACAAGATGACCGCATCTTTGGGTCCAGATTATGTGGAATTCCTTGTATCGCAAGGCCCTGAGGTGCTGACTGCACGTGTTGAGGGCTTCTTGCAGTATGAAGCGTTCCTTCTAGGGCAGTTCCAAGACCAAACGGCTTCGGCTATGCTTACACGCTATGTGTATGTTCCAGACAAAGAGGCTAGGCCTCGTCCACTTAGAGTGGAAGTTAAAAAACTACCCAGGAAAGGAGGGTGAAAATCTCATCCTCTGGATCCGTGAGATTGAGATGGCCATGAGATCAGGCCTGATCAAGCTTGACCATCAACAGGTCTCGCTGACTATCTCAAAGCTCGATGGAAAAGCTAGAGAAGGTACCTTGACGTGTAGCACGTCGTTCCACTTAGCGTTTCCCACATGGGAGTCGCTTAAGTCACAATTGGTACAGGTGTTTTCACCACCTAACCAGGCTTATCGCGTGCGTTCATGCTTTTTATCAACCCGTCAGGGTAAGAATGAGTTAACGGACTATGTCCAAGAGCTGAGAACTCTCATGGATGCTATGCAGTCTGACCCTCTGCCTGAAGCAGTCCATGTGACTATATTCATGGAGGGTATCCGTACTGGCGTTGCCAGAACCGAAGTCTTTCGGGTTCACCCCTCTACATTCGAAGAGGCTGTGAGAATTGCTCTTAATGATGAGCATAACTTCAAGTCGGCCAGACTTGACTGGAATGGGTACAACCCTAGATCTGCGAGAGCAAACTCCACGAGTACTTCGGCCGTTAATAGGCCGGACCCGATGGATCTCAAAATGCTGAAGATGAAGGTGAAGTTGAACTTCAAGCTGCTGAGCAGCAACGTGTTGTACGACGGTGTTATACGTGCGGAAGCACTAAACACTTGCAGCCTGGTTGCCCTTTGCGTAGACAGCGCCAGGCTACGAGTCAAAAATCTACTCCTAGCCAGAAGTCTGGCACGGCACGGGGAAATGCTGACACCCAGTAGGCGCGAAGTGCCCTACTGGGGAAGAACTGGGTTCTGTAACACCTTTATGAGGTAACGTTGAACAGGGCTTAGACCCAAAAATTTCCATACCTACTGGTATTTAGCGTGGATACAAGGCTGACTTGTTGGTCGCTGAGGCGAAAGTTAAAGGCTTTGAAAAGCCTTGGTCGATTTTAATCGATTCTTGAGCGTCTTGCAATTATGCTCGACGTCGTTCCATTGAGGGAAGTCAGCTTGATGCTGAAGCGCTTACAGCGCATGAGGGTGATTCATCACGGTTCGTTTAGCGACTGGAAGTCGTGTCACTGTACCTAAAGTTCCGTTGAACTTAGGTATAAAGTTTTTGGACTCTGATAGCATTGAACGCTGTCTTGTCCTTGATTTGGACTCGAGATATGATCTCATTCTAGGTATGTATTGGCTTGAACGCAATGAGCCATGGATTGATTGGAGGCCGAAGACCTTAGGCGCTACGCGGAATGTTCCTAGCGAAGTTTTGGAGAGTCATGAACCCACCTTTGCTAGGCAACAGAAGCACTATTGGCGCGAGCCTTTGACAGAAGATGTCAATGTGCTGGACATTGGAATGTCTGATTTAACTAACTCCAATGTTGAAAACATGAATTCCGAGCGTAGCTCGTTGAGTCTTAGTGATACGGCACGTACTCCGTTGAGTGTTACTCGTTGTGATAACGAGTCACTGCATGCTGAAAGCATGGTTGGCCTAGGGCCGAGTTATCAAGGATGTGATTCCTTTGATGTGTGTGTGGTGGCACGTGAATATGCACCGAGTACGGTCGGCCATGAAGGCACCACACTTAATGTCGGTAATGACATTGTTGGCGAAACGCCGTTAAGTTCAGGGCTAGGCCCGTATAATGTAAGTGGAGTGGCACTTTTAAATCCACTGGGTGAAGTGTTCGAGTTACTTGACACTTCACTGGATGTCGATCAAGACATCAGCTCTCGTATAGAGCGTACTACTACTAGTAGTAACCACGGGGACACTATTGTCCCGACCCGAGAGGGGTGTAAGGTCTCATGGAAGAGACGACCTGGACGCCAGGTGGCAACTGTTAAGCGCCAGGCATCCGAGTAGTGACAATAGTGATACTATTTACACTTGTAAACAGAGTGACTGGCCAGGTTGAGGGCAATGTTGGCCTGGAAACCCTTCCATCCTTGGATGCGCTTTGTGAGCTAGACGAAATGTCTGATGGCGAGCATAGCCAGGCCTTGAAGGCAGGAGATTTATCCGAACTAGTGGTCATTAGACCCGATGTCGAGTTGAACTCGTCCTCATCAATGGATGAGTCGGTCCTAGAGGACACCAAGGCGGCACTCAGTGCCCGAAGTGGATCTTCGATTATTAAAGATCCTTTGGATCCATTCTATCCTGAGAGGTAGTAGAATCGTAAAAACGAGGTCGGTGGTATCGCACTAAATACTGCGTAACACGGCAGTGGCCTTTACCTAAAGAACATTGTGACGTCATTGACGATTTCTTTCGTGCTAAGCACGCGGCGGGATTGGTGCGGGAGAGTAAGTCTCCCCATTCCACACCTACATTTTATGTCAAAAAGCCTAATGGTAAGTGGCGCATTGTGCACGCTTATAATAAGCTTAATGCTGCCACTATCCCGGCTCAGACACCAATCCTCAGAAAGGATTTTCTTCTGAACAGTATGGTGAGATGTACATTGCACAGTGCGCTCGACTTAGTCGATGGTTATTACCAGCTGCTCATGCGAGCAAGCAATATTCAGCTAACAGCGGTTAGTACCCCGAGCGGTATGCTCTGGGAGTGGCTCGTTATACCGCAAGGGCTGTCAAATGCCCCGGCTACTTTTAATCGTCTGGTTATGCAACTATTCAGACCTCATCGAGGCTATGCGCAAACGTACTTTGATGACGTCTTTGTCCATAGTCGTGCAACGAACGGTCGATCTGATATAGATAATCACATTGATTATTTACGAGCGGTGCTCGAGTGCATGCGCACGAATAAATTGTATGCAAATGCATCTAAGTGCATCTTTGGTGCAGAAGAGATTCCCTTTCTGGGGTGCTTCATTGGGAATCGAGGCCTTCGAGCGGACCCCGCTAAGGTAAGGGCCATAGCCGATTGGCCGGTTCCAAAAAACCAAAAGGATCTACGTAAATGGCTTGGCCTTGCCAATTACTTATGTAAGTATAGTGCAAATTACGCAGACATGGCTCGGCCATTATCCAATCTCCTTAAGAAGGATGTGGATTGGTGTTGGGGTAACACCGAACATGATGCTTATCAATCAGTTAAGGAAAGTCTCCTTCATACGCTAATACTGGCTTTGACCGATCCTGATCGGCCTTTCAGTGTCGTCTGTGACGCATCTGACTTTGCCATAGGCAGTGCTCTGTTACAAATAGATGTAGATGGGCGCGAACGCTTCATTGCATTCGAATCTCGACAGCTCAAAGCTGCTGAAAAGAACTATCCAGTTTCATGACAAAATAGCTACTTGCTATGAAGTACGCTCTAGTTAAATTTAGAGTATATCTTCTTGGCTCAAAGTCATTTGTGATCTATACAGATCATGCATCATTGCGCACTGCGACACAGTCGCCGCATCTCTCTCAGAAAATGGCTAGTTGGCTTTCATTCTTTGCCGAATATAACTTCGAAGTGAAGTATAAGCCAGGAAAGCAAAACGCTTTGGCTGATGCGCTATCGCGCCGACCTGAGTATGAGCTTGCTCACGTCACTACGCTGTCATCGTCAGTCACTGACTTAATCCGTGCGGCTTATGCCAAGGATGAACAATGTGTAGCTTTGCTATGTGCGCTTGGGAGTGAGGAGTTTAAAGACTCCATAGAATTGTCGGCTCGTTTACGTGCGAGACTACATCGATATTCTATCGATAATAGCCTGTTGTGCTATCGCACAGATATTGAGGATAACCCTCGTATCGCTGTCCCTCATGATGAGGAGTTAAAGTATCTAATTCTCTATGAGGCACATGATACCGCTTTAAGTGGTCATCTCGGTCGTGAGAAGACCTATAGCTCATTGAGCCAGGATTATTGGTGGCCCAAACTATACAAGTGGGTGAGCACCTATGTGTGTACATGTGAAACGTGTCAACGGGTTGAACCCTCAGCACCTGCGGCGGCGCCACTGGCTAGTCTGCCTGTACCCACTGGGTGTTGGGAGTCCATGAGTATGACCTTGTGTTTAGCCTACCGAAAGATTCGGAAGGCAACACTGGGATTGTGGTCTTTGTTGACCGATTGAGCAAGATGGCTCATCTAGCGGCAGTGCCGGACTCTATTGATGCCGATGGTACAGCGAAGCTGTTTATCGACCATGTGTTTCGACAACATGGCTTGCCAGTGGCAATCGTCTCTGACCGGGTGTGACCCGACTCCAACGCCTGAACGAGAGCTTGCGTCGCGTCGAACGCACTCTGGGTCTTACCCAATGTCTGACGAAGACCACTCAGCTCGAGAAGTACCTTCTGATGCTCCTCCTTCGGTACACCGACCTCCACCGACGCTGCTCGATAAGCAAGGGAACCGCCAGTTCCGTGTGGAGAAACTCCTGAAACGACGTCATCGTCATGGTCAATACCAATATATGGCAAAGTGTCGAGGGTACCCAGAGTCGGAGAACTCATGGGGAGTATGAGATTCCCCTTCGGCAAGATTGCCCCTACGCCGTGGATGTATTTGAACATCGTGGCCAGGGTCATCTCGAGACCGAGGCCGTTTCCCACCACTAGTGGTGTCGGTTGGCGGGTTGTTGGTCACTGTCTGACCAGCACTCGCGGCTACCGTGGTAGCCGAAGCACAGCGCGTGCGATTGCGCAATTAGCCTCTGGCCTTAAGCTTGGCATAATCATACCGAAGCTTGCGTTCGAGACGCACATCGGCCACACTGACACTAGCTCTCAGAGCGTACATGCTGCTGAGGCGACAAATGCGGTGCACCCAGCGAATGAAGTCTTTGTCTTCTTCGTCCGTTGTTTCACCTGCGAACAAGAGAATGGGTACAACCTTAATCGGTGGAACCGATGCACCACGTGCTTGCATCCCAAGGCGTGCCTTGTACTAACTTTGCGTTGTCAGATATGGCTCCAAGTACCTATCACGAAGTGCCCGGCCACTTGCCCCTTCCTCGTCAGAAGCAGCTACAGGACCAATGGTCCACGTTGCCAACGATTGGCCAGTCGTCTGACACAGATGTTCCTCCAAACTGGGTGGAGTGAACACATAGTCACGCTGGTTCCTAAGGGTCGTGACCATTTGCGCATGGCGCCGAGCACTTACTTCTCGTTGAACAGCCAACTCCTGTTGCTCATCGAGCGGATTGGTAACGATTACATCATCACGTTCAACGAACGGGCCTAACGGAGTCGGAGGATGTACCTCAGACATGGGTGTATCGGACATTGTCCTTGCATCACCCGAGACACTGGTATCGCTACCATAGTCCCCTGCCTCCTCCATCCCGAGGTATGCACAAAGAGCCTTTGACTCGTTAGGCAATGAGGATATGGTGCTAAAGCTTTGCGTTACCATGAGGTTAACCGCAAGCGCACTGACCTCGTTGAAGAACAAAATTCGATTGACGTTTGGGTAAACGGCAGTCTGGTGGGGGAGGGTGTAAAGGGGTCACACATCGAAGGGCACTCGGTACCCTGTGTCTTAGACGCACGGGATGGTATCCCACTGAAAGAGATATAGAACATCTTATCGGCTTATAGGGGCTGACGGGTGTCAGCCACGAGATAGGAAAGATATTCAAAGATACTAATTTAGGACACGAGTGTCTAGATTAGGTAATATTAGGATTGAGATATTCTATAGAGTTAAATGTAAATAAAGTTTAGTTCCCCTTTTGATCTTGTCTAAGACACGTGCCTTGCGAGGCGTCTTTGATCGTTAAGAGTTAGTACGTCTCCCTGAGATAGCTACTATTGAGCACTAAGTGCTGTAGATTCACTGAATCGTTCGGTTCCCTGGAACAGGGACCTTAAGTTTTACGCTTGCTGACTCATAGGGTCTAGTTCTTCAGAACTAATACGCTCTTTGAGCACTAAGTCTTCCTCTGACTTAAGGAGCTGTGTAGCTCCGCTACACGTCCGAAACGACACTAAAACGACGCTGGAAAGCAGCAAAAACAAGATCCGGGATATAGCGAAGATTTCCTCTACTAATTTACATATTCATGGGTGGAAATTTATTACCAGTATCCATCCATCTTTAGCAGTTATGATAATAGCCGATAAATATCGGTGTAGTTCTTTAACACTTATCTAAGAAATTGATAAGGACAATAAAATCCGTACGTAAGCTCTTCTGGTTTCCAAAATTTGCCAGCCTATGATGTTTCTGACCTTAACGAGATACTTTCTGAGGCCTGCATCTCCTATGAAGCACCCTAGAAAGTGAATGCACCCAATTTGTTTGCACGCATCTTTACGGTGCGCCTGCACTAGAGCACTGCTCCACAATTCCGATCTATTTTTTATGACCGTCGTAAGCCGCACAAGTATGAACTTAAACAATTATCAAGATAATTACGCTCAATATCGATAAGTAAAGAACATATACTTAAAGAAGCAATTGTACGCTGTCGGGATAATTTATTTTCCTTGGGACACAGCAGTCACACCCAGGTCATATATCTCGGGATGCTAACCGCTATAAATATGATATTGCTTGTTTGCATGATAATTCGTTAATTAATATCGACTCACTAGAGTGCACTGTGCATGGTACAGACAAAAGTGTCTTTCGTTTGAAAACGAATTGGCGTCCAATCCATAATGGTGAGCTCAATGAGCTTTTTATAATCATGAAAAATGCGCTATTTTGACGGCTTTCTAATGCATAAATTCAGTGTGGTGTGCAGACAATTACTCTCGCGCATCATGTTCGCCGCTACCCGGAGCTTTTACTTACACCCGACTTTCTCATTTATCGAATACCGCTTTTGCAGAAAGAAATCGTCTCTGAGTTTGAACATATTTCAGTGGCAAAATGATGCATTACAAAGGCATATGACACGCCTTTATAATGCATCATTTTGCCACTGAAATATGTCAATCTCATGACGTAATTCGCCAGTAGAAACCATGAATGATAAAAATTATGATAGTCCTTTTTAGTTAGCTCTTAGAGAATTAAAGTGTGAAAGCAACACACGGTCATCGATCAGTAATCCATTAAGGGCTATGTATTATCACAGAAATTTCATCCTTAGGCGAAGATGTGGTAAAATAACAGGCTGAAAACCACCGCATCGGGCATTTTGCTTTCAATTAAGAAAACCCATACTCATCAACAGAAATTTTGTCCAGCTTCGAAATAGTACTAAATGACGGAAAAGGTTCAAGGCTAACAGCGATATCTACACAGCGTCCAATATCTAAATAGTGCACACAGCTGCTCTATAGTATCATTCTGCGACAGAACATATGCCTAGCGCCTCTCAGCAGATGCATGACATCTTCGTGCGAAGACCATTCACCTCAACAAGGCGGATTTCATTTGATTTCCCCAAGTTTCATATATGCCGTGAACTTGCTCGATCTTGTCACCGCCGTATGAGAGAGTTCAATTAACTAAATAAACAGAACGCTATAGGGAGGAGTTCATTTTGAGCCGGAATAATCATCTTCGTCTCCTAAACGAATCCCGATAATATTCTTTTCCCTGGAGAGCTGATAACAAGCGTGACCACAGCTTGACAAGAGAGATAAAAAAAACTTCATGAGTACTGCGATGCTTCATTTGGAGTACCAGTGTGCCCGTATGGTGATCCTTTGATCGGTGTTAGAGCTAGAAAATGGTCACTAACAAGGGACCCTGTCACTTACATGATGTCCTGAAGAGGTTGAATCCTTTAACAACGTGAGGTCCTCAAGTAGTTGATTTTGTGTGCATGGGATACGTTGAATTTGAAGCTTCACGTATAGAATTCACACAAGCAGGCATGCCGCTATGGGGCGGTCAATACAGTAGATAACGTTATTTGCGAGCCTGAAGGGTCAAGCTATGAGTAAATGTGCGCAAAGTGAATGCCGAACCTTTAAAACTTACTCTCTCTCTGTATGTGTGTGTATGTCTATAGATACTACCAGGTGTACCTTACGCGTCGTGCGATGTAGCACTGTCCAATGCGCGTTGGTAGATATGTATTATAGCTGTCACTCTATGATTGGGTCCCTAGTTGCGACCGCGTATAGAATGAAGTCATACTCGCACCTTTGCTCACACACGATTGGCTTAAAAGTGACCAATGGAGGACGGAAGGCTATTAAGCAAACGAGCGACCTTCGCACCTCTGGCAAACAGTATACGTGAAGTATATTTTCATCCAAAGTACTTGATGAACTCAGATAGTAAGAATTTATGGTCACCTTCCTCCATCGGAGGACGGAGATATACCCTCGATTTAATCTCTCGTTTTATTAATCAATTATATGCCGGCGGTCGCGCTTTGTGGTTGATGTCGTTTCGGAGCAGGGTCATCCACCCTATCTCTTTTGTCATATACGTATCCTCTAAACATTTCATCATCACATTTCTTCTTATAAACACCGCACAACCCATTCCTAGCCGTCTGCCACCCTAATGAGTATATAAATGTTTAGAATTTCGTTCGGTTCTCTGAAGTAAATTACTTGTATCAAAAGACGAGCTCAAGAGCTTGCTCCACTATCTTATACGCATACGCAACGTGCCACGCCTATCAGCTAAAATGGTGTATATCGCCCATTGAAGTCTAGGTAGACACTAAGTACTGTATTCCATAACAGAGGTCACCAGTTAGTTATTCCCCAAAAGCGGTCACCCCCGCGCTTAAAAGTAACAGCTAGCAGTACCCGATTGGTAGTCGCACGCTCTATGCGACATCCCAAAGATTGTTCGGGGCCGAATAACCACTTTTTGTACATCCACCTGAATACAGGCTACACGTCAACGCAGTGGTAGCAATAGTAAATGCTCTAGCAACTAAATCTCAATCTACTCTCGATTACCAACACACACCCGATCACCATCGACATTCTTTCTTGTCATAATACCAATTGCATCTCGATTACTTGGTTCGCACTTGCGACTTCGGGCCTTTTCTCGCGCTTCCATACTGGCTGTTCGTTCAGCTGGATACTCGTCGCAACGCAGCATAGACGAGTCATACATATCATCTCAGGTTCAGGTAAAGTCTTCCGCGACTCACTCTTTGTATGTAAAAGTTCCTCGGATCAAATCATGTGCCTTCAACCCTGCGGCTTTATACACCAATCGGCCGAAGTTCGTTCGAAACGGAAAGTAGTCTAGCCAACTCAATAAATCATGAGCAGCTGAGTGTGCGTATCTTTTGGAACGCCTGATTCGCATTGTCCGAAGCTGGTCTGGTCGTGAAAAGATCTCCTAAAGCACAATTCCCCTCATTCTTGAACTCGCGCTCACTAAGAAAGACTCATTTTCCTTCATCCTCGAGTCTGCAGTTGAAATGACGGAATACGGCACCGGCAAAAATGGCTACGCCGACTTGGAAAATAGTACTCGTCTGCCGTTCTACCACGTCCAGAACCCAAGCATCCGTGCCTACCTCGCCGAGTTTGTCGGGACCTTCATCCTAGTGCTCATTGGTGATGGATCGGTTGCACAGTACGTGCTTGGTGGGGGCACTGCTGGTCACTACCTGTCGGTGAACTTGTGCTGGGGCATTGCACTGCTCTTTGGGATCCACTTCTCTGGAGGCGTCAGTGGAGGTCACCTCAATCCAGCCGTGACGCTGGCGTTGGCCATGTTCAAGCGGTTCGAATGGACCAAAGTACCTGGCTACTTTATGGCTCAGACGGCCGGTGCATTTGCAGCTGCCATGGTGGTCTTCATTGTATACTACCCATGGTTCGACATCCAGGACCCCAACCGGGAAACGACCCAGGGCATCTTTGCGACGTACCCTAACGCCCAAATCCCCAACTGGTCGGCACTGGCAAATGAGATCATCGGAACGGCTTTGTTGGTCAGCGGTATCTTTGCCGTGAGTGACCAGCTCAACAAACCAGCGAGCCCCTATAGCTTCCCTGCGGCTGTTGCTTTGATGCTTACGAGCATTGGCATGTCGTTCGGTCTGGACACTGGCTATGCCCTGAACCCGGCCCGTGACTTTGGTCCTCGTCTGTTCACATTCTTTGCTGGGTGGGGCTGGAAAGTCTGGACGCTACGTGGTGGCTACTTTTGGATCCCTATTGTCGGTCCGTTCGTTGGTGCAATCATCGGAGCGGCCACGTACGTTGGGCTCATCGAGGCTCACCACCCTCCCCAGTAATTGGAAGACACGAGTAGCAAAGGTTGACCTCGTAGCTAACTTCGTCTGATGTCAATACGCACTTCTTTACCAGTTGCAATAGCATCGTGTTGCTTTGGTTTGCTGTTGATCTTTTTTCTGTGAGTGCATGCTCTTCGACGCTAGGCCCGCTTCGATTGAAGGTGCAAGCTCTGTCAATGCCAACTACTACTGGACCAGTTCAGGCCATGCAACGCGACAGCCTTTGCTTATGTGATCATATTCACCATTAGTCGATTTTAAGCCAATCACGTGCGTGCGTTTAATAGAGACCTAGCCAAAGAGTGACTTCATATATGCCTATATACCTATGTGGTAGGGACAGGCTAGATCGCACTTAGTACGGGTAAGCTACACCACACCTAGCCGCGTTATTTACAGACAGACAGACACACACACAGACAGATAAGTACGATTTAAAAGTTCGGCATTCAACCTTGCGCACACTCACTAATAGCTTCACCCTTCGGGCTCGCAAAAATACCGGTAGCCGTATCACTCAATCGTTAGTTCTTCCTAGGCACAGCAGCATTAAGTTCTTTGCTAGCACAAAGCACCGACCTCTCGCCAAATTTTCCCGAACAGGGTCAAATACAAACCAGTGCTTCGGAATCCTGGTTCGCCTGCATAAAATAGCCTGTGGTGTAAAATCGAGGCCGTCGTCCCTATGCGTTTTCGCAAAATTCAAGTGATCATCTCGAGATCTGTTCGAGGCATCAAAACATATAAGCGTTGTCTGGTCGAGCGTGTCCATCTGTATAGGAGGTAGGGTTGTCTCACCGCAAAACCACCACTCATGAGCTCATTCAAGATTTGCTTCTGACTGAAGACTTTTCAGACCTCAAACAAACATGCGTCTCCGCGTCAAACCACCTTTATTGCAAGCTGCATCTGCCTCACCAGCGCGGATCCTGACCTTGCAGATGGTCATAGTGACAAGAGGACCGAGCTACAACGTCTTCGCGGGGAAAACACTAACCAGGCTGATGATACACAACCGGCTCTCAGTATCTTGACCACGGGATCGAAGCTGTCTTCATCTGAGAATAAATTGGCGGCAGGTTCAGACACTAAAAAGCTCACCCCGCAGCAAAAAAAGAAGATGCGGCAAACGCTTAGCGGCCTTAACGGTGAGGAGAGAGCTTACGCCATGAGCACTCTTGTGCTTACCGGGTTTACTGGATTAGTCGCGGGCGTTTGGGCGATGAAGCTGCTGCTTCAACACAAGCAAAACTCGTTCGTGAACGGAGTGGCGAGTCCGCCAGGGATGTCGGTTTCGCATAGTTCACCGGGCACTGCTTCTGGAAACATGTCGGGCTCTGCTTCGGGAAGCATGTCGGGCTCTGCTTCGGCAGGCTTGTGGGACTTTGCTTTTGAGTAGTCATGCCACAGCGGCTAACCAGGCGACGCCCGTAAGAACTTGTGTTGCAGGACGACAGTATGACACTTTTCTTGTAGAATTTGACCAGACGCCTGAAGTGAACGATGTTCTTGCAGGTCTCATTGGTCGCGTGATCGCAATAAATAACTTTTCTTCTTTTTTCATTGTCAGCACTTTATTCTTCCAATGAATAGCGCCATCACCTTACTTATGCGATTTTTGTGTGTCATTAGATCCTATCCGAATTGCGGCTCTGCTGTGGCGCTGTTGATTATAAGATACGGCTTCCACTATGAAATACAACAAAGCTGTGCACTATGAGCAAACAGAGGCCTCACACGTAGTCGCGAGAACTGCTGCACCGTTATAACATTCACAAAACACTTGCCACAAGTCATCAACTTGTGTTCTTGTCATCATTTGCGTAGACATGTGTCCTTATACACTGCCAGTCCTACTTGCAGCTTAAGTGACCTTGTTTCATTCGCTATCCACCCCTCGATCTAGTCCACGCAGCAACTATAATGCTCAACTCTCTCCTGGTGATCTCGCTCTTACAGTCCTTTTACAGCACGCATTTCATAGCCGTCTCCATCCCGTCGCAAGCGTGTCATCTGCGAAATCAATTCTCCTCCAGAACTCTCTGTAACATGCCAAGACCTAGACGATCATCATCTGCAGTCGAGTCCCTTGCAGCCCCTCTCCACCAAATCAAGCCCATCTACACCTCGCTCTCGTCGTCCCGCTCTCACTCACTCACTCTTGCAGGGCAACTACATTCAAGTTCACCTCGAGCATGACGTCACGTCTGACTCGACGGAAGTCAAGTCAGTCACGTTGGTTCCGCCAAGTCCCAACGTGGTACAGATGGGACTACTATCCCCTCCAGCGTTTATGTACACACCTTAGTCTTACATATCTCAACGACATGGTCATCAAGAGTCTCAAAGGCAAGTCAAACGCCAGTGCGCGTTGGGTACGTCGACAATGGAGCGACCCCGTGGTGAAACAGGCCCAACGCGAAGGTCTCCGCTCTCGTGCAGCCATTAAACTGCGTCAACTGAATGATGTACGAGCGTCACATCACGTCACGTCGCACTAATTCCCTCATCTACATCTTATTCTCCATCTTATTCCTTCGAAATGAGCTCCTCAGAAATAACGGCTCTTGCTGTCCATTCATTTTCTTGTCTCCTAGCGATTCCAGCTACTAAAACGAGGCGACGTCGTATTGGACTTGGGTGCGGCACCTGGCGGATGGAGCCAAGTGGCAGTAGAAGCTACGACATTGAAGAGCAAGAAACAGCCGCAAGGGACTCGGGAGTCGCTACCGACAGTTGTGGCTGTAGATCTCAAATCGTTTGACCCCGTGGAAGGTATGGCCATTGTCGTGGGTGATTTTCGCCATGCCACAGTGAGGAAGCAGCTGAGCGAAGCACTGAGAGGACGCAAGGCTGACGTGGTGCTTAGTGACATGGCGCCGTCGTTTTCAGGCAACTTTCTCACGGACAGTCAAGCGCAGTTGCGGCTGTGCCACAATGCGCTCAAGATGGCAGAGCTCTACTTGCGTCCAGGAGGGAACTTTATGACAAAGATCTTGCGCTGTGAAGGATCCGAAGACTTTCGAGCAGAGCTGAAGACAGCATTTGACGTTGTAAAAGCCATGAAGCCATCGTCGTCGAGACCAGAGTCCACGGAGATGTTCATGGTGGCCAAGGGCTTTAAGAAGAGCGTTGATAGTAAGCTGCCAGCGCAGGGAGAGAGGTAGCAGAGTAGGAGGAAGAGAGACGAGATAATGAGTAAGACGAAGCAACTCGTTTAACCCTTTCACATGTCCATCTATTCAATTGCAAAGAGCGAGCTAGCTGATGTACCACTAGCTAGCCGGGCATAGGGATGCTCGATGGGGAAAACGCAGAAATGTAGCGTACTGCTCGAATGCACTCTCGCCGAGTACACAGCGGTGCAGTCTGGCCACTTCAATCGAGACCATTTCAGTCGAAACACGCAGGTTTGTCACAAGCAGAATAGAGAGAGCAAGCCTTGCTCAAGCACCCATCACCACCAGCCATCGTCCACGAAAACCCGACTAAGGGAACGACTAGTTGAGGTCCTGGCCCAGCCGAAGTGCCAGCAGCGTGTCGTTGTACTGGTTGAAAGCGTCTTGGATGTCGTCCTGCAGCTGCATGGCCAGCGGAATCAGCTCGACGTTCACATTGCCACCAATTTGGGCCGAAGCTGCCACACGGGGCTGCAACACCTTGACGGCATGGATCATCTCTTGTAACTCGGTGTCCTGGCGAACGTCACCAGCAGCGTAGATGATCTTCTGCAGCAACTGATGCACCAATTGTTCCACCTCCTGCAAATCAGCGTCATTCAATGGCTCAGCGTCAGCAGCATTGGCCAGCGCCTCACGCTCTTCCTCCTCCCATCGCTTACGCGCTTCAGCGTATGCTTCACGCTCGCAGATATCTTGTGTACGAAGAGTGAGATTCAGGAAACGGTCCAAGTGGATGTTGAGTAGAGCATCCGGCATCTGCGTGAGGACTTGCGTCATGTACCGGTTCATCTCCTTCTCGCGCTTAATGATAAACTTCTCCTCCTGGTTCTTGCCGATCATTGACGAAAACGGATGACGCTTCGGGAAACGTGGAAACCACGGAGCGCGCTTGCCGCGACGACCAGAAGCAGCAGCTTTCAGTTCTTGATGAAGCGCGTTAAAATCATTGTAGCGACCACCGACAAGCCACGCAGTCTTGGACTGTTCAAGAATATCACGGCCCCACGTCACACGCAGCACGTACTCCGTGTACTCATCGCCCCAGTTCTGATCCTGCTGCTTGCGATGGCCAAGCATCGTACACGTCATAATGCCACCCTTGTATGGAATCGGAGGACCCGTTGGGAACTCCTGAATCTTCTCAACCGGATTGACCAAGTTCTCATCATCCGCAGACATCACTGGGCCGGCAGGTGCCTCACCACCTTCACCAAACAAATCGCGGCCGGCCTGAGCAAGCTGCTCTTGACGCAATGCATCACCTGCAACGCCCTCGCCCTCAATCTTAGCATTGTCACCAGCGATCCAGCTCATGTCAGCATTCTGGAGTGACTCCTGTCCGACCATAGCACCAGCGACACCCATAGATCCCACAGCGCCAATCTGACCTGCCTGACCAGCTGATGCCTGCAGCGGCTGCACCGATCCCAGCGTAGCAGGTCCATTTCCAGCGACACCAGCTATGCCCGGCGCACCAAGCGCGGGGGCGATTCCCAGCGTACCAGCTGCAGCCGCTTTCCTCTGGACCTCGTCGTATGCGCTCAGCTTACGAAGAGCAGCCGCCTCTGCATCATGCGCCATGGACGCATCCTGCGCAGCTTCGGCGGCGTCCTGCGCAGCCATCGCGGCAGCGAGTGAAGCTGCTTGTGCCCGCTCTACAGCAGCCTGACGCTTAGCCTCTTCGCGACCAACAGACCGACGGTAAGCGCGCTGGATAGCAGTAGCCGCAGACGCACGTTTCAGTTCCAACTGGCGCTGACGCTCACGCTCCTCTTCTTCTTCCTCGATTCGGCGTTGACGTTCTTCCTCTTCCCGCTGCAACCGCAGCTGCTCTTGCTCAGCTGCAATGCGTCGGGCTTCCTCCACGGCCAGGCGAGCCTTGCGGATGTGGTGTAAGCGCTTTACAAAATGACGTTGAGCCTGGATGACGTAAAACGCCGACATCCAGCGCCTCTTGGCCGACTTCTTCTTCTCAGCCTCAAGACGCGCATTCTCTTCCATCAACCGCTTCCGCATCTTCTCGTCTTCCACCTGAGCGCGACGCTTGTTTGCCAGCTTGCGGCCGAGCTTGCCACGGACAATAGACTGAATCTTCACAGCAGCAGCATGCTGACCAGCAAGCTGACCGGCCATGCGCTCGCGAGTCTGTTCCAACAGCTTCTTGAAGGCATTGGCGGCTCGAACGCCACCAATAGCCATCTTCCAGTGTTTCTGCGCAAGCCCTTTACGGCGCATCTTGAGGCGGTACGCATTACGAGCGCGGACAAACTGTTTGCGGACAGCAAACATGCGCATCACAGCTTGCATCTTAATGATGGCAGCCTTGCGTCTTCTAGTGTCCTCCAACAGACACAGGAATGCGCGCTGGGCCAGCACCTTGGCCAGCGCATAACGCCAACGGCGACGCGCAAGCCACTTGCGGAGACGAGCAACGATCCATGGCCCCATCTTCTTCATGTCAACCTTCAGCAACGCGTCAAGCAGAGCAATCTTGCCCGTCTTGAAGAAAACCTTCGTGCGACCGAGACGGTAGGCATCCGATTCCACACGGAACGACCACAATACGGCTTCCGTGAAAGTACGGTCGTTGTATGCGTTGAACATCGGCGTGACAGACGGCGGCAGCACAGGCTTGTAAATCCGGCAGATTTCCTCATACGCCACACGCGTGGGCAAACCGACCTTCAGCAGCTCGCACGTCGCCAGCATACCAGAGCAACGCAGCTGGTCCACGACGTAACCATTATCGAAAATGCCGGGCGTCATCGTCGGGTTTGGCTTGATACACCGAATAAAGTTGGAACGCGTCGCGTTCAAAGTGTCCGTCAGCTCTTGCATCTGATCGCAGAACTTGGCCGACACGCTCTGCTTGTGCAGCTGGCTCATGCTGGACACGCCGTTCATAGTATCCACGTCCATCTTGGACGAAAACAGCTCCTTAATCAGCGAAGACTTACTAGAAGTCACAAAATCCTCCAGGTCCTTCGGAATCGTGTCGTTGTTCTTGTCAATAAAATTGCCGATCGTGTACGGCACGCGCGTAGCAAAGTGCTTGACAATAAACTCGTACTTCTTGTCCTTTTCGTGAGGGGGCAGAAAGTGTGGGTGGCTTGCGTGCGTCTTGTGCAGCGTGGCATTCCATTTCTCGTCAGACGCCTTGGGCATCTTTGCCTCCTGATCCAGCAAAGGCAAGATACCGTTCGGTTTCTGCGAAATCAAGTCGATGCATTCGCGGTTGTCCGGCCAAACGATCTTGCCAACTTCAATACCTTCCGCTGCAAACAGCTCCTGCTCAGCAATGAAAACCTGCTGGTTGAACGTGGCCTGCAGAGCCTCGTTGGCGTAGTTGATCAGCAGCTGCTCGAAGTCGTTCTCCTCGAACGATTCGAAACCAAAGATATCCAGCACCCCGATGAACGGTAGTGAGCTGTCACCGTGGCCGAGAGAGCCATTGATTTTGTACAGAATCCACTTGAACAGGTGATTGTACATCGACTTGGCAATCGCGTCACGCACATAGCTTCCTTCCTTTGCTGTACGCCGAATAGTAAAGTTCTCCGTCCGCGTGGAGATCTCGCGAGTAGTTATCACGTTCAACAGATTGTTGCTGTCCACACCAAGCAACTCGGCGCACGACGCCACGTACTTCGTCGCTTCCGGCGGCACCTCACCGGCATCACCCTCCGCCGTCTCGCGGTCTTTCAAGCGAATGTTACCCAGATGCAGCAGACCTGACAGAACCGTCCAGACTTGCTTCTGCAGTCCAGCATCGATGTTCACAGAACCTAGCGCACTCGCTACTTCATCAAACAGGATCTCATCATCCACATTCGGGTCCGACACACAGCCGCTTTGGTTCAAATAGTCAAAGTTGTTGACTGACTCGAGCTTTAACTCCTTCGCCAGCTCCGGATCAGCACCCGAGAGCAAAAAGTAAAAGATGTGAAAGTTACGTTCACCAGGAATCTGCGCCACGACACGGAACTTCTCCAGCAAGTACGTCTCAATAAACGCGCCAGACAACGTGTTGTCACCAGGCTTGAACTGCAGCTTCATGAACTTGCCAAACCGCGATGAGTTGTGGTTACGAAGCGTTTTGGCATTTCCGAACGCTTCCAGAATAGGGTTAGTGTCCCACAGTCGCTTGTCGAGCTCAAGTGCCAAGTCCTGCTGCACGACGTTCCCCTTATTGGCCGTAAGAGCCAAGTGTTCCCTAGAGGTGAGATACCGCAGTACAATCTTGGACGTCTCCGTCTTTCCAGCTCCCGATTCCCCAGAAATGACAATTGACTGGCACTGCGCCGGTGTACGCAGTGCCATTTGCTGGAACGCCACTTCAGCAATCGCGTACGGATGCGGGGGACAGTCGCCCATCTGGGTCTTGATATAGTCCGTGACTTTTGGCTCCACTGTGCGTATAAGTGGGTTCACGGCAATCAAGACATTGGCCATGAGCGTATAAGGTCTTAGATTGTCCATCTTGGACCGCACGTTCAAGTTCTCGAGGATCCCAGCTTCGTGGATGTAATAGAGACCCGTCATGTCATCCACGACCCGTGGGTTGACCTTGTACAGGTCGCCAATGTCCCGCATATCGACCTTCTCCTGGCCAAACTGGCCCCGAACAGTCAACACCATGCCCTGCTCCGGATCGTCTGCCTGTTCGTAGCGTAAAACCTCCACGACGCGCCATACGCGCTCAGGGTCCGGGATCCAAATGTGCACGCCGAGCTCCACAGGCGTGTGCTTCAAGGCCGCCACCACTTCGTGCGTATTGCGTCGACGCGCCGAGTTGAGCGCGCGCTTCTTGTTCTCGAGCACGAGGCGCTGGGCGATGCTCAATTGGGTCTCATCGACTGGAGTCGCACGGTGCGGCTGGAAACGGTCGTACGAAGGTAACGCACTGGACGGCGCGATTTCCACACGCGGTTTGCCCGACATAATGGGCGCTCGAAAGGGTCTTCTTGAGGTAATAGGGAGCGTTCGGTTCTGACGTTCAGAAGGAGAGGGAGGAGGAGGACGTGGTGGGTGTGCTGGCTCTATTTACGACTGTATCCGATGGCAGTCCCTTTTCTGCGTTTAAGACGCACGCGCGATGGTGTTTCTTCCGCCGAGGCGACGAGTCACTTACGCACTCGAGGGGAGACTTTCGGGTATGACAAAAAGGGACAAGATGTCGGGAGGGGTGGGGGTAGGACGTTATGAAGCGGTGGAAAGGTTGTGGGGCTGGATTTGGATTGGATGAAAAGAGGCGAGTGAAGGACCGTGGGGTGGTGGCGAGAGGTGGCGAGAGAAGGGCGGATGTTGGAGACGACTTTTTTATAGGCCATGAATCATTTCGTCCAGTTGTCCTTTTTGTGGTCGTGTACGAGGAGATGAACGTGGGTGGTTTGACTGGGTGGTTCGTTGGGTGGTTGTGTTTTTGAACGACCGGACGTCTTTGCTAGGACTTGCTTTTGCTAGAGGTTGCGAGTGCACGACGTGGAAGGGCGCAGGTCCCCCTCGTTGGGCTTGACGTATCATTTGTGGCGATATTTTTAGCTGTATATCTACAAGTTGTGGTTTGAGCGCAACTGGGAGGGCTAGAGGGTGAAGTCGCCATGCTTGATAAAAAAAAAGGATCCGAGGCTGTGAACATGTACACGATGTTGCTGTTTCTTGAGCACAACAGCGCATAGGAGAATCAACCAGCGATGATCTTGCTGTAACTTAGAAGCAAAACATTAAAGGAGAACTCTGGTACTTAGCTGTAAGCAACATATATGAGCACGACTAACAATGTCTATGCGTGTGAGCACTGTCAGCGTTAGAATACAAAGGACAACCGTGTCCGAGATATTGAGTCTTGACGACTTAGGCGGTTAGGGCAGGTGACGTTTGTTTACGCTCTCTTTTCGGCACGACGCAACGGACGCAAAGAGCACTGAATATGCGGAAGTCACTTTTCACATTCGGACGACATGCACAAAGCCGAAACTCCCTGAATTGCTGAAGTGGCAGGTCGATTCGTTTACGATCTTGACCGTTGTAGAGACGTGGTCTTATATTGGGCCTTTTATCTTTGTTACTTAGGTGCCGGCTCGTTGATGCCTTGTACTGATAGCCTTTTCACTTCAGCTTTCTTCCTGATAGAGAGATCAACAGTCTCCTTTTTTTCTGTGTTAGCGCACAACATATACCAGCGCTCACGAACGTCTGGCCAATCTAACGGTAGTAGCGCACAATTTTGACTTTTATGCACGGTCTGCTTGCGTCCGTGACGAGGCGGAGTTGCTGGTAGGTATGTGCGTTGATCATGTTGTGCAAGAGAGCTTGATGGTTTTAGACGAAAGCCACGAAATGCGCGCCAACAATGTAGCCCTCGATACCTCCTCGTATCACCTGTAGATAGCACGATAGCATGAAGTATGAGCGGAGTAAGGGTATGTTTGCGCTGTTGCGGAGACATCATCAACAGCTTTTTGTTGTCGTTTAAGTCTGTTGCAATACGACGACGTTAAAGATGACATGAAATGTGCGTAGCTTTGTGTCAGACTTGAGCCCAAAACAACATGCGATGTATCCAGCTCAACTGACATTCTGTGCAGAGGATAGGGGCATGACGACTGCGACAAACACACTTTCAATCCTGATGGTCTTTCCATGTGCTACGAAGCTCAGTACACTGCATCTGGTGAGGCCTTAAACGATCAATTGTTTTCGTTTACAGATTACTTTTTCATAGAATGATATCGCTGCAACTTGTGCGGCAGTTAGAAGATTCTGACACCGGCAGCAAGGACCGACGGTGACAAACACAATATGTTTTTATCGGTAGGAAGTCACGTGCGTTACAAATGTCTGTGCAAGCTGCCGGCACTGACCTAGCGGCAAAAGATACAAGGCAGTTTAACTGGTGATCGTTGTACAGAATATGGATGAATGTATAGCTAACGAGAGCTATGAGGAAGCTGCTGTCAAGGTCATCGAGAATGGGTCATATACGGGTGAAGTACACTGCAAGCTGACGACTATATGAGAAGCATATATCGCCAGATGTGTGACGGCCAGTCGTCGTATTCTGGTTTGCAAGAAAATAAACTTCGCTACCTTATTGTTTTGATAGCTGGATGCGTTTACTAAAAAGTTTGTCTCGACAGCTGGCGATCATGCGAATACATCACCAGCGTTCTTCTATTGTTCATAAACTTCGTAGAGATTCTTACGGACGATAAGGTAAACTTGTTTAGTCGAATGCGACTTAGTTGACGTCAAGGAAGTTGCGCTAGCCACGAGGGCAATCACCGTTCCATGATGTGTGTTTTGTCTTGCCGCACAAAACACTTAAGATCTTAGGAGCAATTGATAGTTCGACCCTTCCGATACCATGTTAGTTGCTAGTCATCCAGGGCAGTGCCACATCTGGATTCCTGTTTGGAAGTGAAGAGATTCATTTCAATCGATGACCGCATAAATGAACAAGCACCGACAAATGGTCACCTTTGTCTAAGATATCTTAAGAAAGAACATGCTGCAGCGCGGGTTGCCAGAGCGCGCCATCTAGCTGGATTGATAATCGCAGAGGATCTTCTAATAGCAGATTGTGTGAAAACTATGACTCTGGTCATCTTTACAACAACGCTCACAGAAATCGAGTCTTTCTGATGACATCGTCCATACCATAGAAGTGATCAAGCTTCCGTAAATATGGCAAAGTTCGAATCCGATTATCTCCATACTTTTATTTGTATTATGCAAAAAATTTAAAAAATTAAAGAATAAACCAGAGCGCCGACAAAGTGAAAATGTCGGCGCTCTGGTTTATTCTTTAAATTTTAACCCGACGCAAACCATGTTACTTGTGAGCAAAATTCATTGGTCGATGTACGATAGACAGGCTACCAGGTCCCCAAGCACAACATTCGGCCTATGGGAGTGCTCCTGTTTGAGTGGCAAAAATTGCATGCATGGGTCTGTCATGGATTAGGCAGCATACATCACCTACAGAACGACCGTACTGCTACGGATCTCTTTAATGACGGTCAAGTCGGACCAGAGCGGCAAAGGCAACGGTCTACTTCATCAGGTCTGCTTCCTTATATATAAGACTAAACGATCTCCCAACATCTTTTGTAGACAGATTGACTGATTTTCCCATTTTATCAGTGCCTCGTAGCACTTTACGCTTCCTGGTAAATGTATAAAATGACTTGTAGTCTCTTGTTTGAGACTTAGAGCGAACGCGTCGAGACCTCAGAGATGCACAAATTGAATCATGCGTATGCTGTTACATCCAGCGAAAGTCAAGATGATAACATGAAAATTGCCCTGCAGCCCAATCTTTCGCCATTTCGGCACACTTACTATGACGCCAACCTTAAAAACGTGCTGAAGACGGACCTCCTTGAGTACAACCTTCGTCTTGCACCAGTAACGATTAATACAAAAATGCCGTTAAATACCCAGATCGAATGCAGCTCCTCACTCAACCTGGTGTACACCACACCGCAAATTAAAATCCTCACCTTTTCTCCACACACTAAATCCCTTTCTCCACACACCGTTCCCCCATCGTGCCTCTGCAGATATCTATCTCCCTCATTCTCACAACTCCAAACACCCCTTTTTC
>JH598152.1:372508-384173 GCA_000173235.2 Hyaloperonospora arabidopsidis Emoy2
AAGTCAAGTGACGCGTTTGCTGCTGCTATAACTAAAGCCAAGACCATTGTTTGGAACGGTCCCATGGGCGTCTTTGAGTTTGATGCCTTTGCCAATGGCACGAAGGGCGTCATGGATGCTGTCGTCAAGGCTACGGAATTGGGTGCAACGACCATCATTGGCGGCGGGGACACGGCCACGTGCTGCGTGAGGTACAACACGGAGGACAAGGTCAGTCACGTGAGCACGGGCGGTGGAGCCAGCTTAGAACTCCTCGAGGGCAAGGTGCTGCCTGGTGTCGATGCTCTGTCACCGGCGTGAACCGCAGACACACGCGATGGCTCTTTGTTCCCAAGGAGCGGTTTGTAGTTGTTGTTGTTGCTCATGTTCCTCTCAATAACCATGAAAGGTCATATCTTTTCTGCTGATAAGATCCTTGTTATGACTCTATTCGTCGATAGAAGTACATACCTATTCACACCCAACGTCACAAATTATAGAAATTGAAGTGCCTCCAACTGACCTTATTCGCGTCAAATAGCCACGACATCGATCGATCCACACCGTGACAAGTTCGAATGATGATATATATTGCGGCGGGGAAGGAGATGCGACGTACACCAGCATGCAAGAACAAGACCTCATGCATGCAAAAAGCCCCTTCCAACATGCACCTCGCTTCGCCTCTCGAAACAACAAAACCTCCACACTGTATGTACTAGGGACAAACCGTCGTCCATCTTCCATCTGCTGCATGAAACACTACTACACCTCCGTAGTCGAGTACGAGCCCGTGTAGTTGAGCTGGTCAAAGCCCGTCATGGCCGCATAGCTGTGAAACTGCTGCTGCGACTCATTGTACTCGCGCTCGGCCTTGTGGCTGTTCCACTCCTCCATCTCGCGCTTGTAACGCGCACGATCGACCTTTTCCTTCTCGACAAACGGCGCCTTCTGCTCGTCCGTGGCTTTCCCCCACGCTTCCCCCAGCTGCTTCGAGATCTCCGTGTTCTTCATGTCTTGGTGCTCGGCCTTAATCCGAGGCCGCATGACTTGGCTGTAAAAGAGAAACGCCGACGACGCACGTTTGGGCGCGTCCGGGTGCTTCTTCGCGCGCTTATTGGGCACGCGCAAGGGCCCGTCATAGGCCGCCATCTCCTCCTCGTAGCGCTGTTTGTCGGCCTCGGCCGCGACTTTCCACGGCTGCTTGTCGTCGTCGCCCATCTTGCCCCACGCGTCAGCGATCGCGCGCATCACGTCCGTCACTTTCGAGTTCTCGGGCATCGTGGCTTTAATCTCCTCGCGCTTCTCCATGGAAAACAAAATATACGGCGACTTGCCGCGCTTGGGCGCACCGGGCGCTTTTTTCTGCAACCGCTTGCGCTTCTTGCCGCCACTAGCTTCGGTTTTCAGCGCAGCCCAGGCCGCTCCGGCGCCATGTTCGCTCGCTGCAAGTGGTTCCATGCTGCTCGTGAAAACCCGGGAAAATTGCTTGACTTCGCTTGAGTATGCCCGGTACTCGGAGAGAATGAGCGGTCGCGGCATACAAACTCAAGAGATTTCGGCGGGGGGGATGACACGGATGGTGTAAAACCAGTTACAGCAAGCGAATGCCGGCGGGGAGACGTGGACTCGAGTCGGTGATTGGTTGAAAACTATAGATGGCGAATGTATCGAGAAGCCCCTTTCTGGCCGTTCAATTGGTCTGTTCTCGATTAAAAGGTGCAGTACTCGTCACTATAGGTGAATAGTGACACTTTGCATCACATATTGAAGAATAAGAAGATCTGGGAGAAGGCGCGAAAAACGTCGGGCAAAAGATTCCGCCAATGGGATTGTCCATATTATCATGCAGCATCATGCATGCTATTTCGGAGTCTCGGAATCGGACGGTGCACGCCCACGCCCTCGCTGTGAATCTCGGCTGACACAGCAGCAGCATGGCAAAGCACCACCCGGATCTGGTCATGTGCCGCAAGCAGCCGGGCGTGGCTATTGGTCGTCTATGCGAGAAGGACGACGGCAAATGTGTAATCTGTGACTCATACGTACGTCCGTGCACGTTGGTGCGGATCTGCGACGAGTGCAACTACGGCTCGTACCAGGGTCGATGCGTCATCTGCGGCGGTCCAGGCATCTCGGACGCCTACTACTGTCGGGAGTGCACGCAACTGGAGAAGGACCGTGACGGGTGTCCCAAGATCGTAAATCTTGGCAGTTCCAAGACCGACCTCTTTTATGAGCGCAAGAAGTACGGGTTCAAGAAACGCTGAGCGTGCCGCTTCTCCCTGGACGGCATCCGGAGCGAGAAGCAACAGGCACCGTTTGTGGGTGAAGCAGGCGAAACATAGAACAGACGAGAGAGATCTGGCGTATGCTATGAAGTTTACTATGAATGGGGAGGGAAACCAGCTCGTTTCCTTGTGTGTGTTTCACTGACTATTTTGATTGCACTTGCCGTTGTCGCGTTGTGACTTGAATGTGTGCGTGTGTCACCTCTATCCCGCACATAGCAACTACGACGGGGTCATCCTCGCGCACTCCACCTCCGCGTCGGTAATGTGCTGTGACATGCTCGTGTCAAACATGAAGCAGGTCTTGGTCGAATGTAGCTGATAGTATCGTGAAAGGTTCATGTTGCAGTTGCAGCTAAAGTGTTCCGCACTCTCAATGTCGTCATTGTCGTGTTAGTGTACAATCAACTGCATGAATGCGGAAAGCGAGGGGAAACTGAGCGACCATCATTCTCATCAACGCGTGCCATAGTTGGCCAGCTGACTACTCTGCCTCTCCACCTTCTTTCGACCAAACGACTTCAAACATACTCACAAGCCACTGCACGGCACCACAAAATACCCATTTTACCGCCTGCAGTCCGCCACCTCGATCGATAATTCATGTGCTTCAGAACGTCTTTACCTTCTCCTATCGTGTTAACTGGCTACATACACCTTTCGTCGCTTTGCTTACAATTGGCCTGAATGTCCATGTGATCGAAGAGCTTGCAGCAGGAGTTCCACTTGGTTCAAAAGAGGCTAAAGTAGGTGCTGTTTCCGAGTCCATCGACTGCATGTCCTGCCATCATCCGTCCTAGTTCTTTTTTCCATTGACTTCTCCGTCGGGTAAATGCTGATATCGATCTTCAACTAAGGACCAACCTCGCACATAAATGAGCCACTATTATGTTTTGGTCACCTCTGCTGATCCATTAATTTTTGTGTGATACTGAAACTTACATTAATCGCGGCTCTGTCTCATCTGCTGCACTTTTCTTCTTAGTAGAGCGTTATAATCCGTCTGAGCCAAGCGAACTCCTGTCTATTCCACCGTCAGCACCTTGAGCATGTTCGTCGAGCCTGAGCGGGCCTCTACCATACCGTGAAGGGCCACAACGTTATCCCCAGGCTCCACCCAGCCAAACTGCTTGCCCAGATCCGTCGCGCGGTACAAGATCGAGTCGGTGCCGATCATGGAGCCCATGCAACGCGCTGTGACGCCCTTGTTGAAGCCCTCAGCTTGACGGGCAGTCCCACCCAGAGCAGTGAGCACTAGAACGGGCATCGACGGTCGAAATTTGGCTACCAAACGTGCTGTATTGCCCGACTCAGTCAATACCACGATCATCTTGGCCTTGATATCGATCGCAGTCTTTACTGCGGACGACGTGATGGCCTCCTGCGTGCTCATGTGGCCATATGTATCCAGCACCGAGTTGTGTAGAGCCTGGTAGAGCTCGTTGTAGTGGATCGCACCTTCTGCTTGCACACAGATCTTGGCCATCATCGCCACAGCTTCGCTAGGATAGTCACCGTTCGCCGTCTCACCTGATAGCATCACAGCATCCGTGCCATCAAGCACAGCATTTGCCACGTCCGTGCACTCGGCACGCGTCGGTCGCGGGGCTTTGATCATGGACTCGAGCATCTGCGTGGCCGTTACTACGGGCTTGCCGGCTATATTGGCTCTACGGATGATCATCTTCTGTGCGAGAAAGACCTTTTCCGGCGGGATTTCCATGCCCAAATCCCCACGAGCGACCATGATGCCGTCTGCTTTGGTCAAAATGTCGTCAAAATTCTCGAGTCCTTCCTGGCTCTCGATTTTTGCGATAATCTTGATACTACGGCCGCGACGGCCAAGTACCTTGCGAATGTTGTCAATGTCTTGGCCCGTGCGGACAAATGACGCAGCAATGTAGTCCACGCCGTGTACCAGACCAAAGTTGACGAGATCGTCTTCGTCCTTCTCCGTCAGCGTCGGGAGCAGCACCTTGCACCCAGGCAGGTTCATGTTCTTACGCTCGCCTAGCGTCGCCATATTCGTCGCCCGAGTCACAACGCTCTTCTCCTTAATGTCAGTGACTGTCAGCACCAGCGAGCCATCGGCGACGAGAATGGAGCCGCCGACCTCGACCGACTGGGGCAGCTCTGGATACGAACAGGCGATCTTGGTCTCGTCGCCAAGGAACTCGTAGTCTGTCGTGAGCTCCAAGGTGGAGCCCTTCTGGATAGTGACTTTGTCCTTGTTGGCCAGAAACCCCGTGCGGATCTCAGGACCTTTGGTGTCCAACATGGTGGCAACGTTCTTGTGTGGGCGCGTAGCCAACGCTGCCCGCAGTCGGTTGAGCGTCTCCGTGTGGCTTCTTTGGTCTCCGTGCGAAAAGTTGAAGCGAGCGACGTTCATACCCGCGTCAATAAGCTCCGTGAGTCCCTTTTCGGACGAGCAGGACGGGCCAAGTGTACAGAAGATGCGCGTCTTGCGCTCTACGCCGTCCACGCTGCACATGATGCTCTCGAGTTGGCAGCCTTGATGACTCAGTCCGATTGCTCCCGACATGGCTATCTAGCATCACGTACAGAGAGAGAGATGGAGAGAGTCATTAGTTGCCTGGGCTCCTTTGCTTTCGAGCTCTATCGATGGACGCACTATGGCAAACCCTTATTTGATTGTATTATTGGGGATTACCTGATGCAGTGGCTTCTCTCTCCGACTTGGCACAGTTAGTTACAGCAAAACGCACACGGGAAGAAGATTCGAAATCGCGGAAAGCTGGAAAAGTATCTTGCAGGTCGAACGTGGTATACAAAGAAAACTGGTCTCATGTCTCTGCTGCTCTATGATTGGGCATGATCACGCGCTGTATTGAAGTGGCTTTATCTGCCGTTATCGCAGGTCTCACTTTTTAGGATGGCTACCTCGTGTATTGGTTGTGTCATGCTCATTATGTATTGTAGTCTCCGGCTTTGGTATACACTTTACGTAGCACCCTAAGATCTTGATAAATGGTCGACCACTAAAATTAGACACTACAACACAAATACAATGGACATTCCACAAACAGCATCGAAAAAACTCCTCTAATAAAAACAGACTTGGTGTGTAGCTACACAACTGAAAGCACTTGTACGGAAATTCGCGGCTACCGCAGTATAGCTGAGCTTACATATGGACTTGCAGGGGTATCGACACATATACCAAGTTTCATTACAAGTCCACGGTCCTTTCCATCGGCACTTTGTTCTCCGTGTGTGCCAGTAATAAAGTGCTCACTCGCAGCCCTTTCATCAAGTCGAATGTGATGCTTTCGGTTCCACTGGTCGTTTACGGTAATTATTGAGCACTGCTATTTTACCAGGTTTCAGGAGAAATGTTAGCAGTTTCTCAAGCATCAGTCTACACCTGCGACGACTAGAGCCACCGCCACATTTCCTTTCTGTTCTACCTGCGCCTAGCCGTCTTGTTTCATGGCGATATCCCTATCGCCTATTGTGATGACATTGGGTTTGTATGGGCTATGTGATGTGACACGACGGTTATAATCCGGGGAGGGGGGTGCATGCTACTCGACTATTGCTATACGGCGCCAAGCGCTGTTTCTATAAAGAAACAAAACTTCCTACGGACTAGTTTAGCGTGACTATCTAGCCTTCAGGCACCTGCAAGGAAGCGGTTTTACCGTCTTCTCTCGCGTGCAGCGAAGTTCGGGTGGGCGTCTTACGACTGCCTCACCGATAGATGAACGCTTATTGTTCGGTGTGGCTCGGACGCGGTTTCCCGTCCTCCGGCACACACGTTACAAAGATTGCAAATTAAAGGATGATTTCTATTTAATGAATTAAACAGAAATCTAAATTGTTTTTGGCTAAAAGACAAAAGATTAGACGCGCGCTCTGATGAGACGCCGTCTCTACAGCGCGCTTAAACTGTATATAAGCGCGCTGATGACGTGCTTCAATGACATCATGTAATGCCGTCAAGTAGTGACGTCATCCGTCTGTGACACACATCTTGTGGTAGGTACGCAATTCCTGTACCCCAACCACATGAAAGGTTTAAGTGCGTACGGCACTTAGAACCTTTCTCAGATTTTTCCGTGCTTTTACACGGAAACTATCCTGCAACGGTTCGACCCCGATACATATTTACTGGTTCGTAACCACCACTCTAGCGTTACTTCTTCAATAATATAAATAACAACAATTATTCTAGCTGTTATCAAATATGGCGAGAACCTAATGGGATGTTGGTTCTGTCACACCTCGATTAACGTCTGCTCTATCCGTATCGACAGTGGAGACGCCAAAGAAACGACAACTATAAGCTCCTTTATCGCCCCTACACCCGAGACTTTGTTAGGTACTAAAAAAATATTCCTCCGTCCGTAGTAGCAGCACCGATGATCTTGTGATTTTGGCGTTGTCTAACTCTCGATAGGCAACTGGACGTGTGGCTGACCAAGTTTTCGAGATCGGCAGCGATAATCCCAGTAGTTTAGGAGATCGCTTCTCAGGCAAGCACACGATTGTTTGCATCTGTGTCAAGACCCTCAATCTCAATCTTCTAACCTACCATATCGATAAACTAAAAAATATTTGCCCTTTCGGAGCGGTCTAGGACATATTTCACTTAGTGGCCTTCTCAAAGCTAGATACCGGGACCCAGAGCGACCTTGAGCAGCTGTAACGTCCCATACATACATCATCCAATCAGCTAGCTGGCATGATAAACGCCACCCATGAAGCGCTGAGCTTTAGCACGGAAAGATACTGCAAGCTACTGATTGTTCGTCGATTACCCGTTATCTATTGTGACTGCTTTACTGTTGTGGACAGTACGGACTAAATATGGCTTGCTCGAGCTGCAAGTGTTGGCTCACAATTGTTGGGGACCACGGAACCAAGTGGTAGAAGTGCTGCGACCATATGTTGTTCTCGCGATTCTTGTCGAGGATTTATTCGAGAAACTTTTTGATAGATAGTTCTAATTTGCCTCGTACAACGGGCGGGCATCATGTCTTGACTTAACGTTAGCTGTCCTGGCGAGGCACATAAACCACTGTAGTAACCAGCACGAACAGCAAAGGCAGCGTAGTGCATCGATTTTTCCAGTTAACAACATCCTCATAGCAGCGACTAACTTTCAGTTTTTTTAAATGGACCCTCACATATAGCATGTGCTTGAGATTTCTTCGCCGTGATCAGCTTCACCTTTATGTCATAGCTTCTTACCAGTTTATATAACCCCGCCCCGGTAAATTCAGTCCCTAGATCGTTAATAACCTCACGCGGTCGAAGGTAACACCACAGCCACTCGCAATTAAAAAAATTGCCGTCGCGAACGATAACTTGTCTGTTTTGACAGCCATGTCATGATGATTTTGTAAGATCCGTCGTCGTAGGGCCCAATAAGGTAGAAATTAAACTACATTAAATGGGTCAACGGAATTCACAGTCCTCGGTCGCAGAAGGTCATAGTCTTGTTTGCCGCCATGAGCTTATGCACGCTTCAACACCAAGCACATCTTTACAAAAACCACAACGTATTTCCATGCAAGGCGAGACAGGATCTGGTGCATGGATTTGTACAAACACCCACTAGCCGGATGCCCAAGGCCATTATGGTACTAGTGCACAAGCCTCCTCGTAACGTGGATGGAAAAGAACCTTTTCGTGACCAGTCATCAAGGTGCAGTCAAGAAGAGTAACAGGTTGGTAATCCCGGTTGCTGTCGCCCGAAAGACACGCAGACCTTAGTGTCGAATCATTGGGTCTTCCTGTGATGTTACCGAATTACCGGACTATGCATGACACACGGAGGGTTCTCTGTGGAAGAACAAAGCTCGTTCATCAATGTTAATTTCTAATGCGTGGTATTAAATCACATTCCGTAGTACGAGCTTGGTCCTTTCAGCACGTTAGTTATGTGAGGTCGCATAGCACCCGTGGTTCGAACTCGTCTTCCCGTGATGCTCATTTACACTAGTGATATTCAAACCAGGGTGCATACTTCGCTATTATCAAGGCAAGAGACTGGAGCATTGTAGACATCCAAGGAAATTCCAGAACATCGCTTAGAGAGTAAGACAAGCCTTACCACGACTGAGAAAGATACATCAGAGGATCAGAGCTAGGCCTTCCCCAATCGTTACAACGTGGTGCAAGAAAGTGCAAAAAATCGGCAAGAATATTCTACCTACACCGATGTTTCATCGAATCATAAGAATGACAATAATGTCAGACACCACCTGAAATTGGTCATGTCAGCTAACATGTCCAAGTTTTATACAAGTTCTTCATCATTGTCGGAACGAAGGGTTTGTTTGCCTCGATGAAGCCAAAACCCCTGCTTGACAAATCCAGGGCGGATGGAACATTTTTCGTGTGAGTGAATCAATTCAGATGCCGTATCACGGTATCGATTCTATGGAGCAGGACACCTTTTGTAACGTGCGACACGGTCTTCTAGCTCACGTACGTGAAATTATGTATCATCCGCCGGCACTTATCGTGGCACCAGAGAAGTGTCACTGTATTGCATTGGTGACCCATACTGCGGTAGCACATGGTCCTTAACGACCCCGCAAAGTGCTTTGTATCGCACCGATTAGCGTGTTATATGATCTTGAGCGTAGATGGTGTACTAACATCTGCAAACTGAGCGATTGCAATGCTCAAACGATTCATACAATAACTCAACTAACATTGAGTGGACGTCAGGCTCCCAACGGTTCTTTGGCAGTTTCGCTCGACACTTGTTGTGTCATTCCGATATTCATCAAGCCACCGCCACGACCCCAATCTGCACACTTAACATGCATCTACTTCTTAGTTATCTTGTCTTGTGCGGCTACTGCGAGAATTACAGCCACTACTGCTGTGGAACAATCTGACTCGATCAGTTTCCAAGACAACCGTCTTGACGACGTCAAGCATCAAGTCGGCAACCTTCGCGGTCAGGCTGTGACGAATGACCGAGCTAGCGATGATGAAGCGAGAGGGGGCTTATCGGGTGCATTAGGCTGCTGGCCCTAATGCAAAGGATAACCTCTTGGCGCTCCTTCGCGAATTTCCCGACCATGCGACCTGGGACAAGTCGGCTACCCACTACGCGGGTAAAATGAAGGAGAAAGATAAAATTAAAGCGTTGGGGAGTGTTCTTGTGAAGACCTATGGGCATGATGCGATGCTTAACGCGATAGGTCAAGCGAACACCATGCAGATGTCGAAGGATGCAGTAGAGAGAGTTAAGAGCGCTTGGCATGCAGATGACACAACGAGCACCTTTTTCGCTGGGCTGCGAGGTGACAAGAGTATCGAGGACGTGGACCCCGTTAAGCCTGCGATCATCTAGCTGTAGCCGAGGCTAACCACAATAGCAACGGCGTGGAAAGAGCACTATTCACTCATGTTGACGAAAACTTCACCGAATAACACCCTTTTCTAAACCTGTGTCGATTTACTCACTGACGAAGACGCTGCCACAGCCTGTAGGATTGTCTGCAAGCACACTAGATCGTTACAAAGGGACGGGCACGACTTGGTAATACACTCCCTCTGTTTCATTGTATTTGTCCCAGATTGATCGATTGTAGTATATGTTCGTACGTTTCGGCAAGATAAATTTAATGAAGAAGGAGCCCTCGTATGCTACCCATCGTCTAGTTCCTACTCTTTAAAATGATACATGTGAGTGTATCTAATTATAGGTATAATCTAGTTATAGAGGTATATTAGTGTGATATAAACTACAAGATGCTATTTTTAAGCTGCAATAACGATTTATTACAGTCGATTAAGCAATTCAGGCACAAAACGATAGCGGTGATTGTCCTTTAATAAGCTGTTCTTTAAGCCCTCAAACTTGACAATTGGCGGTTTGAACGCTTCGCAATCGACGTCGGCGTAAAACCTTCCATAAATTATGGGAATTTGAAGCGTTTATTTCTCGGCTTACGACTACGGGAGAAATACACGATCAACTCTGGCTGAAAGAGCGCAGCATAAATTTTTCGTTGAGGTGCATTAGCCAATCGGGCTAAAAAACGACCTTATATTTTGCTGTTTTCCTGAAAAGGGACAAACATGAAGAAACAGAGGGGGTGTAAGACTTTGTTTAAGATATCCTGACCCTTTGCTCCGCTGACTGCTGCCGAACTAGGGAAAATTTAAGAAAATTTACGCGCCGGATGGCGTTTGACGCTGTTATAGCGTGTCAGACACTGAAAAGCGCTCGAGCTCGCAGCACAGTGAAACTGACACCCACACTAAGTAGCTAATCCTTCGTTTGCGAGCTCGAAGAGCGAAGCTATCAGTGACTGTCCGCAAGGTGATAGCCGAAGTTTCAAGTCCTACTTTCTGTGTGTCTGTCTGTGTCTGTACATAACGTTAGATATACCTTGCACGTCGAATTAAGTGCGATGTAGCATGTCCCCTCCTCATAGATAGGTTATGCATTACAGGTGTCACTCTTTGAGTAGTTCACTGATTGCGACCGCGTGGAGAGTGTAAGACATGCACAATGCCCGCACGTACTTGCTGAAAAGTGATGAACGGCGAACAAAGGGAAAATAAGCAAATATTCTACGATTTCGGAGCCGCAAAAGTCTCGCACCGTCGGTAACAATAAATAGGTAGTGTTTTCCATCCGTCGTACTTCACAAAGTGAAAAAGTAAAAAGTTCTGTTCACTCTCCTCTCTTGGAGAAAGAAAAAGACTCCTCAATTAAATGTATTCCATCAGTCATTAAATGTGTTCGGACTTTGTTGCGACAGCATTGTCGGCGGGTCAACCCTCCGTCTCGCTTCTTTCATATTCGTCTCTTTAACACGCTAACAAAATTTACGAGTAGCGTTAGCATACAACAATCAATCAACACTTTTTTCCACACAACGCCCCCTCCGCTATCCCCAGCCAGCAACCACCCGAAATAGGTACGTAAATTTTAAGGAACTTGATTCAGTTCTCTGAACTGAATTACTATAATTACTTGTATCAAAGGGAGAGTTCCAGAGCTTGCCATGACTATACACAAGAGTCAAGGGCTGCAGCAGAGGGTATAGCTTTATAACAAGATAGGGGAGTAATGGTGTCCAGAAAATTGAATCAAGTTTTATCGTAAGCTCGAAACAACATCGTCTGACAAAGAAACATCATGATCTTTTTATTGTGCTTACAACCACTATTGAGTTTACCCGTTGAACACGGTCAGCCTTTGCTCTTCCACCTTTCGTGGCGCAATACTCTTTGATTCTCTGATCTTGTAGAGCCTGTTGTGCGGGCACGGGATGACAGCCAAGTGGCGAATATGATGCACTCTTGACAGTACGTCTAAGGTCGATCCAAGAGTTCTCTCTCGCTTCCCTAAATTACAACAACATGGTCTCCGTCTGACCCTTCGTTTGGTTATTTCC
>JH598152.1:385019-481541 GCA_000173235.2 Hyaloperonospora arabidopsidis Emoy2
GTTTGGTTATTTCCCAAGAATATAATTGGCCAGACTAGGATTTAATCTCTGCTTTAGTCGACACCGCCACACTCCCTACCTGTATGTTCTGACAACCCATTCAGTCTACATCAGCCGCTTGCCACGAAATACCGCCTCGATCAAATCAGCTTGTACGGGATAGAACCCCCCACTCCCAACTACATATCTCTGCTGCTCAGCTGTGACACGCTTCCCCCCTCGCACCTCTACAATCGTTTCGAGAGGGTATCAATCCGCACACGCCTCCACCGCCCAATCGGATCCGTCGAGCTTGAACTCAGTGCCACCTCGCTCGATTTTGCAAATCCCACAGTCGAATTCGCACCCCCTCCCCCAAGTCATTAGCCCCCACTCCACACCGTACTTTACGCTCTCTCTCTCTCTCCTTCATCATGTCCGGAGCGATTGGTCTGAGCCAACAAGGCGTCGAGCTCGCCAACATCATGCGCAGCACCGAAGACGTCGAGCGCAAGACCAAGATCTTCTGCACGCTCGGCCCCGCCTGCTGGTCGCAAGACGGTATTGGCGAGCTCATTGACGCCGGCATGAACGTCGCGCGCTTCAACTTTTCCCACGGCGACCACGCAAGTCACGCCGAGACGCTCAACCGCCTTCGAGGCGCGCTGGCCAGTCGTTCGCACAAAAATGTAGCCATTATGTTGGACACGAAAGGGCCGGAGATCCGGACGGGCTTTTTAGCCAATCACGACAAAGTCACGATCCCAAAAGACGCCATTGTGGAATTGACCACGGATTATGACTTCCTAGGTGATGAGACCAAGATTGCGTGCTCGTACTCGGAGCTCCCGCAGTCAGTGCAAGTGGGCGGCAATGTCCTTGTAGCGGACGGCTCGCTCGTCCTCACGGTGCTGGAAATTAAGCCTGATGGGATCGTTACCCGTGCCAACAACACGGCGACGCTTGGCGAGCGCAAGAACATGAACTTGCCTGGGTGTAAAGTGATGCTCCCGACGCTGACGGAGAAGGACGAGGACGATCTCGTGAACTTTGGCCTCATGCACGGTGTCGACTACATTGCCGCGTCGTTTGTCCGCACGGGGCAGGACATTGACAACATTCGCAAGGTGCTTGGTCCACGGGGTCGGAGTATCAAGATTATTGCCAAGATCGAGTCGCTCGAAGGCTTGGAAAACTTTGACGAGATCTTGACCAAGACGGACGGCATTATGGTCGCTCGTGGCGACTTGGGCATGGAGATCCCGCCGGAAAAGGTCTTTCTCGCACAGAAGATGATGATCCGTAAAGCCAATATTGCTGGCAAACCTGTCGTGACGGCCACGCAGATGCTCGAATCTATGATTTATGCCCCGCGACCGACTCGTGCCGAGTGCACGGATGTGGCTAATGCTGTGCTGGATGGCACGGATGCTGTGATGCTGTCGGGGGAGACGGCAAACGGCGAGTACCCTACCGAGGCTGTGACGATGATGGCCAAGATCTGTGTGCAGGCGGAGGGTGCTATCTACTACGATGATGTGTACCAATCGCTGCGTAATGCTGTGTTGGACACATATGGACCGATGTCTACGCAAGAGGCAATTGCGTCGTCGGCGGTGAAGACCGCTATCGATATCAAGGCCAAGATGATTGTGGTGCTAACGGAGTCGGGAAGCACCGCGCGGTTGGTGTCCAAGTTCCGTCCATCGATGCCTGTGCTGGTGCTGACGGCCATGGCTGGCAGTGCTCGCCAGGCCGAGGGCTTTTACAAGGGCGTGAGGGCTCGCTGCATGGGATCGATGATCGGCACCGACTCGATCTTGTACCGCGCGACGGACTTGGGCAAGCAGTATGGCTGGGTGAAATCCGGCGACAATGTTGTTGCCCTCCACGGCATGGTGGAAGCCCGCTCGGGCTCGACCAACATGCTGAAGGTGCTTACTGTAGACTAGGCAAGGGACACGAACATCGGGTCGCCTGAGTGCCTGCGACACGTAGCTTTCTGGCAAGTTTCTGTTGCAGTCACATTTGAAGCCACTACACGGTCAATGACGTGTCGTCTACAAAGCATTTCATGGGAGAGACAGGAACACGTGCGACGATGAGAGCGAGGACTACGTTAACATCACGCAAATTTCACGTACGTCGCAAGCTTACCAGCTAACGTTCCACTTCGTGTTTCGACTTGCTTGTTCGTCAGCCTCATCATCGGCATTTGGTACATTCTATACAATTTTATCGTGCACGCTCGCCGACGACCTCTTTGATACGTACTTGACTGATTTTAAAGTTATAAAGCTGCTCTGTGATCCTATTCCTCGTCGCACCTCCACGTGTTGCAGTGGAATAATTTTCCTAGTCTAGCTATGATGTCTTCTCAATTGTACTGTTTCTATCTGTCATTAGCTCACATATACGTACTTGGTACGCCGTCGGACAAAAACTGATGAGTCTGTGCTTAGTGGAACCGGATTCAGGTTCTATTTGTTTGTAATACCTGGTTTTTGCTTTGATCGACCTTCTGTAGATAGGTTGACACGTCGGCCTTCTACTGTTTGTGTAAACTCTTCATTACTCTTATTAATACTGCACATGACTAAACAAGCGTTTGATCCCAGTAAGGACATCAGCGGGCCTTTTAGAGCTTTTTGATACCATGAAGCATCCCAATGGGCATTGAACACTTATTGTTCCCAACCACTATCGCAATGCTCATCTCGCATGCGTTATTGTACTAGATTCCATTCGTTATTCTTGTCTCGACATCGATCTCTATCCGCCGAATGATAGATAAAAATAGCGCAGTCGTACTCTCAGGCCCTATCTATTTGCAACATCCCGCTCACCAACACCTTCTTTTCCACAACAGATTTCCCTCACAACATGCGCTATTTGTGATGCCATACGACAGTTTACGACGTATCAGCTGTCGTTATCAAAACACGTCACAATCGCAGCCATGTTACCACCCCCACACGTAAAACCCCCCAGCAAATGTCGACGCAATCATAGCCTCCTTGTTTCTCCGCACAATCAATCCACCCACCCACCCACCCGCTCATTTAACCAGCTGTCAAAGACTTCCTCCTTGTCAGTCCCGCACCAATCGCCCACTCCCAATACCACGCAACGTCCCCCAAAACGAATGTCACTAAACTGACACCCACCCCACGCACTTCTCCGCAACAACAACAAAATCACACGCCGCTTTGTTCGCCAATAGAAAGCGCCCGTGACAGGCCGCAAGCAAAGCAGCATCTACCAAGCAAAAAACACTCTTTCCACCTCCTTCCTTCCCTGTCCACGAACGGGCGCCCTCCAGCAAGAGAAAGAGCGACAGAAAGGGCACCCCCTCGAGACCTCACGCACGCTCTCGTCGCTCATGTTGCAGCGGCTGCGTCACGCCGTGGGCTGGGGACTGCCCGCGCCTCCGCCCAGTACGCGCGTGGACTTTCAAGTGTGTGCGGCGCTGGGACATGGCCAGACGCTGTGGATTGTCGGGGACCTCCCGGCTCTCGGTGGCTCTATTGACGTGGTACTGAACACGGGAGGGACGTGGACCGACACGGGGCTCCAGCTCGTGACGACGCCGGAATTGTACCCGATTTGGTACAACCTCGAGCCAGTTTTGGTCCCCACAGGAGCTGTTGTACACTATCGCTACGTTGTGTGTTCAGGTAGCCGCTTCTTGCGGTACGAAGGGATGGTGGAGGCCCAAGGTCCAGTGACAAGAGAGCTCAAGGTGGGGGTCGGGTACTTTCAGACTCAAGATACACTGGATGGACCGGTGAAATACAGCCGCCCGGTAGTACAGTCAAGTTATAAGGAGGGTGCTGGTGCAATGGGGACGAGGACAAGTGAGGCTGAAGAGGCAGATGTAGATGAAGCTGTTGCTGCAGGACGTACGGCTGATGAGGGTCGGGCTGCTGGAGGGGAGGAGGAAGTACCAGTGCTGCCTGCTTTCTGGGGAGTCATTCCGAGACTGAGTTCAGGACAAGCGTTCGTCGATCGTCGTGCGAACGGATGTGAAGAGAAAGGCAGCTCGATGCCACAACGTGGGAACACTCGTCCGTTTGGATCAGGTCGACTGTTGACGGACGCAAGTGCAGAAGAGAAGAAGGACGTTACGAGTGTGACGCTGAGGCGTGAAGAAACTCGGATGCGAGGCGAGGAGGATGTAGTCAATCTGGTCAGTAAGCTACACACAGCGTCAAACGACATGTCGAAAGCTAAGCCGATTCTCACGTCGCCACGAACGGCAAGCAGGAGTGTGACGATGGAGGCTACAGATGGAGTGATTATTGCCGTCCATCGACTGCCAGTTCTTGTACGTCGAACTCCAGAGGGTCTCTATCATATTGAGTGGGAAGATGACAACCTCATTTGTCCATCGGGACTGCTGAAAGACTCGTACCGCGAGGCAAACTGGGACCGTGTCAGCTCAATGAGACTAACATGGGTCGGAACCGTCCGTTGCGCAGAGCCTATTCCAAAGGAAGACGAAGAGCGATTGGCCAAACAGCTTGAAGACTTCCATTGTGTTCCCGTGTTTCTGGCGGAGCCGCTAAGCTCGACGTTCCAGAACTTTTGTTATAGCACGCTGTGGCCCGTATTCCACAATATAGTGGACGTGTACGGCGCGCTGCCTACTCGTTGGTGGAATCCTGGTCAGCAACGCAGCGCGTGGACTAGCTACAAGACGGTCAATCGTATTTTCGTGAACAAGGTCATTGAGGTGTACAATGAGGGAGATTTGGTATGGGTCCATGGACTCCATCTACTGGTCGCTCCAAGTTTCCTCACGCGGCGACTGCCATGTGTCAACGTCGGGTTTTTCTTGCATACCCCGTTTCCAAGTTCGGAAATCTTCCGCACGCTCTCAATGCGTGCAGACCTGCTGCGTGGTGTACTAGCTGCGGATCACATTGGATTCCATTTATATGAGCATGCGCGCCATTTCCTGACAAGCTGTCGTCGCATTCTTGGACTCAAGTACAGTACGCAACCTGGCGGTTACATCGGGGTCGAGTACAGTGGTCGCATGGTCATGCTAACCATAAGCCACATTGGCATCGAGCCCACCTTCATGGACCGGATCAACTCTAGCGGTCAGGTCGAGCAGGACACTGCAGTGCTTGCCAAAAAGTACGAGAGCAGCAAGTGTACAGTGTTCGTAAGCGTGGATCGTGTGGAGAGACTGAAGGGCATCTTACTGAAACTTGGTGCTATCGAGTTTTTCCTTGCTCAGCACCCGCAATACGTGGACAAGGTGCAGTTCGTGCAAATTGGCATCTGGGACAGCTCTAGTCCAACCCCGGAGAACAATAGCGTTCGTGCTGAGATCCTGGCACATACGGAGCGTATTAATAGCCGTTTTAGCGTACAGCACAAGGGGCCAATCTTTGCGTACTCGGAGGTGGAAAACACAGATATGGCATCCAGGCTTCCGCTTTGGCGCGCAGGTCATGTTCTGCTTACGACCTCAGTTCGTGATGCTGTTAATTTGTATCCATTCGAATTTGTCTACGCGCATGAGCTGGCCAAGTCGCCAGGCGTAGTGATCGTGTCGGAGTTCTCGGGAAGCAGTCGTGTATTGACGGGTAGCATTGGTGTGAATCCGTGGAAACGTGAAGAAATGGTTCACGCCATGGAGCTTGCGTTGACCATGTCGAACGAGGAACGTGCTGCACGTCATCAAAAAGATCTGGAGTACATTACGACGAACTCGCGAACGAAATGGGCCAAGCGCATTCTTGTTGATTTGAAGCGCACGAAAAAGCAGACTGCGGAAGGAGACTACATGGGTTACGGCCTCGGTCTGGGCTTTCGAATGCTGGAATTTAACGCCGGTTTCAAGATGCTGGAGGCCGACGTTGTTGCCAAAGCTTACCGGGAGACATTTCGCCGTGTGATTTTTTTCGATTATGGTAACACGCTGACGCTGGAGGAGTCTGCCGGTGCGCACAACTTCTCGAAGTATATCACGGGCAGTGAGCAAAACGCTTTCGTATCAAAAGCGGAAGCGCCAAAGGCGTCGCCCGACCTGCTCGCATCTTTGTCTTTGTTGTGTGCTGACCCTCGGAACACAGTATTTGTGTTGAGTGGTAAGGAACGCCTGGATCTGGAGAAAACATTAGGGTCGGTACGTGGTTTGGGGCTTGCCGCTGAGCACGGCTATCTGTACAAGTGGGGAACAGGCATGAATGTTAATTCAACAAATGGTCGTGCACCGCTATCGCGTGGCACTACTTCTAACAGTATGGGGGTTGACGTGGAAGAAAGCGTGTGGCTTTGCACGAAGGATAACTTTGATGACTCGTGGAAGGATGTGACACACGCCGTCATGGATATTTATACGCAACGCACACACGGCACATACATTGAGCTGAAAGGCAGCGCGCTGCTGTGGCAGTACCGTGATGCTGACCCAGAATTTGGGCAGCTGCAAGCTAAAGAGTTGCATGATCAGCTTCTCCAGGTGTTGGAACACTTCCAGGTGGAGGTGGTGACAGGTACTGACTATCTTGAAGTGCGTCCAGAGGGGGTTGACAAGGGTGTCATCGTCGACCGCGTCATGTCTACGATTGAGTCCACAAGCGGCCAGTATGTCGATTTTATCTTGTGTATAGGCGATGACCTGTCAGATGAGTTCATGTTTCAGTACCTTGAAGATGTGCGTGGCCGGCAAAACATGTTTACAGTAACCGTAGGCAAAAAACCTAGTGCAGCCAAGTATTTCGTGAACGATGTGGATCAAGTCATGGAGATTGTGCACGCGATGACTAAGGTATCTACTGCCGCCAAGCGCAACTTCTCGATGAACGATTTGCGACTGTTTGATCGCAGCGTCAGCACTAGGTATGTGCGCTGTTGTTGACTTGTTTGGATGATCTGGCTGACGCCATGCTCGTTCTGTTTAGCGGAGAACTTCTATCATTTCAGCGAGATGACGCAGGATCAAACAGGTTGTCGGGTAGTGCGGGTTATATGAGCGACGACAGTGCTGAAGATATGAAGTCATCGCCGTTCGAAAGCTCAACAGATAGCGACAAGGCGTCTGCATCAGAAGAGAGCTCACAGCCAGGCACAACAGGGCCATTGGCAGGTCGTGGTATAGCTGGTCGAAGTTTGGGCGGGTCGGGACGTGGACTGGGACGCGGCCGTAATTCCATGTCTATGAGCTCGTTGTCGTCGACGGGAATGCCCTTGCTGCATCCAACATCGTCTACGTACGAGCAGTATCTGAGCAACGTTGATGAGTCGACGGAAGAAGAGGAAGGTGGTATTTTTTTCTAAGGTAGGTATGTAAGTGTCCAATAGACGGACAACTTCTTCCTTCCGCTTGTCCATCATATCGTTAGTTAAGGCAGTGATGGCGACAAGAGAAGCAGTCGTCTTTACCAAAGTCGTCATTATCGAAGACATCCCTATCTACGCCGCTTTGATTCACTTTCGTACGCAGGTCGAGAGATAAATAAGGTGTAGCAGCTGCTGTTTAGCAGGACACGGTGAGAAGAGCAAAGCAAAGTGAGCGAATGGAGAGTGCGCAATTCAAAACTGGTATTTCTCGTTGCCCACTACTGATCAACGTATTTCTCTTGAACATCAGGTGCACGCTGGTCTCCGAAAGCGTAATCTTTAACGACGGCGGTCTGGAAGTCTACACCCGTGAACACAAAACCATTGGCCTTGTCAACAGCTGCAATGAGCTTCTGCAGTGTTGCAGGGTCTTCGATCTGCACCGGCAGAAAGCTCACAAGACTAAAGTCTTCGATGACATTGATCAGAGCCTCGTTCATGAGGCGAAACCGCTCAGCAAGTCGCGAGTGGGGGATCGTTGAATGCCGCGGCTCGAGCGAAATCTGCTGCTCATCGTCAGCGTCGTCCGGCTCATCCAACCGATCGAGCAGGTACCGCAAGTCAAGCACGTCCGTATAAAAGTCCAAGTTGAACGCTAGTCAAATGAGGATCAACAGTCGTCAGACAAACAAACATGGGTCAGCGCGCTTGAAGCCGACCAAGTGCACCTGTTTTGCCGTACTGCTGCATGAGGTCCATCTTGGAGAGCACGTTAATATGCGGCAGTTCCAGCCGTACCATGGACGACAAGCTCAGCATGACCACCGACACGAACTTGGAGCTGTCAGTGCAGTGATGGGCATCTACGAGGTGAACCACCGCCAGCTGCAGCAACAGTAATACCAATTACAAGCCACACACAAAAGAAAGTCACTCCTCGTCTGACTTGACCAAGCAGAAGGACAGCAACATGGGCCACGGACTCGGTATCTGCTCTTTTGCAGCTTGTGCAAAATGCTGTGCACACTATTTTCGTTCGTGTAGAGCTCCACTTGTCCTGGGAAGTCGAACAGCACGTACTTGTCCTGAAGCGTCGCGAGTTTCTTGTCCAGCCAGTCAAAGTTCACGTCGATGTAGTTCATGCAGTACACGAGTCCTGTAGACAGACACACACAATAAAAAGCACATATCATTAATATCGACCCACTTTTCAATGCATATAATAATTATTTTTGAACTGCTCTTTTTTTCAATTCAGTTCAATTAATTCATTTTCACAGGTCATTCCGTAATTCACCTACCGCCATTGGGACCGAGGTCCATCTCCTCCATGACGTTTTCGAGACACACCAAGTCGGACACGTCCACGTCAGCAACATACGGCAGCTGCTCATTGGCCGGATCCATGTTTACGACCGCCACGTCTCGTCCATTTGCTTGCAAGAACTGCTGCATGCCATTGCAGTACGTTGTCTTGCCTGAACCAGGAGGTCCCAGCACAACTTGCGCGAAAGGCATGGAGCGACAGTATTGGTCAAAAAGAGTGAAAGAGCACCGTGTCGTGCGCGAACTTAGTAGTGTCGATGGGTTTGTAGCGAGTAAGTACGCCGTGTATGGAAAAAATGGGCTATAGACTGAAATGGTCCAACACTCTTTGTTTTTACTCTTTTTTACTGCAGATGTATACTTAAAAGTGTATTGTCAGTTTTATGCGCAATGAGATGGTACTGAGACAAATGAATCATGCATTGGATATTGTCGTCACGAACCGTAATAGATACTGAAGGACGAAGAGCTGTCTAGCACCTTTTATTAATGCTAACGCAAAGTCTAGTAGAGAAGCTGGTCATTATCAGGTTTGATAAGGATGCGTGGCTTGCTCATTGGACTTAGTCAACCATGGCAACCTGTTAAGCAAGAGGCGGAACACCACGAAACAAATTACACACACATAAAAGGTTTCAAACGCCATGTTTGTAGCGTCGGCAGCCGCATACTCGGCCTCTGCTATCTCTGCATCACGCTATATCGATCCACACAGCTTGCATTGTCACCTTTGGCTTCCTTCTCGACCTGTTGGTCATAGCAACCGCTGTGAGCGGGTGTGCGGAGACGCAACGACAACCGTGCATTGTTGTCCCGTACTTAAGCAGCGAGTGCAAAGCCGACGCGAGGCTTGCGGGAGTCCGTTCCCCAGTCAAACACAGTGTAGTGCTTGCGCATGAAAACGTCGCCCAGGATCCATAGCGGGCCAGCAGGAGCCGGAATGTCAATGCCCATAAAGGCAAAGAGACAGATAGGGCCAGTCTTCAACGTGTACTCGTCCTTAGTCAGCGTGTACGCTTTGCCATCAAGCACGAACGAAATGTCCGGCGCTGCAGCAGTGCAGCTGATGAGGTACTCGCCCAAGATGAATTTGTGTGCTCCCACTAGAGCGGCCAACTTGGCAACTTGATCTTTTGGACCTGCAATCAGAGACGTGCCCGAGTCCACGATCGCCTTGTCCACCTCCATCAGCTTCTCTCCTTTAGTCTCCACTGCATCGAGCTTCACGAGCCAATACGTCGAGCTAATTACGTCCACGTACGTAAATTCTCCCTTATAATGGGCCTTATCCACGCCTCCAAATGTCAACTCGCCATCTTTTCGGTCTCCCAGGTAAAATGCAAACACCGGCTCATCCAGCAGTCCCAGTTGAATCATCTGGTGAAACGGCGTCTTAAGGTGGTCCACACTAATCGAGTCAAACGCGAGCCCAAAAAGGCCGTCAAATTTACCCAAATAATAGGCCGGACCCAATCCCCTCGTCACATTGACTTCCGCGAAAAATTGGTCCGGTACTGAAAGACCCCCGAGCTCAAGGGTGTCCTGAGACAAGAACCCCGACACCGGGCCACTGCCATACTTAATATTGAACGACGTGCCGTTCGCCTTGTACGTATGCGACTTGTCGTGGTCGTACACATGGTGCGACCCAAATTTCTTGTTGGGGACCCATAAATTGCTCGACCCCGTGTCAAAAATCACAGCAAATGACTGGGGCGGCTGCCCAATTGAGATCGCCCCATAATACTGCGCGTTCTGAAAGTCCCGGACAATCACGTTGCCCGTGCCTTGAACAGCTGCGTCCAATAGTGGCATCTCGAGAGTGTCAATTAAAGGGTTCCAAATAGAAGGTCGTTCAAGGGCGTGTACATCTTTCAATAAGGATGCGACGAATTCGTCGTTTTGCCGCTTGATCATTGGCACGCGTATCATCGCATCGCTATTAGAGACGCTAAGTGCGATCGTCAACAATGCCGAGTAGATCAGCGAGCGGTGCAGCAGCATGATCTACCAGTGAGAGGGAGTAAGAGCAGATAGATCGACCTTTTTGGATCGGTTTTTCAAATGGGGACTTTAGCAGGAGGGAGAAAAAAAGCCGAATGAGCTGGAGATTGGATGTGTGAGGGAGAATATTGACAGACTGACTGGGAGCTCAGGAATGGGATCTTTGCTTTGGACCTTTATGATTTTTATCAACTTTTTGGATCTTCTTGGCCTTTATTGTCTGGCACTGTTTTGACTTCCGCATGTTTTTCGCAGTCGTGTTTGCGGGCCTTTGGATCGATATTCGAATGATGTCGCTTATCGTATTGGCAACTAGAAAGGTAGCTTGCAAACACAAATGTGAAGTGGCCTTTAGCGCGTTACTTCATGATCTTTGAGCATATAATGGTTAGTATAATAGTCCTGATCGCGTTTCTTCGTGCTGGTACGATAGGCTAGAAGCTTTGCGTTGCATTGAGAAAAAAGGAGTCACGCTGGTGATGCCAACTGCACGGTCCGTCGCAGCTTCTTTTATCAGCGTTTGATCTAAAATAGCTACCACATCGACAATGCAAAGTTACTTCAACAGCCAACATGCACCACGATTTACGCATTCGAATTCAAACGTACTTGAGCAGGCACGTGATTCGTTCTCTACTACTTCGCCAAAGTACCTCGTCATAAATTTTACAGCGTACGTTACTTTGCGCCACTGAGGCGTAGCTTTCGGTGTCGGATACGATGTGTGTTCAAGTTGTTGGCGCATGTCTCGCTGTTTTGTATCCAAAATGCATGTGATAGTTTGAGCACAGAGGAAGCTGTGATGTCCATGGAATCATCGAAAAGTAAGGGTGATCCAACGATCACGAGTAACAGAATCTTACCCGGTTTCCGTTGAAGGTTCTCTTCTTTCCCCCCAACTCTTTCTTGTAAGCCTTGAAGATTTGTACGTTGGCAGGCGCTGTAAACTCAGTGCAATGTGTCAGCTCAACACAAGGGATGAGATATTTCTAGAGCGTTCAAAACGATGGCTATGGAAGAGTGAGCGAGAATAAAATCGAGAGCAGTTCACGGATTGTTGTACATGACCTTGTTCTAAGTCGACACATTTTGAAGTGCCGCTAGTAGCACGACATTTGTCACTCAGGAATTTGCTGAAAACATGAAGATGTATAAAGTAATGGATGGACGGCTCACGCGCCTATTTACCACGTTATCACAACAGCATGTCGATGCCATAGGATACCGCAGTGATACGTGCAAAATCTATGGCCATGAGGCAATTGAGACAAAGGATGTAGGAAAACGCGAACGCAGTAGCATTATAGAAGTCAATGATAAAAACAGGAGTACACATGTAGTTGAGTAGCTTTTCGTGTGGCGCGCTTGTACTACCAATTGTGCGCGCTAAAAGCATCGAACGACACATCAAGATGAGCGACGATATACTACTTCTGGAAGGGGCTGCGCGTATTGTAGAAATGCTGTATGCACTATAACAGATAACCAGAATTTGGTTGCTCGAGACAGCAGAGTCAGATTCGTCGAGAAGAGATACATATACTATTCTGCGAAGTTTGAGGTGCCACTCAACGAAATCGCTTACTGATGCCTTATGATGGAGATGATGCTGACATTAGGAAGCTAAAAGATTTCGATGTCAAACCATCATTCTGATCGCGATGAAACGTTTATTATGCATAAGCGAGAGCATGAGAAAGGAGGAGGTAGGCGATACTGCCACATGATGCGGAAAAAAGACTGTGAAACTGAAAGGTATTTGATGACTTGACAGTCTTACTTCATTGGAAGGGTTTGCTAGAAGACAGTATTAGACACGCTTAATATGCTGCTGAATTCGACAAAGGTTATAGGTCCACTACATATGCCCGTTTTGACTTTGAAAAATACACCCTTAGCAAGCTTTGCAGCGCATGCTCGTAAATAATAGCTACTACCCACTTTTCAAGAAGAAATCCCTGAGGGAATGATACCTAAAACTGAACGCAAGTCGCACAGAAATCTTCATCAGACAAACAATGAGACATACCAGAAGTCAAACAAATTAAACTGACAAGAGCAATGTTATAATACTCCAGGATGCGATCACAACAGAGTCGCCTGTACTTATGTAGCATAAGAGATCCTAAAGTTCAAACGTGGAGACCACATTTGCGAAGAGGTCATGGCTAAATAGAGATGACGTCATTCAATGACGACTAACTTCTGTCAGTGTATTTTGTGGATACTAATGGTCATTTAAGGAAGTACCGACTCGAAAAGGATGAAGTGTATGTATATATAGTGTCTGATGCGTAGACAGCATCAATTTTGCACTGCAAACGTAGTATAATTTAGCTGGATTATACCTATGACCATTCGCATAAGTGTGAGATGTGTTGCATTTTAGTCACGGGCAATTTTATACACCTATAAAATTCAATAGCAAGATTGGGCTGTTTCCATTTATTCGAGCACTTTAAAACACGTTTCGATAGTGTCGGTCGCGTTTTTGTTCGTACATGTTATGTTGATACAGCTATTCACTTAATGTCCCACGCTCGGTACTATCTTCATATCACCAAACATGTTAAATACATATTCTACGTAACCTGTTGGGATGAAAAGTATCATATGAGGTACATAATGCGTGAAGTCCTGAGGACTATTCTTGAACCAGCGAGTGTGTTCGGCGGGTTGATGCGTTTAGTTTGATAGCTTTATGTACAGTCAAATGTCGGTGCAGACGCTAGCCTGTAGTAAAGGTCACATATTAATGTACGGGAGATTGTAAACTCGACATTATGCTTGTAATTTCCTCATTTCTACCTTTAGTGTTTACAAGATTCTGTAGATTGCGCTTTGCTTCTCACGTCTGATAGTGCATACAAAGTCGATATTGAGCTTATCGCATATTTTTTTACATTATCGCTGCTTCGGGTAAGGGTCATCGAGATTCACGCTGTTTGGAGCGGAAAGGCAATAAGTTGTTGGAGATTGTGCCAAAATGGAGACGAGTATATATGTAAGTGCTATTAGCCGTGAGAACCTGTGATCCTGTGACTAACTTAAAGCATGTCGGTGCATCAGCATCATTTTGTTCGATATTGAGAGGTACCGCGATCGACGAGTATATTCCAAGTACAAAAGCCACGATCATTGATATGAATAGGCCACTATTCATATCAATGATCATGGCTTTTGTACTTGGCGTAAGAAGGCAGGGACAGGCATGCTGCAACCTTATGAAATGTGTATGACCAATAAGCAAGAAGGAATGATATATGAATCGCGCTACCCCAGTCAAGATAAAAAAAGGAGGATATGAATGGTACATTACGACGGCAGAGAACAAAACGTGCTGCAGTATACACGAGAACTGGAACTCTCAGCTTTATCTGCTGATGCTGTGAGATGCAATTACGTGCTAAGACGAAATATGCAATGAGTCGTACTGAGGCTTACCGACAGGGCATTGTGTGTGGTTCCACCCAAAAGAGGCTTGGCGCCCAAACCCAAAGAATGACAGCGCTAAACCAGGCCAGTAGATAGGATCGTAATCGACGATAAACTTTGTGCAAAAGCTAAGATGTAATATCCATGGATTGTGCTGCGCATATCGAGAATGTGGCGTCCTAGAATTGCGTTATGTTAGTAGGCGTTCCTAGCCATCATTATAGTAACTTACCTTCCTGCTTTATCGAATGACATACTGACTTAATAGAATACAAAAGACTCAAAAGCAGGCTCTACGATATGTCCCAAGCAAGAAGTAAACAGCTCGTATCCCATGACGTGTGAAACCTTGTCGAAACGAGCGCACGCAAATATAAGTGGAGATCACAGATGTAAAGCTATGGTCTGCTCCGATTGATAGTCGAGCTAACTATCTATAATGTATATCGATCTTTGTCATCAGACCCTTCCGAACCCTTCCGACAACGACATATTCTGTTGGATAGCTGGTGGAATTTTTGGGTAGGTGTCAGTCTCGTGCCATAAAGAGCAGACGACGCACAGCATTACGTGCAATCTCATCAACGAGATATTGTGCTCTCGGCTGACTCTACCGTCAGAATAGATGCACTGGATAAAGAAGGCCTGGACTCGATAGGTTACCTTGATGAGCCACTTAACGGCGTCATCGAGATGTTCCGCGTAGCTACATACATTGTGCCATCCGCTTTTTCACACTGTAAGTCTACCACCACGGACTCGGTCTCCGCAATGGCACTTTCCCACCCATGATCAATATAGCATATACACATAGTGACCATGTCTTGTATAGACCTATCCAGTTTATGATGTGCGATATACTAAGCTGCTTCTCACTCATCAATACAAGTACGCACGGAGTTATACAGGGTGACAAGGTTATTGAGGCGCTTCGTCACGACCGAGTTACTGGGAAAATCATTTATACCTGTAATGCCAAAGTATTGGCTGCACTTGATTCATCCTGGATGAGTTGGTCGTGGAACTCGGGAATAAACGACTTGCCTGCTGACTGCAACCATACAGTACATTAATGTATCGATCCCGCTTCAAAACGTAAGCGTTTCACAAAACGCGTCCTTGCGTCTAGCAATTTGTATTGCAGCTAGTAAGCGTCGACATCCTCGGAGACGGTCTAAGTAGCCTTCCTTCATGCCGAGTGTGAAGCAAGTACGCATGCGTACGCACACGTTAAGTATCGAGCTGCTAAAACAGCAGATGCCAAACCCAGGTCACGAGTAGTGTAGAGCTTCAACGTTCTCTGTGTCAAGACGATTAACACGTGACGACTGGTAGTTACAGCGAGCGGGAAGATGTAGGTGGCCCGTGATCGAAGATATTACAACCGTTTGCGAGATCTTTCATGAAGGGCCTGATTTGCAACCGCTGGTGCGACCTCTGTGATATATGAACGCGTTCCCGTGGTTCATTGTGGTGGGACTGTATAACTAACCTTGCTTGTTTCAGTTGAGACCTACCTTTTCACCATTCACTGTTCACGCCTCACCCCTCATTTCAAGACGTATGTATCTACTTGCAAGCCTGTGCAACGCTTGGCCCATTACAGCACATTGTAGATATTTTCGTCACCCTCGCCGTTGCCGTTCAACCTGCAGCTGTCAATGCGATTGCTCGCTGATCTTGCTGAGAAGATAATCCTGCTGCAACCCCTGGCTTTATAACACGAATGCAACCCACAAAAGACAGCTCATCAGTGCTACCGAATGCATTATTTTTACTTTGTTGCTGTCGTCTCCCACTTTGTCCTATGACAACCGTTATGCGACTACCGCATATTGGACGCATACGACACAGGAGCACCTCAAGCTCAATCCCAACAGTGTTCGAGCATTGAATGGTATGGCCACACGACATTCAGTTATTGCCGTCCAACCGAACGTATTTTCGATGCCGATGCGTCGAGTGAGGTCGAGCAGCTGCTAGTAGTGAAAAATACGAGCACCGTGCATTCCCAGATTTTAAAGCCGAATCCGAAGTCTAGGTATTTACTTGTGTTGATTGATGAAACTGGTACTCAAATTCGCAATAATCGCTGTATCAGTCCGGCTACTTGTCCGGGAGGCTATCCACCCATGCACAACCAGAAGGACGATTTCTCATCTCCGGTCTTTAGCCCCTTTCATAGCCAATGGAGAAGCATTTGCCTTATCTTATGCCAAGAACATTGAAACGGACGCGACGATATCAAACATCGGTAAGAGCTCACTTACAGTTGAGTCCTGAAGGCTGCGTACCCTACGAAACTGCATTGTACAAGCTTGTAGGAATGTATGCTGGATCGGTATTTAAGACATCGGCAAGCAAAAGTTGTTCATTACAGAATCGCTACAATGCGAAGTCTTCGATCTCACGATGTAGCTGTTCACTTGAGTAATCGTCTGTCCTGCACCAGCAGGTACCACACTTTCGCTGTACGCTTAGCGATTACACCTACTCCCTTCCGGGGTCTGTCAAATGAGAAACACGGGTGCTACTTTGACCGTAGCGCGACAGCTGCAATGCCACCGCCAATTAAAATGGCGGCAGTAAGCAGTGCTAGAAGGCCACCTGCGAAATGTTCACAGAAACGTCTTGGCCGCACGTTGTCGCCTTCCTCGAGCCATGCTTTTTCTTGCGTTGCCCTTTCAGTCAGCGAGGTAACCTGCTGCGATATAGTATCAGCAGCGCCACCGATTCTCTCCTCCTGGATGTTGCCCTCCACACGAAGCTGATTATTTTTTGGGCGCTCGTTGTTAAGGTCTCTTGCTGAGTGCTGATCGACATCAATGGAGCTGACGTAACCCACAATGAAGGTTGCCACAAGTAGAGTCAGGACCAAGCAAAGACGCATGCCTGCTGTCTTGGCAAGTGCTCTGGTTGGTTGGCAGCAATTTTCCCGAATGAGCTGGGATGATTTTTTCTCACATGAAGAAAAGTCCTTGTGAGATTACCAAGGCAAAGCTTGTTGCAACACTGGACGTGTATTGTAAGGGCCCATGGCGAAACTTCCGGTGACCGTAGGGAGCCTGCTCTTTGTCATGATCGGAAAACGAGGAGGACAATCGAGCTGGGATGAATGAAGATCAGAACGTGATTTACTGATTGGACTTCACTATGCATTTAATAATCCTCTCTGCAGCGATATGCAGCACCTCCTCCACAGATCAGTGCATCCAAGCATCCTCAGTTGTCCTGTTCACAGCAGCTGTCGACGATGTTCCACATTAGTGAGAGCGGTGATAACGAGGCTGTACGAGCACTTCTAGCGGACTCACGCCACATCCACAGAGGTTGACAAGAACAGGATCAACAAGAGTATTCTGGTCATACTGCAGCAGTATCTCACGGCTGGCACAATCGGACTCTTCTAGTGAAACGTACTCACTGTTTAAACTGGCCAATCCGAAAACTGAAGCAGAACACAAAATGGTACGGAGACTCTGGAGTGCAAATCTGGTGCAGGGCCTCGAAAATTACTCGCACCCTCATCCGACCAGGCGCAGACTTTACTCGATGAGATGTCGGGTCAAGTCTGCGCGCATCATACTCATCTGGTAGACGAGGCAAGCAGTTGCTGGGAAGAGAAGGAATGGATAGTACCATGGGTAACTCTAAATACACCTGCACGTATCGCTGAATACACCTCCATGCCGCTTACGCTATCCATTTGACTTATATAAGCGATGTCAACAAATGCTCAGAGAACATCCACAATCTAACAAGAGAAGGCACACATTGACTTGCAATAAGAGTTCATGAAACTCATGCGCCAAGCATCATCCTTCCGCACTCGTCAAACCATCTTTTTATCTGCAATAGTCGGTACAGTACACAGCTTACAGTTACCACCATGAGTGGTATTAGACCGTTTAACCTCAGTTGAGCTCGAACCACCGGCCAGTACGAAGAAACGACGCTCATATGATAAAGAAAACCCGGTAGGAACCCGACGTTGATGTCCCGGACTGACACAACGATACAATATTTGGCTAGATCGCGGCATATTCATCACGCACTGTCAGCATGTGGAGACATCCAATTACAGAAAATGTAAAATAACTATGTCACTGAAAGCGACAGGAGCACGCACCATGCTTCGAGTACTGCATCATGCTTCATGATGCACATCTTACTAGATGGAGAAAAGTCAGTTTTCGGTTGCTCTTTTGTCTTGATTTCCTGCTTTAAGTGCTGCAACGAGCTTTCTTCTACACGCGATATCGAATTGTTAATATGCGTCGCCGATTCTATGTGACCTAGCGACGACTTCTGGTATCGTACGTAGAACACGATTTATACTAGGAAGCACAAGGAAACTGCTGGAAAGGATGAAGGACTGTAATGATAGCGAGACTATTAAGATCTGAAGCTCCAATAACTTTTACAACGGGTATGTCGTGAAAATGTTTGTACAAGCAAGAATAATAAAAATTTGAAGGGGTAGCGTCTTTGGGTGGAAAGTGCGCGCGCACAAATGCAAGGCCACGAGTCACACTCGGACCAGTATTTCTAAGGTCCTTAATCAAGTGGGAGGTCACAACCACCGGGCTCGCCATGCAAAGCAGATCATGCATCTGGGACTAAGCACAATTTGTCTACGTATAAGATAACACGAATTAAAATGCAGCGAGCTGGCAGAATGGTAGATTTAGTGCATTAATCATGGCATGACAGGGTTGATAGGATGCTGGACTGGATTTTGCGCCTGTCGAAATTTTCGTTCTTGTCCACTGTCTTGAAAGTAATGCTAGGCAATGTCCAGAAGCATTTCGTCTAAATAACATGTTTGGATTGTATAAAGATAGTGTGGTATAGATAAATTCATCGTGGAATTTTTATAAGACTACAGTGCTCCCTCTGATAACTTTCCCCCGATAACTAATAACCTCCGCTATTTTATAGGTTTGGATGTCCACTGGGGTCGTTCTATTGTTGTTGTATGGGCGCTAACTTATAACTAAGATAGGGGAGCAAGCTCTGAAGCTCGCCCTTTGATATATGTAATCCAGTTCGGATAACTGAATCAAGTTGCAAATTACTATACAACAGCAGTCACTGACGAATGAGTATGATGATGTAAATGTCTGTATTAACCTAGTACAGTTGGCTCGGGCAACGCGATCGGTCTGTGCCTATGAGCGTCCAGCATTTGCTTATGTTATCATATTCACCTTTGATCGATTTTAAGCCAATCAAGTGCGTGCATCACAATATTGACCTAGCCATAGAGTGACACCTATCATGCTAATCGACTAATGAGGGGGGACAGGCTAGATCGTATTTAGTACGAGTCAGGTACACCTAACCGCGTTATTTATAGACAGACAGACAGATACACACACAAAAATAGGTACGATTCAAACGTTCGGCATTCAACCTTGCGCACACTCACTAATAATAGCTTCACCCTTCGGGGTCGCAATAACTAATTGCCATGAAGCGAAATATAAGTTTATACATGGAAAATTTGTACCAAATGTGGGGAAGTGAACCTATTCAAGCCAAGCATCGAGGGTGATTTGTGTGGCGTTGGCACTGTAAATGTCATCCTGTAGGCAGCGAAGTAGCTTGGATTTATAACGATGGGTTTCCCGGGACAGATAATGCAAGGTGCAGACACTACCTAAGATTGGAATCTGCTCGCACTTGGTCAAACTGTCTGCAATTGCCTCCTCCTCTGCTTTAGCTCCTTCTTTTCATTACTTCTTCTCCTACACTGCGTTCAGAATCTCTCGGTCATTGAGCTCTGAATGAGCACTCTCGTCTCCTTTACTAGAGTTGATTACCTCATTAATGGAGATTCAGTCAAAAATTACACCGTTTTCCTGACGAAAAACAACAACCCCAGCAAACAACCAAGATGGCTAAGTGTCTCTGAACTTGAGGCACAACCTGAACCAATTTTACAAAGTAAAGACGAGGACCTGTTTTCGTGGTCTCTGGGGCTATTATTCCGCTGATTTTGGGTAGATTTTAGTAGGGGTGGAAGAGGAGTGAGTGGTTCTGGATGAGCTTTTCACTTTTAATCCTTTAAATATTGACTTTACCATAGTGTATCTGGCAAATATTTAATTTCTTTAACTTTTGTTATAATATGTTATTTTTTATGTAATTTGATTGGTATAATTCCGTATGTAGGACGGCACTATAACCCGATGACAAATAAACTTTGCTAATTTACAGGGAATTTGTCCACCGAGGATAAAAGTTAGTAGAGGGAGACCTTTAAAAGAAAGGATAATTCGCGCTTCTGCGCTATAGGTCTCTGTGCTTCTCCACTTTAGGAATCGCGCAGCAGGGATCCGCAATATTAGAAGCTGCTATGAGAATACACACATGGAATGCTGTACTATGGGACTCCGCGCTATGGGGCAAACGCAAAAACATACGGTATGATGTTAGGGGATTCTACAAGGAGAAAAATCCATCTATCATGGCCGTCGGATATCTCTGTGTGATGGAGAAAAACGAGTGAATTAGATTCGCGGTGTTATTTTAAACGAATGCTATTTAGTAATTGATCGCCAAAGTATGACGTCGCTTGGAACGGGCGCGGGGCACCCGCTACGAGCTCGAACTGGATAACCGATACCGATCGCTAACGAAAGACGCTTTGTGAGCAGCAAAGGCCTCATGGAGACGACGCTTGCAATGATGAAGGAGACTCTCTAAGTTGCTGATCGCTAAAGGACGACGCTCGCGGAAAATAATGCTTGTAACGGGGCACCAAAGACTTGTACTGATACAATATATGATACCTACACTGATCACAGTGTGAGTTGTGCCTAAAGACTTCACTTAAACTTACGTGTAGAGGAAGATTAGTCCACAAAGTAGCCATACTTTAACAAGGGGAAGTAGAACTGTAATTAGTGTAGATAATCTTTCGTCAAATAAATCTATTAATTTTCTTTTAATTATGCCTAAATACAAGTGTGTATTGTAACTATCTGCTCACCACTTCGTTGCGCACGCCTGTCCTGACCCGGCCTTTTTGGTTGATATTAGCGCCATTACTGACCAATGAGTAGATTGTTACTGACTGTAGCCCAATATTAGTGGCTACGATAATATTATGAGAGTGTGATGTGTTGATTACATAATATTCATACTTGGTTGTCACCTAAAATACATATCCTGCAACGGACACCCCCTGGTTTTCACCTACAATAAATATCCTGCAACAGACCCCCCTTACATCAACCCCAACCATCAGTTACATTCGTTACTTATTGACAGTTAATGACTTTGCCAAAATGCTCTTGGAAAAGGAAAGCAGTTGTTAGTCCAGGTTGTTCACTCCAACAAAATCATCACATCATTAACAAGTGAATGCAGTGCGCTACGAAAGCCTATCAAAGCGTGACCATACGAATCGGTGCAGCTGCCGCCACAGAGTCTTAATATTGACACGGAAGATACAGCTCGTCTAATGCTGGTACATCTTATCCTGCAGCACAAGCCGTTATAGGCTGAAATGTTGATGCACCATCTATTAAAGGTGGTTATGAGCTTGGGCTTGTTTACTCCGGCAAGTGGGACGATAGACACGACTTGATAGTAGCCGGCGGCCGATTGGCACGTCTGAGGTAGCTAAATCGGATTCAACCAAGTCTCCTCCTCACAGTGTCCTCACTAAATTAAAAAGTTGTGATATCTGGGATCGCCTGACAAATCAGATGATCCACCTTCAAGTCCGAGTCGTTCATGTTTTCAAAAAAAGTTTGATCGAGGCGGCGCCCGAATTCATTGTACTACTGATGAAGGTGATGCAACGATGCATCACAGTCGTATCTATACTGATAATTGAGTAAAGTGTGGTGTAGGTACTTCTGTTGACATCTCGTATTAAGCGAGGTATAGCAGAGCAATGCGTGTCGCTTTTGAGAAGAAGACATGGTTGCCAACTCAGAGAGTTCATGATCGCCTGTCCACTACCACAAGCGATCGTTATACAGTACGTTTATTCGATTTGTCAAGGCTCCATGATCTCGACACTAGTGCAGGAAATTCCGCACTAAACATGAGTTCCTCAGCGATGCTCTTTTCAAGTATAAATTATATAGAGTAAATCACAATCCTTATGGTCCCTCGCTGATACAGAGATAAATCCACTCAATTTAAAATGTGGAAGTTATTCAACAGAAAGCCTGGATTTACGAGATTTGGTAGCTCGCAATAGGTAAGAAAAAAGAGTACCAACTGATTCACGAAACAAGTTTCATCTGTTGTCGAGAGAGCCTGAGCTACCATGTCTCTCACGAGGCGGCTCGTGCCTTGTTGTGTCAAAAATTTGGCCGCGCCCCTAGGGAGATTTTTCTCCCTAATAAACCTAGGTGAATTGCTCGATTCTGTTACGATTGCTAATTTCAGTCTCTCCATGAGCGCGCTAAGATTTCATCCTCTGAGGGGCATCTGCGACATCGGATGTAACCCGTCGTATTTCTTGAAAAGCCTCAGCACATCCATTATCAGCTGTGTTCGAGGACTCCATCTGTCTGCGGATGGTGGCTAGTCGCTTCACCAGATAAGGTAATTCTTCCAACGTCATCTTACGTTATGATGATTCAAATGGCGCTCCAAGTGGAAGCTCCGGCCGCCGTGTTAATTTAAAATGGATGAGTTGGTATACCTTCTCCGAGTTATTTGTGTGTTATTCAGCTGTTTCAAATTATATCAACCTCGTAAGTCATGATTTACGCAATGACCTAGAAAACGAGAGGAGTATACGCTTCAGTAGTTAAACACTGTGAAATGACACTGCTTCAATCGATCGCAATACTGGTAGTAGTTTGCCTTTGCCGCATACGAGAACTAGCAAGAGCAACGTATATTCCATGTAGATCTACTGGAAGTGAGCTATGCAAGAAATTAGTTTTCATCATATGACCCTCTTTTAAGCAGTCGGAAATGCATTTGTCGGTAGCTATTTCTTGTTCACAATTCAGTGGCCACTACTTCATTAAAAGATCTTGAACCTGGTTTCATTTCGATCTTGTAACGAGTGACTTTATACATCGTAATTAAACGGTACTTATTTAGGGAAATCGTCCTTGATTCTACCAAATTATCGTAGCGAGGATTAGCCTTAAGATCGTTCTAAGATTTAGATGTGTATTGCTCAATTCTATTGTTTACATCAAAAACAGTTTCGTCCATTGGTAGTTTATGAAAACTCATTCTTCATTTGCAAATACCTTGGAAGAACAAAATCGGTGACTTAATTGTCCTCCGCGACGAATAGGCTGATCAGCTTGATGCTGCCACTATAGAGATTACGCAAGTATCCTCTGTGTTGAAGCATTGACAATCGAGTGATCTCCAAAGTTAACATAGGAGGCGCAATTATATCAAGATTATAAGCGCTTGCATTTTATTCGTAAAACCTTTTAGATTCGGTGTGTCGGTTATATGCTGAGGACTGTTTCCATCAGGCGTCTGAGGACTCTGTCTCACATCATTGTTTATTAAGTCTCATTCCCTCGATATCTTCGAAGATTATTTCTCCAGTCGAATTAGGACTATCGTGTTGTTCGTTCTCGACATCGGTCTCTTCTTCCTTGGATGCTGCCTTCTGGATGAACATTCAAAACCCAGCCAACCCGGCCTGTTCGATTAAAGGGCCTTTGACGCGTTACGTGGTTCTGCACAGAAACGTACAGATTTATTCACAGTATGGTACCGTATCGCAAAGTTTTCTTGTGTTTTCGTACTAGCGACCGGACCCAAGTGAGACCATCGCACTCACTAGTATTACATCCACACTCTTGCAGACGCTCCAAAATGTTCGTCCAACGTTTATCTGGTGAACAAGGGGAAGGCATCTCAACGGATTGACGCTGCCAGCTGACTCGGAAATCGTACTCTCTGAGCCACGGTAAACCAATAATGACGTCAGTTTTTTCGTCAAATTCCACTACGATGAAGTCATCGTGATATTAAACATCTTCTGGCGTGTAGAGAATTTGCGCTACACGCTTCACAATGTAATGGAAGCGATTGTCGCAAGCTGTACTTCATCCTTGTTAGAAGGATGTCGCACTCACCGAACTTGATCCAACTCATCTACAACGACTGACGTGTACAAAGTTGTTCGACGTCTCATAGTCGGCTAGGAATTGAAGCAGCATATTCTTATTCACTTCGATCATCGAGTTGATAAGGAAAATCCCACTATTAGGAGTATCAACTGATTGTGTGATGGGGGCAACACTCGTTGAAAGGTCTGCAAATTTACTTAACGTTGCTAAATCAGTAGAGTTCTCCGGATCTACTGACCCCGACCGTTTTTAACTTTTCTTTACGTTACTGCCTCTTCGCTTCAGCCGAAGACCACGTTACTATACCTTGTTCGAGGAGGTAAAACGGTACGTACAGTGTCTTGAGTCACAGGACACCGGGTACTACAGTCGTATGCTTTGTGTCCTGCCTCTCGTAATCAATTGCATTACTGCAATTTTATTATCGGGAGAGCGATACTTTTTGCTTTCTACATAGAGATATCCACAGGTTCTGGACTTTTATTTTTGTGTCATCTTGGTCGACTATAGTAACTCGAGCACGCATGGGCATGTCTTAGCCTACGGTCATCCTGCTACGACACTAACATTGATTGTTATAGAGTATCTAGTTCTAGGCGTAACAGGTAGGTCTTGACGGGACTATTCGCAAGTCCTGCATGAACACGTTAATCAACGTGTGCTCATGAACCTAGTTGGACGTATTGCAAATCGAGAAGTATCGTATGGGCTGGGCATATTCGTGTACATCATGTTCACCCCGACTAAGCTTTAGGAGCTCGGATTGAGCCCTAAACCCATATCGAAGCTGCCCAGAATTTGTCTAGCCGAGTCTTGAATACCTTTAACGACTTAAAGACATATGGGTCGAGGTTGAGCCCTAAGGCCCAAGGCTTGACGCATCCTGACAAGTTCGACTGGAACAATGCAACTTGCCTTTCTTCACGACGATACGACAGGTCCTTATGGCGTCACCCAACTCTACCAACCATCTTAGCAGGGATTTTGTCTCGACTCCCTCGTTCCTGGCGAAGTCGATCTTCAAGATTTTGGATCGACGCGTGTGCTTTGGATCGTAAACAAAATCCTGGGCCTGCTTCTATTTCTGACAGCTCGATCTGTTGACCAACATGTACTCATAACAGCTCGGGCTGTTGAAAAACCTTGGCGGTGAAGCAAAGCAATATTATCCGCAATGCATCAAATCCATTCTGGATGAACTCGGCAACAGTGAAATGTTGCCCTCTTCGAGAAAACAGCAAGACGCCGACGCCGTCTTCACCCATGGTCAAACCCATACGTTTGACATCATTTCATACGAATTTTCTCATATGGGAGATGATCTCATGCGTAGGGTAAGATCTATCTTCATCATCATCGTGTTCATGTTGAATAGGATGGTCCTTGGACTGACCATGAAGTACTGACATAGTACAAGTGACCTACACCGATGACAGTAAAAACTGGTGTCTCAAGACTTCATGTACACGTAAGTGAAGAGGAAGTATAGTCTAAGAAGTAAAGATGATTCGAAAGGAAATATCAGAATTGTAATTATTATAAAAATAAATCGCATTCAATCGTACTCCAAGCATGCCTAAATACAGGTTGATCTTATAACTATATGCGCACCACTGATTGCGCACGTCTGTCGGATTCGGAATTATTGGTTGATATCAGCGCCTACATCAACCAATGAGCAGAGAATTACCAACTGCAATGCATTGTACCTGGTAATATAGGTTACCAAGCTCTAGCGATCACCCTTCACTATTAGTAAGTTAGTTGAGAGAACTGAATCAAGTTCTATAATTCGCGTACATATTTGGGTGGATAACGACTAGGGAATGGGCTTTGTGATGTAGTGAAACTCGCAACGCGGTTTCTTCTATATTTGGACCCACTTGAGAAATTCCAAGCTCGTTGAGACCCACCTGCCTAGATTGAACACAGCATTTCGAGACTCGGCTATATGAGTCCCCAAGCTGTATTAGTACATGTCGGTACAGGTCTCAACGATATACAACTATGAAATGTGGGACCCGGCGATATGAGACCCCGAGACATGAAACTCAGCGGTATGGGGCTCGACCAAAATGGGACTGTGGTGTAGGAATTCGGCAAGGTGAATTTCCCCATAATATGTTGTGGGGTAAGGAATCATAATAAAAAAAGGCTGTGGGTTATATTCATCGAGAGAGTAGGCCGACAGAAAACCAACGTCAGCGAATCCCGGTTGGCGAAGCCTAGGTCATCCAAGTCTAGGTTGGTATAGCCTAGATCGGCGAAGCCTATGTCGTAGAACCTTAGGTCAGTGAAGCCTAGGTCGGTGAAGCCTATGTCGGCGAAGCTTAGGTCGGCGAACGCTAGATCGAAAAACACTAGATCGTATAAGTTGAGGTCTTCGAAGCCAAATTCGTCAGAGTCTAGCTCAATAAAAACTAGATCGACTAAGCCTAGATCGTAGGAGCTTAGATCGTCGAAGCCTAGGTCGGCGAAGCCTTGGTTGGAGAGCTGAGATTAATGGATGCGTGATACCAGCTGAGGGTGACAGAAGATCCCAACTACGTATCATTAGGTATATGCATAGGGGAAATTGTAGAGCGAAGTAGAGACACACAAAACGGCTTCACATTGTAATAAAAGCGATAGACCAATACAGCGAAGAATTGTTTAGGTCAACGACACGCGTACACTTTTCCGGTAAACGTCTGCATGAGCTGGATTATGCCTGGCGTGGAACCTCGAGAGACATAGCTTGTAGAGGTTTCGACTGGTAGCACCAATAGATTGGGAAGGCCCGGGTCGGGGTTGGGTAACACTCGCCACCAGCGAAAGCAAGAGCCTTGTAGACGAAAAGCCAGTGAGCATCAGCAGAAGGCACCGTTTTCTAAGACTTTTTGAAGTGACGAGCCGGTGGGCCTCAGCCGAGGCTCCGTTATTCTTCTCTTTGACGTATAAAGCTCCTCGTGACCTATAAAATCGCGTAAAGAGTCGGCGTCCATTCATTGGTGTAAGGTAATACGAGTGTTTGGTTTAGAAGCTGCTGAGCTCAGGCAGTCTTCTGGAGGGACTGGTTGCGAGGAACTGGTTAGGTGAAAGCCACAACGAACCCGAAGGGGCAAACCACGAAGAGATTTTATCTTAACGCACTAGCCCATTTTGCCGACCTAGCTTGGCAAATGTTTTATTTGTGCGTTGATGCTGATTCATAAAATTTTTATTAACTACTATACCACATTTGTGTTTCGTGATAAAACGTGAAAGTGATGATGAATTTTGCGTGTTGAATCTTTTTGCTAATAAATGTGATGTATAAATGGACGAATATGAGAACGGATGATGGGGGATGATCCTGTTTGGTAACGCTTGTAAGGAATTAGTAATGCTTACGGCATAGAATTGAATAATGAAAAAGAGAAAATTATATAAGGGAGCTTCGTTTGCCACCAAGGGACCATATATTCTTACTTTGTATTTACGCAGTATCACGAATGAAAAAAATATACATTTACTATTTGCTACGGATGCTAGATTTTCGCTGCCTCTAGTGTGGAGCATCTGCTTCCTAGCTCTCTGTTCGCCCTAGGTCACTTTTAAGCCAACCCAATAACGTGTGGACATAGGTGCGTATCCGACTTTCACTCTCTATGTAGACGGGCGCTTAAAAGCTTCCACGCACTACCTTAGCACACACATTTAGGCACCTGCGAGAAAGCGGTTTTACCGTCTTCTCTCGCGTGCAGCGAGGTTCAGTTGGGCGTCTTACGAATGCCTCACCGATAGATGAACGCTTATTGTTCGGTGTGGCTCGGACGCGGTTTCCCGTCCTCCGGTCCACTCGTTACAAAGATCGCAAATTAAAGAATGATTTCTATTTAATGAATTAAACAGAAATCTAAATTGTTATTGGCTAAAAGACAAAAGACTAGACGCACGCTCTGATGAGACGCCGTCTCTACAGCGTGTTTAAACTGAATATAAGCGCGCTGATGACGTGCTTCAATGACATCATGTAATGACGTCAAGTAGTGACGTCATCCGTGTGTGACACACACTTGTGGTAGGTACGCAATTGCTGTACCCCAACCACATGAAAGGTCTAAGTGCGTACCGCACCTAGAACCTTTCTCAGACTTTTCCGTGCCTTTACACGGAAAGTCTCGTGCAACGGTTCGACCCCGTTAAACCACCCCTGTTTCAAAACGATTGTTAACATTCTGTGAAAAACGCGACGAAGGAGATGCACTTGAGAGTGAGCCGTCAAAGACGTGCTGCTCGTCATCTGTGCTTGCTTGTCTGAACTTCCTGTGAGTGCGGTCTTTATCTGAGCGACACCGCACGGCTTTTGAATGCCATCTAAACGTGGGAAGGACGGTGAGTTGCCTGAGAAGACGCTCACATCTTCGACCACTAAGCGTGTGCATCGTGATGAAACGAATACGACACAAGATGCTAGTGTCATGACGCCTCCTGCTAGTACAGCGGTCGCGTCATCGACAGTTCATGGTGATTCACCTCACGCATCTAATGCGGAGGATGACCCTGCATTAATGGTAGACTACAATGAGTCTACTCCCTTGCCGTCACCAATAAATGATGAATACAGTGAGCGTATGTGGCACGAGGATTGATCGGTTGATCCCATCACCGATGCACAAACCGCTCCTGTACACAGCTCTTTTGATGTTGCAGTGACTTCACAGTCCACCAACAACAAAGTTGTGCATGTTGAGTCGGCTACTATTAGCTCGACGATCACTAAAGAGAGCGCTATCCTCGATGGATCAGCAGCTTCTTTAAGTGTCAACTTTTCGTCCGAACGTCAGGACATCCACAATAGGAAGTCCGACTTCGACAAACCAGAGCATAAAGCTCCTACCAGAACACTGGACCTCCTCCCATCTGTGTCGCAAGCGCGCCAATTTAAAGGCCGCTATTCGTCTGGTAGAATCCCACCGATTCCCCCTCCAACCGATTGGCCAGTGGCGGATGGGTCTGTTGCACCAATAGCAGCATTCCTGCAACGTACTAATCCACACCCTAAGGCGGCAAGGCAGCGGTCGCATCGAGTGAACTTCGCAGTGGAGCGCGCGCGTAAGCTAGTGGGTGGAAACATACCCCCTGCTTCTTCACGCTACGCTGATTCCGCTAGTCCATTGGGACTTAGGGGAGCGGGTGCAACTGGTGTGCCTGCTCGTAAACGGCAACCAGCCTAGTCACGTCGACACGCAACGCGTCAACAGGCTCCCAAGAGTCAAAACTCTGGGGGTACCCTTTCCATTGGACAAAGATTTGAAGCTTCTGCTTCCTTCGCCGGTGGGCAATCAACCTTCCTACAAGGAAGCGTTGGTTCCCTTCATTTTTCACAAGGGACGGTAGCGCCCGATACGAGCACTGACTATGCTCGTATGCTCGCGGCCCACTCGTCGACTTCTCAGACGCAAGCGTATGACGCTGCTGTCGAGAAGCGGATCGTGGCTCTCGAGAGTCAAGTTTTGCAGCTGACCTCGACTTTGCACGACGTACGTACGAAGGAACGTCAAGATCCGGGTCGACTTCGGGATCGTTTGTTGTTGATAAGGCGCGCGTTCGACGCGCAGTCCGCCTCGGTCCGCAAGTCTGAGGACGGGCGGGGGTCACTCATCGGCTGACAGTATTCCATCGACGCCGTCCCCTACCCAACACCGTCGTTCGCCGTATGGTCATCGACGTGATCGCTCGCGTTAGAACCATGCGGATATGTGATCTCATGTGGATCTACATATCGTTTTAAATGGCCACGTAAAAAATACGGGGTGTGTCTTCATGTATGATTGGAGGGGGAGCCTATAATTTAGGTCTCCGACTTCCTCTACCATAGTAAAAGGCCCGATAAATCGTGGCAATAGTTTGTTAGTACCACCAGGTAGTACTGAAAATGCATCTTTAGGTAGAGTGTTAGTACTTAAAATTACTTTTTCTCCTACAATAAAGTGTCCATGATTTCTGTGACCAATTTAGTCTGCATATTGGTCTCGCTTGTACTGTGCGCTTGCCATAACTTCACGGACCTTACGTGTGATGGCTAATCGCTCTTGAAAAAGCGTTGAGCTTCTCTAACACTCTTTTCATCCAACTCGCCAATGACACCACCAAGAGGTCGGTCATCGTTCGTTGCTGCTAATGATGACCTATCGTCATTGCTTTGGAGCACTGACAACGTCGTGACTCCGACTTGGCACTCTCTTGTGTCATGACCACTGTGATACTGGCAGGGTCACTAGAGCGAGTTTCTGCCATAACATTGGTGAGCCCAGTACGCTCTTCCGCATTTGCTATGAGCGTGGTAAGGGGCCCTCCCCCACTAAGCCTCGGGCTGCGCACAAACGAGACTGGCGTCCGAGGATGGAGCAGTCCGTTAACATAGAACGGTGTTTCACCCGTAATAGCGTGAACACTGTTTTCAATAGCAAACTTCACTAATGGCAAATGTACGCTCCATTCGTTGAGAGTTGCGATTGTGCGCAATACATCCGTCACAACACGGTTGGCCCTTTCGGTATGACCATCGGTTTGGGGATGATCGGCGGTAGACATGTGGAGCTGCTACCAAGCAGCTCAAACACATGGCGCCAAAACCCTGAAATAAATTGTGGACTCCGATCCGGAACTATGGACTCGGGGATTACATGTAGTGGGTACACGTAATCCAGGAACAAGAAAGCTGCCTCCTTGCCCAAGATCTTGGTGCTACACGGTGCTAGATGCACCATTTCGCTCAGTCTGTCAACAAAGACAACGAGACCAGTCCTGCTTTATGGTCAGGCGGCATTCCTAACATGAAGTCCAAACTGACCGACTTCCAACAATCAGTTTGTATCGGTAGTGGCTTCAGTGATGCACTACTAGAAGGTGCAGGCTTTACGCGCTGACAATCCTCGTATGATAGGTTATAATTGGCTACCCACCTATATAGTTGTGGCCACCAAAATTCATATGGCACTCGTAACAATGCCTTCTCACGGCCCAGATGACCACTTAATGGTGCATCATGGAGCTCGTAGAGAATCTTCTGTTTGAGATCTGTGTCATGGGAGACATAGATTCTCAATGGATCACAAGGTGATAGTTGATGCCATAACAGGCCATCACTATAACCAAAGAGGTTAAGCTTCGCCTTGAGGTGAGACGGAATAGTAACTTTTCGTCCACCGAAGTGATCTATAAGCAGACGACAATGTTCGTCCTGCATGTAGCCCTCCTTTATATCAGAGTCCAGAGTGTTTTGCACATGGTCAACCCGTAGGGCTGCCAGTGTTGACGACTCAATTCGTGCTTTAGCACGAGAAACGTCTTCAAGGTGTCGTTTCTCGAAGTCTCGTCTGCGCGATAACGCTTCAGCCAAGACGTTCGACTTCCCCGGCTTGTATTAACTCGAAAATTAAATTTTTAAAGGATTTGAGCCACCTCGCCATCCAAGGTGATAGATGCGGCGAGTTTATCGCTTTCCGCAGTGATGCGTGATCCGTGTAAACTACGAAAGGTTTGGTGCCCAATAGGAGAATCGAAAACTTAACAAGGGCATACTAAAAAAGTAACATCTTGTCGTACACGGGGTAATTCAGCTCCGCGGCCTTTAAAAGTCTACACTGGTACGAGATGACACGGTCAATGCCGTCATCATCTTTTTGCATAAGTGCACTGCCGATCGAGCAATTACCCGCATCGCAGAAAAAACTAAAGGGTCTATCCTCGTCTGGCAAAGCCAAGACTGGAGCATCTACAAGTGATTGCTTCGCTGAAGTGAAACCATCGACTTGAGACTCAGACCAAGTCCACTCTGCGTCCCTTTTCAGGAGTTCAGACATTGGTTTGGTTCGTTCTGCATAAATCTTGCTGTATATGTGCAAGTGATTAGCAAGCCCAAGGAATTGACGCAGATCTTTCACATTGGACTGGCCATTCCTTAATAGCTTTAACCTTTTCTGGGTCTTCTCTAACACCGTTTTCCCAAGATGCAGCCCATTACAGGTATTTCGGGGATCCCTGTGACGCACTTTTTTTAGGTTGACGTACAATTATGCGTCGCCCAGAGTCTGCAACACAACGTCCGAATGACATTGTGCAATCCTATCTCACTTAACCCGTCCTCAGCCCTACTATGAGAGAATACATCGTCAAAGTAATGAGGCGCGTAGGCACGGTGTGGACGCATCACATGAGCGACCACCCGGTTGAATTTTGCTAGTGCGTTTTTCCACCCTTGCGGCATCAGTAGCCACTCCCACAGCATACCGCTTCGGGTGATAGCTGCCGTCTTTACTACATCGGTCTCATTCATGATTACCTGATATTAGCCATCCTTCAAATCCAACGCGAAATAGATAGTTGAATTATCCCATTGAGCTCAATAGGACATCTTTCCGCGGGATCGGTGTCTGCGCTGGAATGGTGGCCGTGTTTAACTTATTGTAAGCATGAAATACGCGCCAATCACTTGTTGCCTGACGCACACCAAAGGTCGGGCTGTAGTGAGGCGATTTTCTCTCACGTACATGTCCCGCCTTGGCTCTCTTTTCGAAGAGCTGGTCGATGTAGTCGACCTGTTACTTCGACAATGGCCACTGCCTGGTCAAAATACTTGGTGCCAGCTTCCAAGTCAATCTCGTGCGGGATACCCCTATCGGCCGGTAAGCGGTTCGGCACTTCTGTAGGAAAGACACCACGGTGCTTCCACGAATCTTCGTAAAACGGACTGCTTTTCAAGGCGTCCCAGCCTTGAGCAGCAAATTGTTATGTCTTGTCGTCCTCCAAGACACTCTTGTCCATTGTGGACGAAGAGCAATAGTTCACCAAGTTCTTCTTTGGAACTGGTGCAACTATCTCGTGAATCTTTCTTTCCTTTAGTTCCGACAGTTCGGACGGGTACAGATACCACATCATCTCCGAGAGATTAACTATCTCTTCGGCAGATCCCAAGACATGCTAGAGCACCTCCGTCGAGAGATGCTTCCGGAATCTCGTCTTTGACGGCATTGATCATTTCTTTCGTAGGTCCGTCCTCTTGGACCGAGACTGATACGTAGGTCACTCTTTTTGACGTGCCTTTGATCGTCTTTACAATTCATCTAGTGCGCGTAACACGTCGCACCACGACATTCCTTGACTTGGAATTGGGTACCGTTGCTTTTGCAGCTAACGTATCCCTTACGACCGCATCATTCCCTTGGCTCTGTGCCGGTTTCTGTGACACTTGACTTACTGTCAGCTCGCTATTAACTGCACCAGACTCATCGAGCTGATTAGACCTTGGTGACGTGTGACTCGCTGTCAGGCATCCCTGACTGTATTGAACACAGCATTATTTACGTTATCCTCTAGCAATAGCACATCCTTTCCTGTGTCTTGCATAGAGCTAGCGACTGTGCGTGTTCGCCAGTCTATCCATGGTTGGTGTTTTACCAACCAAGGCATGCCTAGGATGAGGTCATACGGACTCTCCATGCCTAGCACTGTGAAATTCTCTTTGCACGAGAAGTCACTGAAACTGAAGGCGAGTTCAACGTGAACTCTCTCTGATTTCACTAGCGTACCATCTGCTAGAAGAACGATCGCTTCTTCACGCTTGCCATCTCCGCAAAGCATCTCATAAATCGTCGGACTCTTTTTTAGAGCCGCGAGATTTGCAAAGTTCTGGGATGCAACCGATTCTACGAGAAGGGTCATCACCTAGTCATAGCCTCGCACTCGAGCGCTATAAATTAGAATGTTTGAGGAATATTTGTTTGGTACCTCGGGGACCATGCTACTCATTTCTTCAACAACTCTGAAGGTTGGGGTAGCTTCAGAGTCCGCGTCAGTAGGACATCCCGCCCTTACTGCGCTACCGCATTTACCGACCCATGCTTGGTCGATGCGGAATCCGAGCGTCTCGCACGCTGGTTCTTCGCACCACCCTTTGGGTTGAGAGGTTTCTTGCTAGACGCTTTGCGCTAGCGCCCACTTTTGTATAGTAGCGAGCCGTCATATGGCCGCGCTTTCCGCAATTGTAGCAGACAACATCTGCGTTGCCCAAATCCATTAGAGTGGCTGCAGACTTTTCGATTGCCGGCTTTTGCCAAGGCGTTACTGAAGCACTGTTGTAGGATTGCTCCTCAACTAAAGCAATCCCAATTTCTTCCATTATCGACGGCACCTTTATGAAAAGGGCATGTCGCGCTGGGCCACGTCGCAGTCCGTTTAGGGACGTGGGCACCTTAATGTTTTCCGGTATCGGACCACACTAACAGACGCCGACAGAGAGCACACCTCCTGTACATAGTCTTGCTAGGATCGCTGCGCTTGCTAAAGAAGCGCACTCGAAGTAACACTTCGTTGTTCGGCGGCTGATATATGGCGCGAATCTTTGTCTTAAAGATCGCCCATGATGGGAACGCTTTACTGTTGGCCATAAGCGCTGAGTAAGCCCATTTCGAGGCCTTACCCCGCAAATGGGATATAGCGTACGATACCATTCTGGTATCGTCCTCGATAAGCTGCGCCACACCACATTGCTCAACGGCTAGAAGCCAGTGTACAATAGTGCGGACGGCAGTGCCATCAAATTTAGGAGGGTCCATCCTAATAGGCCTCGGCTTAATAGACCTGGCCGAGAGCGACTCAACAGTTCTGTTGAGCGCCTCGTTCCGAGCCTGCTCGCGCAGAAGCTCATCATGAGTCTTACTGATGGACTCCGCCACTTCATGACTTCGTGCCTCGGACGCGGACATCCGCTGTCCGAGCACGAACTTCTTAAACTGTTCCAGTTGAGGAACACGTTGCTCTGGTGAGCAACTCGACAAATTAGCAAGGGCTTGGTCATCAAGTCCCTGAGCCATATGTTCAGCCACCTCCCTCTGATATTGGAAGAGGTGGGGAATTGAGTGCAATCAACATTGAAACTCATCCTCACTGAAACGCTCACAGAGAGACGGGTCGTGGGAAGGACTAGTGCTACCAAGTGTAGGCGAGCGCTTAAAGCTGCCACACACTACCTTAACACACATTTAGGCATCTGCGAGAAAGCGGTTTTACCGTCTTCTCTCGCGTGCAGCGAGGTTCAGTTGGGCGTCTTACGAATGCCTCACCGATAGATGAACGCTTATTGTTCGGTGTGGCTCGGACGCGGTTTCCCGTCCTCCGGTCCACTCGTTACAAAGATCGCAAATTAAAGAATGATTTCTATTTAATGAATTAAACAGAAATCTAAATTGTTATTGGCTAAAAGACAAAAGACTAGACGCACGCTCTGATGAGACGCCGTCTCTACAGCGTGTTTAAACTGAATATAAGCGCGCTGATGACGTGCTTCAATGACATCATGTAATGACGTCAAGTAATGATGTCATCCGTGTGTAACACACACTTGTGGTAGGTACGCAATTGCTGTACCCCAACCACATGAAAGGTCTAAGTTCGTACCGCACCTAGAACCTTTCTCAGACTTTTCCGTGCCTTTACACGAAAAGTCTCGTGCAACGGTTCGACCCCGTCACACTCGATGCGATCGCAATTCGTGGCCCACCCAAAGAGTGACACCTATGATGCGCATTTACATATGAGGAGGGAGCAGACTACATCGTACTTAGTACGACGTGTAAGGTACACCTAGCGCTATATATACACTCATAGACGCACACACAAACAGAATGTAGGTTTTAGCTTCACCCTTCCGGCCCGCCATGACAATATTCCAAGAGGAATATTTTGACATCGCATTCTCATTGTTTTGACCTTCTGTAAAAATCGTGGAACGGACACACACACACCGTCACAATTTTTAGTCGAGGCATCCTTCGACAAGCTTTGGAGTTAAAGGACCGTAAAAAACTGGTTCATCAGTTCAAACTGCTTTATGTACGATCCCAGCTACTTATAAGCACTGTAATGCGCAGCTAAACTTGACTTTGATATCAGCACCACCTCGCGGGTATCACAAGAAAAGCACCAAGCTCATATAAAATGAGCGATCACGCCTTGCGTCGCATCATGTATCAAGCAATCACAATAGACACAATGATCAAAAACAAAGTTATGCTTACAAGGATAATGCGTGCAGAGCAGCCACTTTATTAATGAGTACGACATTCTGGTTGCACAGGTTCTGTGTAATGAATGCAGATTGTTCACCTCCGTCTCGAGGCCAGCTGCATTCTTCTGAGTGGAGTCAGCTAACACCTTAAGATAGTCCGAAAACTGAGAGCGCGCTTCATGTAAATACATATATTGGCACCGCAAGTTCCCTTTTGGCCGGCCAACATTGTACATCACCGTCGTTTCAAGGCAAGCAATGCTACCCCAGCGTTGACCCAATGATTAATTCACCCCTTGCGCCTTTTTCGTCGTCTTTGGCAGTAGTTGCCGTCACGATCAAGTTTTTCGTCATCAGCACCGCAAATTTTACCATCGGGTCGCCCCATTCCTTTCTTTTTGTAGCCTTTTGATATCTTGAAACGTTTCACGAGCGTTCTCTTAGCAGTATAAATCATCGTGCGCCAATCCTGAAGCGCAGTTACTCATGTTTGAGCTGGGTAGTACCTTGCACCACACCACCGGCAAGGTTTACAACAGTTTATCATCATTCACCGACAAACTAGCGCTGACAGTCTGTTTCCTGTATACCTGTCCCACGTGCGTGCGCGAAACATGAGATTCACCTTTCAAGCAATCCACGTGTTGCAATGTTGTAGCTTCGCTCTCTTCGTGTGAAAGTCAACAGAGCTCTCAAAAGTGTCGACTAATTCGTGCAGTCACCGTGACCCGTCTTCTCGTATCCTGCCTTCCTCCTTCTTGTGGCCGTTAGCAGCTACCGTTCCTGATGTACCAGCCATATTTTAATAGCACATCGATAGTGACCCTCCTGTTGAAGACCAGTTTACCATCCTCGTGGACAAGAGGTCCCAACGAACTGATACAATGGGTCTTCTTTCCCGATCTGTGGTAGGCCCTTTCCACGCAAGATACCTGAATAATGCCCGGTCAAGGTACTAGTCGTGTCAAGGATATCGCGTCAGATTCGGACCCGAACTGAATCCACGCAGCAGATATTTGTTCGTTAACGGTATAGCTTCACAAAGTGCCGAGGTCACAGTGATTGGCCATGTACTATCACAACTACCAGTAGTCTAATTTCAGAAGACCATCACCAGTTGCGAAAAAAGTCGTGCGATATTAACATCAACAAATCCAGGTCCTTGCAGAATTTCCCACTCATGGCTTTTCCATCGACTCGATCACAAGTCCAAAAATCCATTTCTGTGGACAACGTGTCAATAGGCGTCAAATCGATTCCGACTGCTGCTTAATTCCACCACGGCCACGGACGACGCTGAACAGTCAGCGCGTTATGGCCCGGCTGACGACGTTGACGATGACGAGGCACTAGTAGCAAAGTTTCGTGTCATAAGAAACTTTTCATACTTAGCGTTGATCTCGAGCGTCCTTTTCGCCTGCTCTTCTGGCGAATTCCATAACTTTGGCATTTCTACCACGTTTAATGCCATGGACTGGGCACGAGATAATTGAAAGCGCTTCTTGTGCGACAAGTTGCCATAATACTTGGGCAGTGACGACTCTTTTGAGTGTGAACACGAGGTCAGTAACGCTCGCTCGTGGTCCACTCTTGCTGCGAGCTCTGCACTCGCAGGATCGTATGTGTATAAAATCCTGGTTCGGGGCTGTTTCTTGAGGTTGCTGGGTGAAGCAGAACAAAGTAGTTCCAATTCTCGTAACGAGAACCGTGGCGGGTGGTGTTGCGAGTACTCAAGCGGCTTGTACTTCAACTCCCCCACACTACCTTCGTCCTTCGTAACCTGGTGTACAACTAGCCGCGCCTCGTAAGATAGCTTCATTTGATGCACCGGATCATAAACACGAGCAATACGCGTCGGATCCAGGTCGCACGTCATGCCTTCCAGTGGCAAATTATTGTAAAAGGCTGATACAGCAGCCTCGATTGCATCTGTCGGCACGAACCTCGGGGCAAGTCGCGTGGCGCAGTGTGTAAACTTGGGATCCAAGAGTACGTGAAACACATGAACAAGATTGGAAGGCGTCAATGCATCCAGCTCCAACGGTTCGACGCCCGCTCCTGCTAAGACTAACGCCTGACCCCACATTCTCTGAGTGATGTTACGCGGGACCACGCACGCAGGTTTTCCTGCAGACAAACACGTTGACGTGATGGAAAGGTCTCCCCAGTGCATTGCAGCATGTACGTAGGGAAGGATGCGTTTTACTGGAAAGTGCTGGTCAATCTCAAACACTGTGTCTGTGCCACCCACGAAGAACGCAGCATCATCATTGCTGCTTTCGTACCCCTGGAATATCAGTCGCACGTTGGCCTTTCGGGCTGCCTTGTGGAGAGTGCCAACCAGATCTTGTACGCGTCGTGGGTCCCAATCGCCACACTGGAAGCCAAAGTAGAGAAGCGGCATATCAGGGCCGTTCTCAGCAAATGACTTCAGCTCTTGCTCGATTTCATCAAGGCCAGTGTCGTCAGGATTACTCTCTATAAACTCTACATATCCTGCGATTGCAATCTCACTTCCCCAATCGTGAGGTTTCGGCAGAAGCATTGAGTCCCAAAGGTATGTGTGCGGGATGCGCCATTCAGCAAGTAGATTATTCGCAATACTTCTATCCGTAAGTCCCAAAAAATAGCGAAATTCGTCCAGCACATTTCGCGAACTGTCCCACAACAGATGTTCGACCACTTTATATGATGCTGCGTTCGTAGGTGAGTATCTATACGGTCTGTATAGCCTCATGTTGGAGCTGATCAGATGAGGAAACGCCTGAGTGCGAGACTGTGGGTTGTAGCTCATGCAATGCAGAGGCACACCAAGACGCTCAGCCACAATGGTCTGCCCAAGCAGATACGGATGTGCAATAATGGCATCAGCTCGAAATGCCTTTCCAGGCTCTAGTGGGTCCACATCCACACACGCCGGCCAAAGCGAGAACACGAGATCCCGTAAATCATTCACTTCAGGGAACGACTCCCGCCAGTGGCTCAGCTTTGCGTGAGCTAGGTTGAGCAATCGAGACTTGTGACGAGGCTCACTCAGGGTCCGCTGGTACAGGTACTGCAACAAATTTCCAGTTGTGATAGCGCTTCCACCTAGAGGATAGAAGTTGAGACCAGCACTAGCTATGCGACTTCGGTAGCCGCTAGTAGTCGCGATGCGCACACAGTGACCATCTGCTTTAAGCCGCATTCCGATAGCAACATACTGTTGGACACTTTCTTCCCAGCTACCTGTTGTCATCATGCAGATGTTCATTTTTGGCATCTGGTTGCTGAACAGACTCTCCAAACGTTCTTTCTGCATCGTTTCTTCTCTGTGTGCCTCAGCTGCTAACTCCCGAACTTCAGCCTCGTGAAGCGCTTCGCCAAGCTTTTCGCCATCGCCAAATGAGATTCCAAATGAATTACTACCATTATAAGTGGCTCCATCCACATTTGCAGAATCATCCGCTGAGATCAGTGGCGTGCTCTTAGAAAGATCAAGCGATTCCAGCCTGTGTAGTTTGCGCTCCTCTACAAGCGCCATGAACCGTCCCTCTATCTCGCTCTTTTCTTCCGTTGTAAGCTGAACCGCAATTTGCGCAGATAGCTGATTATTCGGATCAACTTTTTCATCGGCACACATCGACCCATTGTAAACATTGTTGTGAGTCTTAATACCCAAAGCGTGAAGCAGCTTTTTGTTGTCCGCAATGAGTAAACCCTTCCTGTCGTCATCTCCTCGAACATTGTTGTACGCCCCGGTCGCAAAATGATCAGCAAACACTACCGTGCCTACCAATGGGCTGATGATCAGTCCACCCAATCCTTTTACGAGTCCAATCACAGCACCCTTTGCCCCCTCCTCCCGGTAACCTTGCGCTGGCTTGACAATCACATCTTTTATACCCGATCCGAACACGTGGGCAAACGCACCTACGCCAGCAGAAGCACCCTCAAGAACATTTTCTGGGCCGCGCGGCGAATAGTCGACAAAGGTGTACTCTACAATATCCGTCGGCAGATTTTCAGAACGAGAAGTCACAACAAATCGACACTCATCACACAGTCGGATTTTTTCTTTTTGGCTCCACGTCGTTGCAGCTCGTCCGCAGTCCAAGTCACATCGCATGTGATGCAGAGGCAAGTTTCGGTAGAAACACCTCACAGCTTCACCTGCGCCATCCTCATGGCGCATAAGCTCCTGCAGCACTTTTGCGCGCGCACGAAGCTGCGGACTCTCTAGTGCCGCAAATGCAGTGCAAAGTTTTTCCGTTGTCAGTTGGGAAATTGGACAAGGCTCCACGCCAACACCAGCATCCAGGACGGCTCGGCCCCAAAAGGGCTGATCTCCGAAAAACGGAACAATAAAAGTAGGTTTGCCTGCAAGTAGGCCCGCCGCTGTAGTGCCTGCTCCACCGTGGTGCACTACTGCTGATACGCGTGGCATAAGCCAGTCGTGTGGACAGCTGCCAAGAAAGAAGATACTGTCTGGAATCGTGAGATTCCCTGCCATATCGCTCCAGCTTGATTGAATCAGTACCCGGACATTGACCTCTGCAGCAGCGTCGATGATCATCTTTGTCACACCCTCTGGGTCTTGAATGACCATTGATCCAAAGCCCACAAATATTGGTCCGTCACCCTGATCGAGAAAAGCCTCGAGTTGTGGTGATGGTTTGTACGTGGAACTGGGTCCTTCCAACGTAACTGTTCCAATGACATCATAGATTTTGCCCCAATCGTTTGGTTTTGGCACAATATGCGGACTCCACATGAAGGCATGTGGAATGGCTAGGTCCAGTAGAAGGTCGCGACCTCCATCCCCCTTGCGAATTTTGCGCAGCTCCAACTTATCTCTACGGAATGCATTGACCATTCCTTCGGTTGCCTGCCACATGAGCAAATCAACCATCTTGTACGACATGTAGTTTACCTTTGTAGCCTTTCCAGTGTATGGCAAATTGGACAACGGGTGCGGAAACGCTATCGTGGGCACCCACGGCTGCGGAAACATAATATGCAGCGGGACGCCGAGTCGTTCGGCGACGTGAATGTGTCCGTACGTGACAGGGTTCGAGATGATGGCTTGTGCTCGGAATGGCTCGCCCGGGATGCCGGGGCCTCTACCGTCGGGATCTGCTTCGGACACTGCGGGCCAAGTGGAGTAGAGAATCTCTTCGATCATCTGCATGTTCCGTGGCACGTCTTTCTGGAGTGCTTCTAGGTTAAAAGGAATGAGATGGCCACCCGTCTTGACCATGTAGGCCGAGAGCTCTTTCGGGTCTCCTGCCAGTGGATAAAACTCGACGTTATGCGACATGACCAAGTCACGATACGCTGCATGAGTAGCCAGCCGCACGCGGTGTCCATCGAGAATGAGTCTCTTTGCAATAGCAACAAATGGCTGCACATCTCCGTGAGTGCCGACAATCATGAGACAGATGGTCATAGCCGGCACGTCGTAGTCGGCTCGACTGCTCTGACTCGTAGAGCGCGTCGAGTGCTCCAGGTACTTGTTGGCTTGTTCTTGTAGCCCTGAAATGTCATAACTCTCGTCGTCTTGGGCAAAGTCCATGTAAATGTGGCCGTGACGATCATAAGCAGCTGCCGCTTGTACGACGTCCGCAACGGACAAGCGCGTCTTGTCTCCACTAGCGTCTCGTCTCTCGTCTGTAATCTTCTGTACAGCACGTGCGAGAGCTTCTTTCCATCGCTGCGGATAGAAATAGTAATAACATGGGTACAATTCTATAAGTTAGGACCATCACTCTCTTTTTTTTCGCACTGATAGTCGGTGGACGCACCTTTGGCTGCTGTTCCTGTTCTGATACATCAACTGCTGTCTGCGCGTCATCAACTGAGTCACCTTCTTGCGGACCCGCATCGTGCGTTTCTTCTTCTTCTTCGTGCGTCTCGAGCGTCGCCATCTTAGGCGTCGCCCTCCTCTCTCTCTCTCTTTCTATCTTTTATCTTATGGCGTGGGTGCACAAATTGATCTGGACCTTCACAACGTGATAGATTGTCTGAACCCTTTGAAAGCTGATCGTTTCTATTCACGTGCTGCAGCTTTGGTCGCTTTTGACGGGCTGCTTTAGAAACGACATCTTGTTTCACAAAAGTGGGTGGGTAGGTTTGTATAAAACAGCCACACTGTGCTTCATTGGCTGAAACGTTGCTACAACTTTACGTGTGAGACCGCATCAGGACGTTGCCGGCGCCATTCAACGAAAGAGGCGAGACAAAGAGTGGACCGGTTACGTCACGCTCTTCAGAGCCATCCGGCTCCTCGCAGCCCTAACCCCGCACTTGAAGTGGGACGTCTGCACATCTTTCATTGGTCGACCCAAGCGACTTTTGATCCTAGACAAATGGATACTTTTTATTGTACCCATTTGCCAAGTCTCCTTTTGCATTGTGAGACGTCGCGTTAGTCAGTCTCCATTAACCCTCGAGCTCCATAGATCCATAGCGTATCTCACTGTTAGTCCTCCTTCTAAGACCCCGAAGCTGCTGCATGACGAGCAACAGTCGACGGCCGTGCTCCTCTTCAGTCTCTTATAGAGCTGGCTCGATTCTACGGCCACGCTTAGACCAGACCCACTCCACAAACGATGGCGAGTTCCGCCGCCGCTCGTCTTCTCCACAGGTTTGTTCTCTCCAGCGGCGCGCTGACAGCGTCATGGAGCGGATTATGAACCCGCAATTGGACCGCAAGTCGTCCTCGCACGGCCATCGATACTGGCCGCGGCAGACGCGATCGGAACTTCCTGCATCATTTGACATCGTTCTTTCGACAGCTTCACCTCGTTACACCACGCAGTTGTCGACTGGCGAAAAGGACCAATCGACGTACGCCAAGTCTATGGCTTTTGATGAAGGGCTGCACTCGGTCTATGTAGCAGACTACCCAAGAGGGCTGCGCGGTCTGTTTGTGCTCGTGCAAAGTCCGCTCCTACTAGTTGCTATTGGCATCTTTGCAGGGAGTGTGGGACTTGTGGTTGACATGTGGAGTGTCGAGATCGCTCGGTACTACGAATGGGTCGGTGATCACGGATTCGGTCTGTTTGTGGCGTCCGCGCTCTTTGCTGGAGGCTTCTCAGCTCTTCTGACTCAGTGTGTTTGTCCGCAAGCTGCAGGATCAGGTCTACCATTCATGAAAGTGGCCATTTCTGGTATCAATATGAGTGTCTACCTCTCGTTCCGCTGTGTTGCTACGAAAATCGTCGGACTCATGGCTGCGTTAGCCGCAGGGCTGTCAATCGGCAAGGAAGGCCCTTTAGTCATGATTTCATGTGGGTTTGCTAGTGTCCTGATGAGCTGGAGCCCATTTCACCGCATTCGCGATGATGATGCTAAGCGTTTGGAGATGTTGGCATGTGCTTGCGCTGCTGGTGTGTCTGCTACGTTTGGATCCCCTTTTGGAGGCGTGCTTTTTGGGGTCGAAGTGACGTCACATTTCTACCTTGTTCGGACGCTGCCCCGTTCATTCTTTGCGGCCATCGTGGGAGCCTTAATAGTGGGGTTTGGTGCAGCTAATTCACGATATGGACTCTTTGGTAACCGAAGCATTGCAATTAATGCAGACACTAACGCCGTGAAAGGAAGTGGGGATCTTGTGTGTGCGGACCTCTGCTTGTTTGCGCTCATGGGTATGGTTTGTGGTCTTGCAGGTGCCTTCTTTAACTATACCTTGTCGATATTGGTGCGAGCTCGCGACCGCTTTTTCCAGCCTTCGTTGTCAAGCTCGCCGCGTGTAACCTGGTGGAACGCTCTCGGAAAACGGTTGGGACTTGTGTTAGCTGTAACGCTACTGTCATGTTGGCTTGAATTTTACGGAGATAGTGCGTGGTTTATGCTGCACGGATCTCCTCGGCGCATTCTTGACGAGCTGTTCTCGAAAGATAAGCGGATCTTCGCCAGTGACAGCGCTCGAAAGAGCACGACTGAAGAAAGTCTATTGCTTTCGAGGTCGCTGCTAACCTTTTTACCGCTAAAGTGTGTACTCACGCTCATTAGCATTCTACTGCCCGTGCCAGCGGGTTTGTTTACCCCTACTTTCGTCATTGGTGGAATTTTTGGCCGACTTGTTGGTGAAACCGTACGTGCGTTTGATTTTATGAGCACCAGTTATGAGCCTTTCGAGTTTGCAATTATCGGAGCTGGAGCCTTCTCCTCAGGTGTGACGCATGCTATATCGACAGCAGTGATGATCATGGAAATTTCACATACCGATGGCCTGAATCTGCCCGTTTCTGTGGCAACTCTAGCAGCGTATTTCACGGCCAAGCGATTTACCGAAAACGTGTACGATGTTCTTATCGTGACGAGCAATCTGCCTAGACTGAAAAAACTACCGAAAGCTGCTTACGACATTTCGGCCTGGGAGGTGATGAAGGACGTTGTTGAGATGGGAGTGCTCAGTGCTGACTCAACGTACGAAGACGCATTGGTGCTGCTACAGCGCTCCGACATGGAACTTGTATTTCCGGTTGTAGACTCCCTCGAAAATCGCTTCCTGCTGGCTACAGTTACGCGTTCCTGGCTTGCAGACGCTGTGTCGCTTTGTCAACGCCAATCTTCAACGCTGTGTCCGCTGACAACTGAAGACTTGCGACAACCATTCCATGTGGAGAGGGTGGAGACAGGTGAAACTTCGTCGCTTCTCCTGTCTACTTCTCAGTCAGCCACCTCACCCATCGCGAAGGCAACTGGCTACAGCTCGGGGAGTAGTGCAGTCGCTGGAGGATCGTATGGAGCCATTAGCTCGATACCCCGTGACGACAACAGCGGCAGGTTATTTGATGACACAGCGGTGGACGGTCTCGATGAACTTATCGTATATTCATTGCGGACCCCCATCCATTTTGCGTTTTGCCGTGGTGGCAAAATCCTAGATTGGGTCACGAACGAGGTGTGTCATCCGTCCGAGCTGACGGTGTTAATTGATCCCTCACCCGTCCAGTTGATGGAGATGACGCCGATGCGTCGCGTGGATATGCTCTTTCGCATGCTCAAGCTCAATAACGTCTTCATCGCACGCTCTGGAAAGCTAAGGGGTGTGATTAGCCTTGAGCGTATGATGACATTTTTAGGAACCACGACACCTTATCGGGCGCCTGGATTGCTGCGCACTCTCAGAAGCATCTTCTTTCGGTCGAAATAGTTCCAGACCTCATGAATGAGTGGCACTTTACTTCTTGTCACAAGAAAATGTGGTAAGCCTCAAGTAGCTTAGTGGCAAGCATTCTATTTGCACTTCAGCTCGTTCTACGGTAGCGCGTTACGGGACATGATGTCGCAGTAATCGACCACTATGCCGATAGTGTAGCAGCATGGTGACCTGTGCAGCATGGTTTCGACAATCGACATCACTTCAGATTCCAGGCCAAACATTTTTAGTCCATTCCATTTGCAGTTTACTTTTGTTCGTGGAAATACAGCTCCATAGATCAGCCTGATGGGTAGTTGGTATGTTTTCTACTTGCAAAGTACAGTGTGTGCTTGCATACTCGGTGGCACTTCTGTTTTCACACGAGTTAGGTTAAGCTAATGACATTCTCTCTCGTCAGCTGAGCCATTTGAGTCCCTCAGTCACCTTCAGTAGCTTACCACCGGTCTATCGGATCAAACAAACGTCAGGCTTGTAAGAGATTAACTAATCGTCATGCCTATACTTATACGTTTCAAGCCAAGATGCTGAATCAAAGCCCGCGCGAGAAAGGTGACGAGCGCTGCAGGTTTGTGTTGACAGGCAAGTATCGGATTGATGATCAGCATGTGGTACGTATATTGAGCATCAATTATCAAGTTTGCCTCGAGCTGCAACGAAGGTCGTACCGTGTGGAGTGCAAAGACGTTAGCGAGATGCGGACGTAGTGACTTACCCTGTCATATTAACTGAAGCTGCGACCTGCAAGAGAGCAAAATGAACACCACTTCATCTTTCTGCTTTCGAGTGTAGTTGCTATATTTCTATTGTGACCGCCTCCTAGCATGCATCAGCACCATGTGCATTGCACGCGTAGGGACTGCAAATGACGGCATTCATATGAAATCAGCTCACCGAGTCGCTGGTAAGTGAGCACCCAGAGATGGCGGAAATACCAACTCCGGAAGCATCCATGAGGTGGACGTTGCAACACCAAAAGCGACAATATGTCAGATCTAGCCTGTTGCATGTGGAAGGAATGACAGGCATCTGAATAAGCTCGACGGATCGCATTCTGAGCCAATGTGTGAAAAGTATGGGCGAGGAAAGAGTATGGTGCACTCATGACTCTGCCCATTAACTATAGTTCGGATGCATCGTATCTGTGGAGAAGAACCAGGATGCACATGGATTGCACAGATTTATCCATACATATGCTGGTTGCGGATCCGAGAAGGCCGGCGAAACCGCCAAGATGTTTGGGTCCCGAGCAACTGGCATGCAGGTCGCCTGGACAGTAAGGGATATGTTAGGGGCACAAGGTTGACATGATCACGGAATGACGTCACGGGTCAAAGTACATATGGATAACTAGGACGTATTTTTATCTGGATACATGTAATGTACACGATTTGGTGCTATATGGATGGATGGAATATTTAAAGGTGTCTGCGTACACCTTGCATCCTTACACGGCATAACACACCATATCCGTATCACAAGACCCCTCCCCTGCATGATAAATCCATCCCATAGGACTGTGACCCCTAGCTTGGTACCACATATGAAATAAGCCCCTTGGTATACCACCGTTTCTGCAATAGATTACGTTGTATCACATCGCAAGAATGTAAGCTCCATCACAAGCATGCGTTTTTAGTAATACACAACCTTTGCTTATAACGTTTATATTTTTTCCATCCCTATTGACATCCGTGAAAGTATAGCAACCTTGAGGAGTTACCACATGCGTTTCAGCTGCACAATTGAATTGGACTAATATGCTATCGACCTGCTCTAGAGACTCGCGAGGCAGCAAAAACACCCTTAAATCGACGCAGACTACTCCTGTAAGCTCAACAACAAAAGTGTGCCTCCCTTTCGACTCTTTTCTCCAAAAGGGTGAAGTAAACTGTAAACAACTCGATTTTGGAGGATGAATCTTCTATAGCAACACAACAAGTGCATCCTCATCACGCGCATAGAGGTAAACTGATGCAGACATGTTACAGGAACACCGCTGCAGCCGCAATGTCACGTCTATTGTATGCGGGCAAATGCCATTGTGACAGTATTGTACGTCTACCATACATGTATAGATCGTGATGATTTCTTACGTCTACCATCAACACAGCTTTACTCGAACATTGATTAGAATGAGTAAATCACGAGCGCTGTAAATCTTTCAATCGGGCACGCTTTACTGCATTACCATGTCGTTTTAATCTGTACAACGAGAGCTATTTTGGTTGTTTCGGGAGATGAACAGTGATCTTGTATGTGTGGTAGTAGCTTACTTAAGTGAGTCGAGATGAATAGAGGTATGGCGACTATAGTATTAAAGGAGTCGTACTTGTCGGAAAAAGTTCTGTGACAGTTGGATGGGAGTTGGTGAATGTTGGGGACAATTTGTTTTCTCCAAGTATACAGCATATAGTATTGACGGTGTATTGTCAGACAGACTCATAGTCCCAGATCGGACTTGTCCCCGGCAGAATTTCACAGAGGTCTGTAAATTAGGAAGGTAGGACTCGTATGGTAAGAATGAACGTCAGTTTCAAACCAGCGTCGCCCGAGTCAAGTGTTCTAATTCTAACAGGGTTATGAGCTAACTACGGTCCACATTACGGACAAGTTGTATTCAAGATATGGTATGCCACGTCACTTTAAGGGCAAGTACTGGCATACATAGAAGATATGATGATTACGCTTCAAGATATTGACCAAGAGCTCTGTAATTTTGCGTGAGGTCATATCCGCTGTGGGTATATTTCGACTGACGACAGCAATGTCAAGCTTGGAAAGATTGAAAGTAGACTTCGATGAGAGATAATGATGTCACTATCGCCTTAGATGGCAAGCTCTGTAGGACGGAGAAGATCGGACGTGCGCTATTTGCAACTTTTTACAAGAGATTTAAAAATCGGTCTCCCACAGTGCTACCTTCCGTGCTGTGTAACATCTTGAAGAAGAGCTGGGCCAGATGCGATATAATGCTGATGACGACATTGAGGATCACCTGCGTCATATATGGAACAAGGAGCTTGAGCTGACTGGTTGTGGAATCAAGCTCTCGTTCACGACAATGACGATGTGTACACTACAGAGTCTGCCGAGTATGGTACAAGGGTTTGGGGTAATCCAAACGCAAAATTGGTGCAAGGACGCATCCGAAAAAGATATAAACGAGCTATAGGAACAGATTCGTGCAGCAAGCTCGAGATATCAGGTACGAAATTCAACAAAGGGACTTTCACAAGAAAGTCACCTGCGCGGTGACAATGCAGGGTCAAGAAAGGGTAGAATAGCAAACGAGAGTAAGTCCGAACGCAAAGAGAAGAAGGATACATAGATTTGCTACAACCTATGCAAGGCAGAACGTCCAAAGTATGAGTGTAAGGAACCTCCGGAGGCGCATGTTTGTTTTGATCTCCCTTCATAGGTTAAAAAAGGGAGATGGGATCCTCGAGATAACGATCATAACGCAACGCGATTCAGTCAAACAAGATAAAAGAGACAATATCGTCGAAATTTGCTTTCCGTAATGAAGACACGAAGTGGGATGCTCCCATGAAACGAATTGATAATATCAAAACAGAACGAAAACCGGTGCTACAAAGCAAGCATATCGCTAGTAATGCCGATAAATATGGTTCATTGGCAGTCACACACCACTGATTCTTTGTACAGGTGCAAATGTCCACGTTTCAGCAAATCAAGATCACTTTAATGAGTACGATACGGTTCCACCTACGTCGCACATCAGCCTCTCCGGTATATCCACGGCGCTAAAGGCTCGATTGACTAGAATGGGTGCCACAAAAATGCGTACAAATTTTGATGAGAAAGGTAAATGCTATCTGTTGATGACGTTCTTACCCTTCCAGATTCAGATTATAGACTATTCTCTCCTAGAAAGGCAGCAAAACAAGGACTTCGGATCCAATATCCCCTTTAAGGGGTTTGTCTGGACCGTACACAAGGAAAATCTGCACAGTACCCAAATCCCGTGCCCACGTATATAAGTGATTATGCATAATTAGCGTGCTTTACGTTTCTTTTCTAAATTTCCGACCTTATACACGACACAACGTCAGATAGTTTACTGGTTAGTTTCCTTGATAGATTTTTGGCATTATAGCGTCAGATAGCGTGTTAAACATTCTTTTAGTCAAATGTCTACATTTCATCACATGATCCAAAACTAAAACGATTTTCGATTAGCAAAGTGGCCAATCTTTTGCCGTGCTACAGCATCGTCGTTTCATTTCGCCTTTGCTACACCTCACTCTAAGTCGCGATCATATCAAAGTGGTGGAAACGTACGTACTTCGTGTCACAAAGCAATGAACGTGCGAGTACTTTTCACAGAAATGGATGCACGATTACACGGCTGAGGCCTCCCGTGTTCTCCATTAACATTTGCATAGTGCCCACATCCTCACTCCTAGGGAGCATGGCAGCAACGCCTCAGAGCGCCATTATGAAATTGCCAGCTGTCTATTCTAGAGAGAGGCAAGAGCCAATCCAGACCTTCATACAGCCGGTCGCCCATCGTGGCACGATACACCAGGATAAACCACTGCTGGCACAGTCCGTGCAGACCCAGCTTGTCCTTCATTTCAGCCGCGCTCATGGCGTTCGATAGATCCTGCTTGTTTGAAAGACTTCGTGGTTGTCCCTTTTGTACTGACACAGAGCGATGCGGATCTCATCTGTCATGTCGTGTGCTGAATTCCACGCTGCGTCATATTCAAATGTGGTGCGGTGTGTTGTTTAGTTGTGCTGTAGATGTCACTATTAAAAAGTGAGCGATGCACTATAGGTAGAAGTAAAGGTAATAGAGTGAAACTGCCTTAACTGATAACTTCTCTTATCTGATAAATTTCTCCGGTCCCAGCGCTATCAGTTTAGACAAGTTCTTCTGTACAAACATGTATTATAACTATCTGCGCGCCACTCGTTGCGTGCTTCTGTCGTGGCTAGACTTTATTGACTGATATCTTGATCCTATATCAACCAATGAACAGTGTGTTACATCTGCGGGGCATTATTATCTATTAGGATAATATTGTGAGAATATTGTGTTTGTCTTAACGCAATATTCGTATTTGATATTTACCTTAAGTAAATTATCATGTAACGGAGGCACCCCGTTACATCACCCCCCCTTAACCATCAGTCACATTAGTGACTGATTGACTATTGGATGACACTGTTGAGTGGCTCTGGAACAGGGAAGCACTTGTTGGCCAATCCATCCATTCTTCGTTCTCATCGCATAGTTAACAAGTCCATGCGGTGTGCAGCCAAAGCTGCTGAGAACGCAGCCATGACACTTCTCTCTGCAGCGGCAGGAGAGACAGGAACACCCAAAGCAGCTGACGTAAGTTCGTCTGCTGCAGGCGCACGCGGTGATGCACCGCGTGACATCGGAGATTTTGAGCTTGAGCTCATATATTCTGGCGAGTCTGACGGTGAGACCTACTTGAAGGAGACAAAAGCCAAGGAAGAGCCAGAGTTGGCTAAACCGGAGCCGACTAAGTCGGCTTCTCGAAGCGCGTTAAGCCTTGCAGATCGTCGTGACATCTTCGGATCGTCCGACGAGTCCGACCCTCCGTCTCCGAGACGGAGTCGTTCTACCGAAAGCGAGATAAGCCATCGGAACGACCTTGACGGTGATCCAATCATGCATCATAGTCCGAGTGATCGGGATGATCCTGGTGTCGGTACTTCTATTGACACCAGACAAGAGACTGTAAATCGCAACATCTTGCGTGTTGCTCCCGAGAAGAAGCCGTAGCTACCTCCTCAGAGAGTGTTGGCTCGTCTGTCTGACACGACGAGTGATCGTTATCGAATAAAGTTATTCGATTCATCAAAGCTTCATAAACTTGATCCTAGTGCGAGTAACTTTCGCACTGAACATGAATTCTTCATCGATGCGTTCTTCAAGCATCGATGGTACAGTGGGAATCACAAGCGTGATGGTCCCTCATTGATTCAGGCATGGAACGCTTTCATCCACAACGTTGGTGAGATTGGGCGTGATGCCTGGCTAGACAAGCTATTGCTAGCTCGAAATCTTTTTGAGAAAAGGACCTCTACCGGTGCACGTTTCAAACTGCATCGATTGTCAAGAGATGCCGGGCTACCATGCCTCTCTTGGGGTGATGCGTGCCAAAGTTGTGTGAATAACTTGGCACGAGCTCCAAAGGAAGCTTACTCGATGAATGACCCCTGGTGAAGGGTACGTGTCACTCAAGAGATGTACGAGGGAATAGTTAATTTGGAATCCCTCTACAAGCGCGCTGGGCGTTCGTTTCCCGATGAGCCTTCTTTGGCATCGGATGCGCCTTGTCGTACTGCTCGACAAGGCCCAAAACATTAACCAGCAGTTGAGAGCGAGGCTCCCAACTATCTGCCGAGGGTGGGTACCCGCGCCACCGGGCGAGGTAACTCGTCCAACGTCCCTTCTCATCGCGATGGTTCAACAAGCGCTCCACGAGGAAGCGTTCGCCACCGCGTGCATCAATCAATGGATGAGGCGGAGGAGGAAACACGTTCTTAGACGGGTTTGCAGGCTTAATCTGATACTGTGAGCCAGCTCGAGTGCGTAACGTGTGAGTTGCGCGAGGACGTCGAGCACTAGAGGAGCAGACTTTTGGGTCTGGTCGACAATGTGAACCGTTTCTCCTCGGAACGGGAGAGAGATCGATCAGATTTTGCTTTTGCTCAGCTTGAGAACGAGCGGGCGCAGCGTTCTCTTTGCGACGAGCTAGTAGAAGCTTGTCAGGATATCTCTCGGCTTCGCGGGGAGATATCCGAACTTCAGACTCGGGCTGATAGTCAGCACGGCGAACACAAGTATCTCGTGGAGATGCTTGTGCGCAAGGGATTTCTTCACCGGAAGAAGTCCCGTACTGGTGATAAGGTCTGAGGGAGACCGACGTAGAACGTAGGATGCGTGCGCATCTTACGTGAGTGACGCGTGATTCAGTGGAAGTGCCTTGGACATTTTACGGGCGTCCTACAAAGCTCGTAAACTCGACAGAAATTTGGGGATATAGTAAGCACGATCACGATGATCCGATCGAGCACCTGTCAGTGCGTAGTGAGTTCCGTGCAATCGACTCGGATCACGTCGTGGTCATTGTCGTGGATATGAGATAAGATAAGCTAATTTACATGGACCTGAATATTGCACAGCGTGTAATTGAAGAGGGACTACGTAGGTGCTAGCAGTCAACAAAGAGCGACTTTGCAGGAGTATTCGTCGAGTTCTAGATGCAACATATCGATAAAGAATTGCATAAATTTCTTTCACAAGTGCGCGGTGTTCCTGTGGTACCCGTCTACACACTTATGGTAAACCGCAGCTCTACATAGGTAGTCCCAAGCTTAAGCAAAGTTCAAGAAAGTAAAGGTACCGATGAATTTAAGTTGTAATTTGTTACTAATCACACATGTCACTATCTGTTGAGGTAGGTTTACCGTAGATAGCAGGACTAAGTCAACATCACTGAATATAAGAACGTCAACCCTTCCGTTCTTGTCAGCATTTCGCTTTTGACCACCCATCGCTTCCACGATAGAGTCCTATACATATCTGATGACCGTTTCGCAATACGTCACACCTTCTATCTGCTGGATCTCTTCTTTAGCTGTAGTGCGCTGCCAGTTCCCCATAGCAATATTGAGTGCTGCTTTAGTGAGTGCGTTTTTGGAATTGCTAGGTATGATTGCTAATTGCTCAGTATCTTGGTTAGAAAGAGGATCATTGCTCTTTTTTTCCTTTTCTTTACCGGAGTCGATGTGATCTACACCTGCATCGTACGTGATGACCTCACCGTTAGTCTTGATGAGTGAAAGCCGAGTTGGTGCTCGTTTTAAGAAGTACTTTCCCCCTCCTTAAAATGAGATTCACAATCTAAGAAGGGGGTAAGGCGTTTGGCGCAACCATTGATGAAGAACAGTGTATGCGTTGTCGACACATGACACGAGTTGTTGATAGCGAGTTTCACCATTATCAAAAATTCGATCCAATTCGTAAAATAATGGGATATCCTTGGAGGATCTTTTCAGGACATGGCTGACGCGTTTTGTCTGACCATATGCTCAGATTAATGCGATGTAGACATCTTAAGGTATGTTTTGAGTGTTTTTAACACGGAACCCCAGAACTCAGTCGTGAATCGCTGGTCTCGATGAGACACACACGTTCACATGGCAAACCATGAAGGTGAACGATCGTTTCGATGAAGACAAGAGCACAACACAATGCTGTATTTTATTCAGGCACAGCAAAAGGTATTAAAATACGATCGAATAAATCAAACAACACAAGAAAATCAGTATTCTTGTGTGTGCCTACGGGGACCCAAAGACATAGTCCATTGAATCAGACTAGCAGCAGTATTCCGAAACAGGCAGAGGCTGTAAATGAGCACGAGTGTGGGACTAGATTTAACTCGCTAATATGAATTTAAAAGCACGAACATACTTGCTCACAACCTGAATACTGGAGGGGCCAGCAAACGTCACGTTTCACCGTGTATTACGTTTTCTCACGACCACGGCGTTGTGGGACTCAAACAGAATCCTCACATCAAGTCACCGTAGTTACACACTTTTATCTGTTCGTGGCGAACCAATAACTCGCTAAACACGGGCTCAAAGTATGTAGGAAAGATTATGAGAAACGATCCATCTTACTCACAATCGCTGTATCACGTACATACGTCTTCCGTATGTCGTCCATCTGTGTTGACGACGGTAGAGAAAGTCGACATCTCAGCAGTAAGTTTTCCATTGTTGGGGTTCGCAGCCGGATCAAAATGGGGCCGGAGAAAGAGTGAATACGAAACAATGATATGTCGTCTTGCTTGTAATCCACAAATTAGTTGCACTCCGCGAATAGATACAGACACCGCACCCTTTTTGACGATAGGGTTGTTAACGGCCGTGCGGAATGACGCATGGTACACATAGACTATGAAGGTTCTATTACAGATGAGAACTGGACCAAATTTATTTGAGCATTGTGGAGTAGACATGTGCTTGTGCGGGAGAATACACACACAGTTGTACAGCAAGCCTTCCTTACACGGTCAATTGCGGTACCTAGAATTATTATTTTTGCGCGTCATTGCTGGCCCACTCCAGACATTGTGTCGCATTTACACGGCTTGATTTTAGACTACGTCTGGGTAACACGCGATAGTATGCACTCCCGGCCGTGGGTGCTTAAAGAGATGGCAATGCTTCCTGTCAGGCTGGTTAAATTAGCGGCTCCTTGTACCCGATAAATATTATCGAGGGCGAGGGTGAATAAAAGAGGCGTAAGTGGGCACCCCTGCCAAATTCCACAGTTAACTTCTCGTCGAAGTGAGCAGTATCCATTCACAACAAACTGACATGTGGTGCTGTGGTGTAACGCCGCCGCCACCGGAATCAATTGAGATGAAAATCCAAGACATTTCAAAGCGTAAAGTAGGTAAGGATGTTGCAACGTGTCGTAAGCCTTGGCGAAAACGAGTAGCAGAACAATGTCTCCGTGCATATCGCTGTCTGCCCTTGTCGTGTTGTGTACCGCCTTGAATATGTCCAGGGATGTGCGGATCGAACGCTTTGGGACGATTCCAACTTGCGCTGGCAAAACTATGTGCGAGAGTAGTGGCCGCACTCGAAACGACAGAATCTTGGTAAATAGTTTGTAGTCGCTGTTGAGTAGCGCTATCGGGCGATAATCGAGAGCAATGCAGAAGCCGCAGTTTTTTTCAGGCACTGGATGTGTGAGTCCCCAAACGACTCCAGCATAACGCCGCACTTCACCTATTGGGTGTACAGTGCGGCTAAGATAAGTGCAAGCTCGGTTGTGTAGTCTCGAAAGAAAGTATTGTTGAGTTCGTCCGGACCTGCAGCTTTCCCACGTTTGAGTCTCTTCAAGGCTGCACTGACATCGTCTGTCAATATTGAAGACATACCGGTTAAATCATTAACTGGGGCCAACTGGGATGCTCGGGCCAGGAACGCGGCTGCTGCCTCAGAACGGTCGAAAGCGGTAGTCATAATATGTTCCCAGCCATCTGTCATTTCATCAGCAAGTTCCTGTGACCGATTCGACCCAAACGTAGCTTTGCCACCCAGGCATACGATAGTGTTGGCATAAAATTTAGTCGCCACCTGAGCGTAGAAGCGTCGTGATGTCTCGCCCGGAGAGTAAGTGTGCTGCACCAACAGTCTCTCCTTCTTGGTCCTCTGCCATAAACGACGACACTTCGATACATTTTTACGAAATTCCTCCGGATTATCGACGGGGCCAGGGTGATCGAATTTCTTTTGGGCACGCACCGGAGAATCATCATACGAACGTGCCTCCAAGAGGGCTGCACGTAGCCGAGCATATAAACGACGTAGCCTCTGTCGATAGCTTTTCGTCAAACCTTGACGCTCTTGCTTGGTGGTAGCCAATAGGATTTGACGAAGTCTGATCTTCCATGTATCCCACCAGTCGGCAAGCTGGAAGGCCGTAAGAGAGTCCAAAGTTGGGACCGAAGAGATCCCGTCCACTTGACGCTGAGTCATGGCAATCGCAGAAGTTATTTTGCTAACCACCGCCACTTGGGAGCATCAAGGAACAGGATATACGCGCCGTGGCTTCCGAATGCGCACAACACGATGCGGCGTCCCGATCCTGACAATTATTCCATTGTGATCAGCCGCAGGATCAGGTACTGAACAGTCGACGTCTAGAATCCATTCTGAATGTCTGGCAGTGACATAACACCGATCGAGACGTGAACTGGCCGATCCACCACCTGGCAGAGTGTGAAAATAAATGTGTGCTGTCGCATGAAAACCCGCAATGGCCCGGTTTTTTTCGCTCTCTCCATATCTTCATCAAGAACACCGCTAAGGTGCGCTCGACCGAGAAGCCTGCGTAGTGCTAGAGAGTCATGTCTACCAGGTGGATAGACAAATGAGCGGTCAAGTTGTGGCGCTAACGTGCAGTTGAAGTCCCCACCTATTATCATTGGTCCAACATAGTCCTGAAGGTGATTTTGAAGCATCTAGAAAAAAGGTTCCCGGTCTGCCTTCGCACTTGGAGCATAAATGTTGATCACAAGGAGTGTTTCTCCCATTATTCTAATGTGAACAGCCATCCAGTGATGTGTCCAGTGGTCCTCTTTTTTTCACGAATCCAGATCAGTGATAGAAGAGTACAGGTTCAATAGCATTGCCACTCCCCCCCGCGGATGTTCTGACTCTGTCCACTTCGTGCGGCCAGGCTTGGTCACAACCCCCAGGTCTTGTTGTATAAGTCATCCATGGATGCTGAATCCCCAATATCAACCCCAGTTTCCTGTAGAAGGACCAGATCAATGGGTCCCTACCCTGGCGCTGTCGAAAATGGTAGAACAAGTCTGTGTTCAGGATGCTTGGGAAATCCCGCTACATTCTGGGAGTGGAGACAGATGCTGATTTCTCGAGGCACCCATGAGTTTTTCATAAGGAGGCGACAGCGTCGCCGGGGGCTGTCTCCGGACGAGACAACCCCTCTTCCAGCCGAGGTGCCCTCAGTATTGAGGGTCCAGCAGTTGATCATCGCGTGCGATAAGTTCAATCACCCGCTTCCAGTTGGCAGATTTGCAGAGAATGCTGAAGACTACCGCACGCACTTCTTTGGAGACGTGGTATAGTCCTACTTTGGAATGTGGCATCACCACCGTCATCCCATCCTCGACAGGCGCAAGCTTAAGTAGTAACACACAGAGGACATTGACGACTCGCCAGTGGTCCAAGTCCGAAAGCGATTCCACGACAGTCGCGCATAACTATTCCGGCTGTAATTTACTTAATTTTCTTCAGCGCTGTATGTTGTCCGTCTTTTTCCATCGAATTTGACCAGACAGACCATTAGCCAGTACGGCCCAGCCCGTACACAACTCCCGAAGCCTCTCATCAGCATGTGGGGTATGTTGGCGGATCACAGCTAGTTGATGGAATGCCCGAAGGCACGAAGAGTTTCTACTGTCACCGAGGCGAGGTAAGCCACTAGGGGTACGGCAGCTCACGGACTAGTGCTGTCGATTCTAACGCACAAGAATTAAGCCATGCGGATTGGCCTTTTGGACCAATCAGCATTGTAGCAGGCACCGCGGTGGAAACTTTGCGCTGGTTGACCATTTACGAATCACCGCTGTGTTTGCAGCAAGTCGATTGGTTCTCTCCGGCACAGCTGCAGCCGACACTGCAGCCGACGCAGAGTCTGGAACCTCGCGTACCCGTGTTGCACGTAAAGTCTGATCGTGAGGATCTTGAGGGCGGTTGAGATCCATAAGAGATAGAATCGCCAGCTGGGTTCCCGGGTCCTCGCACGTGTCAATAGGGCGTGTCACCAGGCGATAATCACCCATTTCTGGTTCAGTGATGTTGCCTGAGGATGCCTTCATCTCTTCTTCGATAGCCTGAGCTAGCTGCGCTGGTAAAGGAACACTAGCTGCGCACGGTGGAGGAGTAACATCCCCTCCACCCAGGTCATCCATGTGCATGGTATTTCCGAACGTGAAGGTGCTGTCTGCCATAGTCACATCGAGATCATGGGAGTCTAGTGTTTCACTGTCCGGAGAACCTGTCGAGCGTATGTCCGGTGGAGCCGAATCTCGTGGTCCAGGCTCAGGTGACATCGCACAAGGTGCCGCCTTGCAAGGCACACTTGGTATGCCTTGTTTGCGACGGACATAACACGTCAACAAGTGTTGAATCGTCGAGCGACTCCGATCGCTAATCTTTTCCGCCGTAACAGCAGGCATGCCTCTTAGCAGCCTTGGCAGCAACTGCAGCTGTCACGGAAGGTTTAACCGCAGGTGCTCTACCGTTCGTAGACACCGTTGCCTTAGTCGGTGAAGGCGATTACTGGGGCTATTTGGCCGAGATCGTCGAGCTCTGCTTGGCGGAAGTTGCTGACCCCTGGGTCGGTTTCTTGCTGGACCCCTCGTCCTCTTTCTTCTGTGGGCATCGGATCGGAACATTAGGGGTTGCCACGCGACTAGATGAAGCCGCAGTGGGACGCGAGCTCCGATTTTTCTTGTTCTCACCTGGGTCAAACGAGCCATCCGTAGAAGGGCCGGCGGCTCGCGTGGCCCCGCCCCCCGCTGGGGGGGGCGAGTATCGGGAAGGGAGGCTGAGGCATCGGCTGAGGGATGATTCCGCGAAGGTTTCTGCGAAACTTTTGTTAACAAGGGGGACTTGCATCCTTCCGCCCGCAGCTTCACCGTATTCGCCTCAAGGGAACCCGCCAAGCCAACGACATGCTGTAAACGTCCTGACACGTCTAGGTGGTTGAGGATTAGCCCACTGACGTGGCGAGGCGCGTTGGGCATACCAGTAAACGCGCGGAGATGCTCAAGCTAAGAGTCGCCTTGTCGCCCCACGCACTTGGCACTCGAATGATAAGGCGAGTAGCAGGAACATCAGGGGACATGTTGAAAGTGCCGTAATTGGTGAAGGAACAGCACAGTGTCGGAAGTTGAAATGTGCGTACCAGCCTTAGTTGTTCAGGACAGGAGACCGAGTCGAAAGTGGCCACAAAAAGTTGGATTCATAAGCCTCTGTGCCGTAAGAGCACCCATTCGTCACCGATGTGACCGCACACGACACACTTGACGCCAGAATGGATTGAACCGTGCTAGCTGCCACTCCATTCGCGAGTACACGGACTTGATAGTGTAACTGGTTACGATCAGCTGGCGTAGGGTGGCCGCGGGAGAAGTTCTGTCCTCCCTCTTCATGGTAGCAGGACACAGAAGCTGAAGACGCTTCCCGCGGAACGATATTGAATTGGCGTGCCAGCTCGTGGCCGTTGCTTGATCCGGCATGACAAACGTTAACCGCCGCGTGTCTGCGTCGTAACTGGTCTTCTTGGCACCCTTGACGAGTTCCCGACTCAGAGCTTCGGGCTCCGTGTACCCCTCCCGGCGCTCCAAAATTTGAAGGAGCAGGGCCTTTTCAGCAATGTGCTGAGACATAATCACGTAAGGACGCACAAAAGCCACCACCTGTCCCTCCAAGTAGGCTTCAAAAAAATCAAGTGTTGCCACCCGGGTCGCCTGCGGATTTGTGCACACCAGGGAACGGAGAGGAGACGGTAAAACGATGTCTCCCATCATACAGGCCGCCAGCGCTTCTTCCTCTAGCGTAATCATCGGTCGTAAGCCATCGTCAGGCATTTCATTCCACTCCCTGATGGCAAGTGCGAACCAGCAGAGAACCGCGATCTGGGAGTATCTCTACCCCCGCAGCTGCAGAGGCATTGCGGTCTTAGGAGTCACCACTGTCGCCCAGACCGTGTCTACCGACGGGACCGTCGCTTTCGCTGGGATCCTTGGTGTCGCCAGGACCGGTAGAAACGCCGGAGTATTTTCAATCGCTGAGACCGGTAGGAACGCCAGAAGCGTTTCTATAGCGGAATCCCGTAGGACCGCCGGGGTCGTTTCTATCACCGAGTCCTGTAGAATCGCCAGGCCCGTTCCTATCGCTGAGTCCAGTAGAAAAGCCGGGGCCGTTCCTATCGCTGAGTCTGGTGAGTGGGGGAACATAGTCGCCCTGCGGCTCACTGCCGTTGACAGTATTGATCGGAACAGGCACCCTTCCACGTACCAAGTTGATTCTTCTGCGTACTTACTCGCAAAATAGGAAGTGCTTCACTGTCTACAGCTGCATGTGGTACGCGCCTATTGACCTCTGGAACTATAACGGTCACGTTAACATGATGGTTTTTCGTTCAGTAGGTTTCCATCGTCGACAATGTCTGCCTCTGCTTCAGAAGTGCTGACACCAAGAGTTTGTGAAAGTGACTACAGCAGTTATTAGGGACTTCTACGGACTCACTTATCTCACGATAGAAATTGAGGATCGAGTCAGTCTTGTGACCGCTTTCTTGGCTTTGGCAAGCCTGAAAGATTCGTTCAAGTCGAGCACAACCCAAACGGCTAGATCATATCAACAACGTAACATACCAATTTATTGATGGAGATCTTAACACTTAAAGACTCAAATGCCTAGTAGGTACAGATAGGCTTCACCATGAAGTACCTTTGTAAAGTCTCGTCGCTCATTATCCTCCGTGCAGCAGATGCAGTAGCTTGAGCACACATGTACGTATGTAAACGCGTTTCGCGAACCGTCTTGCCACAAATGTGGTTTAACTTCCGCATGCGTCGGGTTATCTCTCTGTTTCTACAATTCTCTCTCTCGGCCAGGGTCCATCAAGCGGCGTGTGCGCTACGAGCGCCTCGGTCAAGTTCTTCCAGGCTGCACGATCCTGTGCACAAAGGCGTAGGAGGTATAGGTCTGGGGCACGTGGAGCGGTGTCCTGCGGAAAGTGTCTGAAGGTCGGCATCGAGGACCATCGGTAGCGTTAGTCGGCGTCTGCCTCTCCATTTGCCGGTCCTGCTGGGGTTGAAGAAGGCTTCCATGAACCGGTATGCTGGAATTCCTGCAGGTCTACGGAGGATGTGGCCAAGACTCCATCGACTACGAAGCAAGTGGAATCGGAGTGGCTGCGTCTTCGTATGGTCGTAGAGCTTCGCATCGGAAATCGTGGCTGGATAACGTACTCCGATCACTTTGCGGAGCTGTTGACGATGGAAACTCTCGAGGCTACGTAGCACGGAACCGGTGTGGGCCCAAGTCCTGCAGTTGTAAAGCAGAATCGGCAATACGTAGCAGTTGTAGAGGCGCAGGCGCGTAGCTTCCGAGGTCTTCGATAGCCGGAGCCAAACTTTCCACATGTGGTGTAATGCAGCAGTCGCTAAATTCTTGCGGTGGGAGACGTCTTCGGCGTCTCCGAGGAGAGAACCTTATTTGCGCGTAATTCGCCAATCTTCATCCTTAGCACGAGTGATCCGGTTGGACAGCGCGGTTGTGCTGCGGTGTACGATAGTGTGTTCGGTCTTGGACGTGTTCATCTGGAGTGACCATGTGGCTAGAACGTCAGGGGCTTCAGTCTCGATCAGGGTAGCTATGTCAGCGCTCTGGAAAATAAAGTCGGCGTCGTCGGCGTACACGATCATGTTAGCGAGAAGATCGTGGGGAACGTCGAGCTGTCCGGCTAGATCTCGTAAAGCTTCTTCGAGGTAAACAACAAAAAGAACGGGGGAAAGTGAGTCACCTTGGGGAGTACCTGTATTGCTTTCAAACGGGGAGAACAGGCGACTGCCGAGTCGAAGGGAGAGCATTGTGTCTCGTAGTAATAGCCGGATCAGTCGAATTTCGTCGTCATCGAGAAGTGGATTGAGCACGGAGAGGAGTTTGTCGCGGTTGACAGTGTCAAAGTACGTGAGAGGTCGATCCCAAGAATATGGAAGCGTTCCTTGTGTCTCTGAGCGCGTGCTGTTATCCACCTGTGATCCCACATTGCATCGGCAGTGCTGCGACAGGGTCTGAACCCGCTTTGGTGCGGGGACAAATATTGTTCGACCTTGGGGGAGATGCGGCGTAGCACCACCAAGAGATCGCCTTACGAATGCTATTGAGTAAGACGATGGGTCGAACGCTGGCGCATTGTCCAGCCCGATTGTTTGGCTTGGGGAGTCCGAGAAGGATCCCGTCGCCCAGGTGGATATTGTCTCCGGTGGCGAGTCCGTGGTTGATGATGTCAGCGAGTGGTTGAGCTAGTAGCTCTGATCCATAGTTGAGTAGCTCGGCAGGAGTCCGGGCCCGTTGCGCGTCCATTGTGTAGGCAGCGGAACGCGCGTTCGAGCTCGAAGGCGGTGATCGGATTGTTCAGGGGTCGTTTGACGCCGTCTTCGGCGACGGGCGTGCGCGTGGGATCGAAGAACTGGCCCTGGAAGTGTTGCTTGATCTGGATACCTGCTTCTTGGCGGCTGAGTAGATAACCACCTGTAGAGTCATGTAACGAGAGTGATGGCAAGCGCCGTCGGAAGAGGGCTCGCGTGGCTTCAAACATGTGAGTCGAGCGATTCGACTTTTAACACACATACTTTTCTGAATATACAGCTTCTTCTCGCACGCGCGCATCCGAAACGTCGACATTGAAACTGTCTTCCTCGCCCAAGTGCGAAGCAGACTCGGCACTCCTGCATGTTTTTAACTAGCCAACCATGATTCGCACATCGCAACAATGTGGAACACTGCTTCAAGCTTTATCCCTGACCTTGAGTCGGGGGGCAGACATAGTATATACTGGGGGACAGACGTCTTGCCGGAGACAGACACGCTTTAAGATACCAGTGTACCTGTCGAATAAATTCGTTCAGCTGATGGACATCGTTTCAGACAGACTGGCGCGGGGATGAAGAAGAGGACAGAATGTGACCTGCGTATCGCTGTTGCTCATTGTTATTTGACCATAAGAAGGATGGCCATTTGAATTTATCCCCAACTTTTATCCATTGGTCCCTCGCCTGCTTTCCAGAACTGCTTCGAGCATCACTCAAAAACTCGCCCACAGGTAATTTGAACTACCCAAACAGCTCCATCGGTTTTGACACTTCATCATTCGACAAGTGTCTATCGATTGGTAATCCCCTTGCTGAGAATTGTCTTGTCCATTCCTATACAAATTCGTTTATCCTTCCTGAATCCTATCTGTGTCTAAACTCAAGTCTCACGGTGGAATGATTTCAAATTTGGGTAGAACCAAACTTGATCTGGGGCTAGTATGCAGTTTGCCTAGGTATAAAATCCGAAGTGGACTGTGTCGTGCTCTATTATTCGCTTCTTGTATCGCCTCCTGTCATTGGTGATTCCAAAGATTGCTTGGTAGACAATAGTGAGATACGTGGCACATAGCGTGGTGTTACGATGTTTGGACGCTGCCATCCGCTTGTGGAATCTTAATGGAGCCTTTGTCCGATCAAGTGTATGTATTCAGCCAACTGAAATACTATAAACAGTCCAATGAAGCGCACCCGTCTCCCCTTGTAAAACGTACGGCTTTCTTTGATAAAGTTTGTCTCCCAATTTGTAGTCAAACAGTTAACACGCACGCATTTTTCCTTTCATATAGCGTTCTTCTGCTACAAGACTTGCCGCAATTGGTGCAGCACTGTAGCCTTCGTGTCGTATGAGAAAGGCAATGTACCAGCTTCGAGATCCAGCCAAGCAAATTCATCGGTCGGATCATCTCATCTGCCTCCAAAGCCGCGATTATATGTTGGTGTACCATATAGTATTTATGTGACCCTATGTTGTGCCGCACGTTCGTCCCTCGATGCTCTGCAAGATGCAAACTCCACGCACTTTTCGCATCAATCAATCGTGATCCAAACGTTCAATCAATCGTGATCCAAATTTTATCGACCATAGTTTGCCGTATTGCGGTCACTTCCTCATCACTACTGTCGCATTGAGTCAGGTCAAGCCATGTTGCGGTTACTTCTTCGTCACTGCTATCGCATTGAGTCAGGTCAACTACCCCAACCACATCTTCCTCTCCGTCATCACTGTCACCCTGGTCATCCCCCCAATCGACACGTCGGAATCCAGCGGGGCAAATCACGGAGCAGCCGCTTCGCTTTGCACTCTTGTAGTATTTCCTCTTCCGCGTCTTTTTGCGCAGCCCAAGTCGATCTTTTCCCTTTTTGGCCCGCTTTTCAAACTGCGCTCTGGTCTCCAACTTGCTTAAGTCGCAGTTCGGCTGCTTCTCCTTCTCCCGCTCCGCGCGCAAATAATTCTTTCTCCACCACCACAAGACGCTCGACCGTAAACGCACGGCGGCTCCATACTCCAGTCGGCTCGGGTAATCTTCCTTTGACGGCTCCACGGCAAGCAACTCGCTTGAGGGTGGCCATTCGGTCGGCACGTACGTCTTCCAATCCCGCATAAGCACACGCGCGAGACGTCCTGATTCTTGCTGGCCTCGCTGGTCATAACTGGAATTTTCTTTCTGTCATCGATTTTGTTCTCGTGGGTCAGTCGAACGTTTGATGTAGTTGCCGGAAATCTTGCGCGGTCTGATCGCTGGTCGGGACTCTTCGTATTCTTAAGTACGTTTTGGCCCAGCCCAGTTATCGATGTTCTCGCTTTCAGATGAGCTAGTTCAGGCTGTCTGATTGGGTTTGATGTCTCGAACTGACATGTATACAGCATTTTAACCAGTAAATAATAGACATTGATTACCAGGGCTCCGTCCCGCAACGTCCCATCCCGCGCAGGACGGGATGCGGGATGAGCCATAACCACCCGCGCGTCCCGCACATCCCGCATCCTATAATTATCGTACTATATAACGTCGAGATTCTATTAAGTTTCTTCTCATTTAATTCTTTGGTAATTCAAGAGAGCGTAATATGAAAACGTCATCTGTCGTATATGAATACATTGTCATTCAGTATTTATTGACGTTTTTCGACCTTTCTGCCAAGGCATATATCGAGACATTATAAATACTTGTAAAGATGATTTGGTTGTCTCCAGCGACGATCCGATGGACATACTTAGCCCACTGGGGGCTCGGGAGACTTCAATCTCTGGGGAATGCGAGTTTCTTTTGGTAGTAACTCGATTGCTCAAAAGCTTCGTCAAGAGATGTTACTATTCTACCTAGCGTTGAGATCGCTTTCGAGCAACCGCATGGCTTAACTTTTCGCCAAGACCATGCCTCAAGACGTCGCTACTCGATAAAACTCTACTGCATTGATGTTGATGCTTGTGGCTAATCTTCGCAATTCTGTTACAGCCATGTTTATAAAGAGCCCTGCTTTCATGAGTACGCCACCAGCGGCACCGATTAGGATCCACTGGAACAGTCATTGAGCTTCTACGCTTGTTGTAGCAGGTAAGCATTGATCACATAGCGGAGTGTTTTATCGTTTCACTATTTTCTTATTCTTTGGTACTCTCAATGCATATGGAGGCGCTCATGTGTATGCAGATCTGGTCGTTTCGAAATACATGTAGGGTGAAATGTTCAATGATCTCGTCCCGCAGTATCCCGCCCCATCCTGCTCGGGACGGGCCCTATTAATTACCGTGCTCATTCACCTATGATAGGAGCAGCGGCTGACTCGAAAGTCTCCAGCCAGTTCGACAATGACAATACCAATACCGAGAGGTCTTTTTATCGGCTTTGAGTGCCGAGCTTCAGCAGGAGGGCCATCGACCTTTTTCATGGGAACGTGATCGTGCGAAAAGGGCACATGCGAGGGTTAGATTTTGGAATGGCAGCATCAGTACGCTCGTTATCTACCATAGCGGTCTGCATCGGACAAGCAAGCCACACGTGAAGATAAATCAATCATGATGACCATTTCTTGTATTGCAGCGAGTTCGTGAGTGGTAAGTGTTTACAGAAAAAACTTTACTGCCGGTGTTGATTATACAAGCAGAATGACTTACCCAGCAGGTACAACCGACACAGTGGCTTATGAATAGATTTAAAATAAAGCCTACCGCAGTGACCATCTTATCGCTTCTCTTTGCGATGATGCTGAAGCCGCAGCGTGTTGACGTGAGTGCCTGCTCTCTCTTATTTCTCCTAAGGCTTACTGAACGTAGCCCATTCGGAATGCGTGATGTTAATCAAAGGCTTCTTATGCCGACGACGTCTTCCAGTGATAGTTCTAGTTAAAAGTGTTTAATTACCTGTCTAGTTTTTAGTCTATGAATCAGCAAACTAGCCACTCGCACGTAAAGGGTTTCACCCTGCTTTAGGCTGTTTTTGATGTGTCACTACTAAAGCGTTATCGTCCGGCTGACAAGAGAATAGATGTGGACAGTTTTCATCCATTGCACAATCATAACGGAACAATGAAAGTTGATCGAGCAAAAGACTCACTACCTTTAAACGCTGCAACTATCGTCAACGAAGTGCCATCACACGGATTGTTCCTGATTGCTCCCCGCTACATTTGTTACACTGTAAAGCGATAGCTTGTTTTCTTTTAACTTCACCGTATCTCATTCGCCGCCCTCATTGTGCTGCCTCCTCGCTGCTTGTTTCCAAGTCCGCGACCGCATGTCAGTAACAACGGACTTTAAGCTCTGTTTCATCTCGCTCGATTTTAGCACTTGCACTGTGATCCAAGATCGATGTCTCGATATGACCCGGATTCTCGACGTATGCGTCATGCGTCGTTGCATCAGCCTCTCCGATGTACTTGGAATGAAAAAAAGCAAGACAAAGTGACAGTGTTTCAATCCACCAACCAAGAACCAACGAACCCATCAGCTAGTTGCACACTCCAGCTACATCTTACTCACAATAACATAAGACCTCATCGGGCTTGTTTTCTTATTCGGTCAATACACTACATATCGTAACGCTCGTGACAACCTGTAAAAAAGCTGCAGTCACTCCATCGTAATGATTCTCGTCTTTTTCCAATACGACCTTCAAGTTAAGCGACCAATCGTGTCTCGACATTTCTCTCTCTCTATCTCGTTTACAAGTCCACCATAACATAACGGAACCCGTAACTAAAAAAAGAGAACGAAGACAGGAAAAAAAGTAGACGTCAACCCATTACTATCAATGGAATCGCTCCTGCGTCTCAGCACCTCCTTGTTGGAACAAATGACGTTCACTGGCCAGCGAGACGTCAATGTCCTGGACACGCAGGCTCTGAATCTCACGTTCATGACCGAGCAGCTCGTGGTTATGGGCACCCCTAGTCCCGCACCAACAGATCCAAAGCTCAATGTCGTGAACGTGACCGACTTGGCGCACTTTCTAGATACAAACTATAGCCACCACTTTATGCTCTTCAGCTGTAACTCACTTCTACATGACGAGAAAAACGCCATGCAGGACACGGTCACTGCAAAAATAGCTGAAGATGGAAACACTTTGTCTCTGGTCCATAAACTACACGGACAAATGCTCGAATTCAACTGGGAACGAGGTAACCTGAAAGCGCACACGCCGTCGTTTGACGTCCTTTTTCGCATGTGCTACGCGCTGGACGCGTATCTGTCTCTCGATCGACGGAACGTTGCGCTGGTGAATTGTCCGACGGGCAAAACCCAGAGCGGAATTGTCGTGGCTTGTTACCTGCTCTTTGCACGACGGAGTCACGATCCGATGGATGCTCTTGCTGCTTTTTACAGAAAACGGTGGCACATGAAGTCACTTACGGCAAACACTCTGCGGCAGAAGACACCACCGTCGATTCAGCGATTTGTGGCGGAATTTTACCAGTTGCTGGATCGACGCAAGCCACGGAATGACAAGCCGATGCTGCTCAAGACGGTCGTGTTGAGGAAGCTGCCAGTAGATCACCAGCCTTGCGTGCAGATTTATGACGACTATAAACTCGTATTTTGCACGGACACTAGCAAGAGCGAGGAAGAGTCTGTGCTGGACTGGGATGAAGAGGATGGATGCTTTACCATCTCGTGGAAAAGTGGACTTGAGTTGGATGGAGGGTTCTCGCTCTTGTGCTCCTTCGGAGGCGACTATGACCATGTGAGCGACATGGATGCATCATCGAGAGTGCTGTTTCGATACACGGACTCGACGCTTTTTCTCGTGCCTGGACTGGTAACGCTCAAGAGACACGATTTAGACTTGATGAAGCGGTACGAGCACGGATTTGATGACGATGAATTCTTAGTCGAGCTGGGATTGCATGAGAATAGCACCAAGCAGCCGCGTGACATGGTGAGGATGGACTACTCGGGTAGATCCGCTTTGTGCCAAGGTTTGATTGAAATTACCAAGCACCACATCGTTTTGCCGGACCCAAGCTTGCATTTGGCCTTGATACGCATGGGTTTTAGCGACACGCCTACTACATTCGCTCTTCAATGCTCACAGAATACCCCGAGCCTGGCGCTGGAGATGTTGCGGTGTAATCCACTGTCTACCTGTTTTGTCCAAGAAACACAGGAGAGGGCAGCCGAGAGAATCTTCGTTGAACCCACTCACGACAGCCAGAATCCCCACTTAGTTTATGGCACTATGTCGAACACGCGACTGGTTGATGGAGAACCTAGCACTGCGCCTGCTGCATTCCAAGGTGTTGCAGGTGAAAGCAGTATCAGAAGTGGCCCGAAAGCTCTTGGTATTATGTCCATCGCTATGGCTGGACAACGTCGAGCGACTATTGATGTGTCAAGAGAGCTTGGGCGTTTGAATGAAGATCTTGTGTCGAGTAGGTTGTCCAGTGAAAATCTTATAAAAGCGACCACTGGTCTCGGCAGCGTGAACGCCTCTATTACTGTGTCGTTTGCCAATAATCTCAAGTCGGCAGATGCTTCAACTCTGTCTCGTCCATCCAACGAAGACACGAAGGATACGTTCTCAAACAAGCAGAGCAATCCCGGAAACACGAACGATTCTAACGAGATGTTTGCACTAAAATCGACAGGCAATAAGTACACGTTGATGTTGAAGCGGGGAGTTCCATTCAAGGCAGTTCAAAACTGCATGCAGAGGGAAAACGTCGATCCGTCAACTTTGGAAGCCGTGTTCCCGAGTAAGAGCACCACTGCTGATCTTAGTAGCGCCATCCAAGCGAATGGAATCCGGAAACGAAGGCTCAAAGACGTGAATGAATTCTCCACTTACTTTCGAATGCTGCGCATGGGATGCCCAGAAGAAGCGGTGAGACAGAAAATCACAATGGATGGAATCGATCCAGTCATCATGGACCTTGGATCCGATGCCATTTACGATGAGGTGAAGAATCGCATTACGAGCGTTGAAAAAAGTGTTCAGAAGCCGTCTACAGCAATAAATGGGAAGGACATTGCATCGGAAGTCTCGCTGGAGGACTACAACGTGTATACCAAATATTACGTGATGCTAAAGATGGGAGTCCAGAAGGGTGCTGTACGCCAAAAGATGAAGGCTGACGGTGTTGATATGCGCGTTTTGGACCAGGGCGGCAACGATTCTCTTTTGGCAATACCAGAACATACACGAGAAAAAAGGTTCACTACAACGACAGTGGATGGCATGAACCTGATGGATCATCCAGAGAGTACAAAACATTGTGAATTGCTGTTAGCAAGCTTATCGGAAGGTGCTATCCAAAAAGAGATGAAAGCCGGTGGCGTGAATGAGGGAGTCTTAGATGTCAAGGAGGATGCCGTGGTATGGCAGGTTCCAAATTTTAATGGTGGTGGGAATCGTGCCGAACTGCAAGAGAATTTCGTCGTATCCGAATCATATGAGATGAAAAGGACGGTATTTCACGATGGAAACGTACGTCAACAAAAAAAGAAGGATGATGGTACTGAAGAAAGTGCTCTTGGTCGTAGGAGAAATATGCCAATCTTGGACACAAATGGAGTAATATGCGACGTAAATTTTGATGAAGATACACTGGACGGAACATATTTGACTGGACTCCCTGAGGATGCGGTGAAGTCGAACGTAGTGTCAGATAGTGTTGAAGTGCATGGGCTAGACCTCGGTACAGATGCCAGTATTTCAAAGTTAGATTCTAGTGTTAGTGTTGTGACTGCAACAGCAGAACCACTCAAGCGAGCACGTAAGAAACTGCACTGGCAAGCCATATCGGAGGACCGTTTGCAAAATCTCAATCTGCAAAAAACAATCTGGGAAGACGAGGACGAAGATGTTCAAGTTGATGTGGATATGGACGAGCTCGAAGCGCTCTTTTTCGCTCATCAAAGTACGGGTAGTGCAACGAAGGATTTCTTGCGAGGATCGAGTAAAGCGCTGAAAAGAAAGCAAACCGTCACGTTGTTTAACGGGAAACGTGCAATGAATGCTGCCATCTCCTTAGCGCGAGTCAAGCTCACCTATCGCGAGATTGCCAAAGCTGTAGAGAATTTCGATCCAAGTGGTCTTGCGATACAGCAGCTTACCAGCATTAACGAAAGTCTACCTACTTCAGATGAAGCGGCGCTGGTTTCTCGATATACTGGTGACAAGGAGATGCTTGGCGAGGTAAGTTGTCAAGAAGTGGCGGGCGGTTTTTCTTAGCATACTAACATTTCTGGGATTATGTTTGACAAGTACAGGCTGAGAAATTTTCTCTTGAGATTGCAAAGGTTGAACGCTATGGACGTCGAATGGAGTGTCTGATATTCAAGATGTCTTTCTCGTCCCGCAGTGCAGAGATTTCTACTTCCTTGTCACGTTTACAGAAGGCTAGCAAAGAGGTGAAGGGCAGCCGCTTGCTAAAAAGTTTGCTGGCGATCGTACTCAAGCTGGGCAACACTTTGAATGGAAGCAAAGAGGACAATGGAATCAAGGGGTTCACCGTCGACTCACTGCTCCGTTTAGGACATACCAAAGCGGTGAATCAGAAGACAACAGTGTTGCACTACTTAGTTCGCCTCATGAAGAAAAATCACGTTCAGGTCCTTGATTTCCAGGCGGGATTGCCAAGTATTCCTCTTGCAGCACGGGAGTCTTTCGTAACAATAGACGCAGAGTTTAAGAAACTGGAAAAAGGGCTGACGAGTCTCATTACCGAACAACGGATGCTAGAAAAGGTATGTCGAATCATCTTGAGGGTGGAACATTGTGAACTTACTAACATGCTTGCAATGTCATGAAATTCAGCAATCTGTCGAGACAAGAGGTTTGGAAGCCACCATTATGTTGATGCAAGCTGCTGCTGCTGATATCGATGCACGAATGAAAATGATCAGGGACGGGGTATCCCGAGCACGGGAGGAGGTTTCAAGTGTGCTCGACTACTTTGGGGAAGACCCTAACCGAAACCCAAGCGAATTCTTCACCACGCTTGCCTCTTTCTGCACGGTACGCTTTCCCTACTTACCTTGGTCTCGTTCAGGAGGCAGCAACTAACGTTGACATTTGGTATGCGATCTCTGGTAGGCGTTCCAACAAGCACGCAATGAAGTCGATGCTGCAGATGAAATCGCACGACAAAAGGAACGGCTGACGATCCGTCGGTTGAACACATTAAGACCACTGCCAAAGTCGACTAATGGAGCAACCATGAAGATGTCATGTCAGGTTCTTGAGCGTCCCGACACCGAACACACCACTGATGAGCGACAACATCATGACGAACCGTAGCAACTGCAAACAAGGATAAATTTTGCCTTATTTTACTTGCGTCAAACGTCACTAACGCCGTCATAGTCGTCCATGAAATACTGTGCCAGATACGCTGAAGCTTTGATCGGATTCGGCTGACTACTTTGCCAGCTCTTTCCACAAATAAGCTCACGAATGCGCACGTCCAAACACGCGCTTGTGCACGCGCTCGCTGTCCTGGTCTCGTGTTCGTCTGCAATCGACTCAAGATTTTACCGCCACCCGATCGATTTTGGCTTAATACGCTTTGCAGGGGTTGATGCAACCTTTTGGGTTACTATTGTTCCCGACACGAGTGGATTCGCTGTAAGTACTCGCACTGCTCCTCCAATGGAACTGCATTGCAAATCAGAGCAAATGAGGGAATAGCAATGGACAGCAGAAGCTAGTGTACGCACACTTACACCCGACGCGTGTTTGCCGTGGTGAGCTCACGCGAAGGCAACGCAGAAGACGACGATCCGATAATTACCCCGGACAAATCGAATGAAACCTGCTTCGATGCTGTGGTGCTACCGTCACCGTTCGCATAATCCATCGTGGGGCTATGGACGTTGTCGCTGCTTCCGTGCTGCTTCTTTAAAATACTGGCCGTGGAAGCAAAAGAGCAGTCAGGATATCAGATTGTGATAGCGACTCTCACCAAACAGGCTCGTCGTACCTGCGGACGTTTTCAGACGTTGATGGTCTCTTCCTTTTTACACTTCGTGTTGGAGCTTTATCTTTGTGATCGAGGGCCGATAAACTCAGACGCCGCGAGAAATTTGTCGGAGGAGAGATTCCACTCGGCTTACTGCTGCCCGTTGCCCTCATCTCCACCGTTTCTGGCGAAGACTCATTGCCACGCAATATGTTTTCCGCTATATTCTCAATACCATTGAGTCCTTGTGCATTCGTCCTGTTCACGCAATAGCACGTGGAGTCGATTAGATGCACGCGTCAAGCAAATAAGCAAGCATCGAGCGCACGGCACATCGATCTGCGTACTTTCGAGTGTATAAACTCCACCTTCGCGCAGACACGGGGGGTGGAAGTTCTGGCGGAGACGGGGTCCGCATCTGCTGTAATATCCTCCTAGCTTCATCACCCTTCGATCTGCGGCGATGTTCGTCCTGGCGGTACTCTGCCAGTCGCTTTTCATACTTTTTTCGCAGCTCTAGCTCTGCGTTTAGTTTTCCTTGAAGGGCTTGAATCTGGGATACTTGGTTTGCAACCTACAAGATGTAACAACACCAGTAAGATCAATTCCCTTCCTTTCGAGCCCGCAAACCACCACAAGCAAGTCCTACCACGCCATTCAGCCGCGCGATCTCAGCACGCTCGGTGCGTTGCGACTTCCCCATCTGAATATGACTCATGCGCGATGCAAATTTGAGCGAGTTGATCGTTTCGTTCACATCGTCGCTCTGAGGACACACATGTACAAGCAGGAGCGTGCGGTTGCCACTACCACTCAACGAATCCTGCAGCAAATGCGTGAGCTTCGAGTTGCGAAACGGTACGTGCTTCTCCTTTGCCAGCAACGCTGACAACACGTCACCAACCGCCGACAGTGACTTGTTGATATGCTGCGCCTCCCGTACAGTCAGTGCAGACGTAGTCGCTGTCTTCAACAGTCTCTCCGAACCTGCCAGATCCACCAGCACCAACCTGCCAGAATCCGTCTCGCCACTTGCCTTACTCGTCCGACGAATTTCAATCATCAACACAGTGTGCGACCGATTATTGCGGTCGATCGACGCTGCCGTCCGACCGCTTTTACTCCGAGCGATCGCGTCCTGAAACTCCTGCACACTCGACACGGCAACTGACTCGACATTCTTCAAGTACACGCCATTGCCTCCATGTCGAATCTCCACCGTCGACGCACCAATCGGCGACCCTCGATCCCCTCCATTCGTCCCAGCAGCACTGCTCGTCGTCGTACAAAGCACACTACCAGTCGTACAAACGGTACTACTAGTTGTACGACCAGAGCTGCTGCCGCCCCCGTCCTTGTCCGACCGTGCGAGCAAATCATAAATCTCTTCATTGTAAATCTCCACCAGCTGCAATTCGACAGCAAAGTCATAGACGTGCTGTTGCTGCTCCGCAGTCGTCCAAATGAGCGCCGCCGCGCGGTCGTACAGTCCCCTGTCATCTTGGCAGCCCTCCATCGTGTACGTCTTGCCGGCCCCTGTCTGTCCGTACGCCAATACGCACGCGTGGTGTCCGTCCAGCGCCGATCGTACAAGCGGCGCCACCTCCTGGAACACCGTCGCCTGCGACTGCTCCTCGTGGAACACGCGTGAGAAGAAAAAGCTCTTGGCTGTCGCAGAGTCGCCAGGAGACGACGACGCGACGCTCAGCTCGTGGACTGACGCGACGTGTACGCACGACGGTCGTTGGTCGTACAAATCCGACTGCGGTCGAACACGACATAAAACACGAATGTGCCGCTGTTTCTCGCTTAAGTGCGATTCCAACAACCCGCGGGCCGCTCGTTCGTGGGCGAGTGCGTCGGCTGTTGCGCGTTCGCGCGCGTGCGTACGATCGAGAGCGGCCACGAGCTCTGCGCCGAGGCGTCCGAAGTCGCGGCCGCAGAGCGAGAGGGACGTGGCGACGTCGTGCTTGAGGCGCGAGAGACTTGCGCGGAGTGGCGACGTGAGCGCACGCGCGGGGTCGACGGCGTCGGCCATGAGAGTGGCTTGTGATTGGATGTTGGGATGGGTTGTATTGGGAAAAAGCGCGCGAAGGTTGGGTGGGTGGGTGATTGAGTGTTTTGGACGATGGGTGTGTTTTGGCTGTGGGTGGGTGGGTGGGTGATGGATGGTCGGACCCCTGTCAAATGCGTTTGGAGTGTGGGGGAAGGGTCTTAGGGTTTTAGTGCGGGGTGGATTGAGAGGAGTAGAAGAGAGAGGAGAGGAGAGGGCGTTAGGTACGCATTGGTTGAGTGATGATGGGTGCTGCGAACTTCGATGTCGGTGCTGTCAACTATGTTTTTTGGATCTGAAGTAGACATTGCTGCTGTGATATTCTGATAGGATGATTAGCATTTTTATAGAGAGACTCGGTTCAGCTGATGAGCGCTAGTTGCTTGAGCTAATGCGCAGTTTCAATACAGTATATGAGCACTAGTGGTGTCAAGGACGCGGCTGGGGTGATACCGGTTCGTCAAGGAAGAAGCGATAATAGATCGATTTGTCTTGGTTTAGCATTACTTGCCGACACTCTGTTCGAAATAGAGAAAGCGACGTGGTACAGGGATACCAGAGCTTGCATGCTTTGACTAACAAGTTCCACTCGCAACGACAGCAGCTATTGTGTGTTAGTGATGCATTGGGCGATGGGACGTATCACACAAGAAGACGATTACCCTTAAAACGGGCTTGTCGATTGCTGCTAGGCTTTGCAGTGATATGTAGCGCTATCGCGGTATGTGGAAACACGGAACGATGTAGGTCTATGGAAGCAGCAGTGGTGAGTTGTATCGCTTGCTCTGGAAATCGCCAGTGACAAGGAGGAGGAGGTGAACTTTGTGGACTACAACGACTGTACCCTCCTTGCAAGAGCTTGATCTGAGTAACATTCGATTGAGACCATGAGTTCCTCTTCTCCTCCGTCCATTCTTGATGCTACAAATCGACCGCTACTGCTCACATTAAACGGACCATTGACTGGAATGTACGATATCGGACTTGTGCGTGATATATCCTTCGAGTCTTCGCTCATCGACACTTTCATTCCAGTAAGTAGACAAACGCCATTATCAGTGCGTGACGCGAACCTTTGCTATATTTTGAGTTGTGCTACATACTACAAGTTTTCCTGACAATTGCCAAGTCGTCGTGGAATAAACCTCAATAGCCGTCTTTGCCCAATCGACGTGCTTGCTTCCACGACTCGGCACAATAATAAGGACGTACAAAATAAGGTCTGGACTAAAATTAACTCAACTCGTCGCAAATTTGCAGCCTCATTTTTTGGCGATTTCCGCCAACCGCTTGCGTCGATCGGATTATCCAAACATCTAGCTTTATTTTAATCCGCTTTTTACACGCGATCGATGCCATCAGTCGCACCGACCGGTCAGTACCTCAACTGGCGCGCCCTCGTCCTTGTCTCCGCTACCACGTGCGCGCTCACTATCGCTGGCTTCTTTCTCCTGCTCGACAGAAAAAGTTTTCGATTGAACCGCCGATTCGCCCGTCTATACAGCAGCAAGCACAACAGCAATCGTCACCATTTTGAACCATCCTCGAGCTTGGATATTTTCGACGACATAATGCCAAAAGACGGTGCGAAAATAAAGGATCATCAAAAGTAGAAAGTGGATACACGAGTTAACTTAAACCAGTCACAATGATACTTTTCATTAAAACCCTTGTTTACTAACATGTGGTTTGTTGGTTGTTATGGTGGGTTTTCCAAGTGATCTATTTGAACAACGCCAATGCGTGTCTGGACTATGTCGTGGGTGCTGGAGATCTGGACGACTTTACTGACGCCAAGTTCGTCGTCAAGAAGATTTGTCTTGACTGGTGAGAGATGGTCACAGTGCGGTGCAAAGTGGACGATGGCTGAGATGTTTTTGGCTTACTAAAGTATGTCCATTCGGACAGGAGGGACGCAGCAAACGATGATATTTCGGTCAAGATCATCGTCGGTGGCATTACGAACCGCCTTTATCGCCTACTGTGGCGAAACAAGGTGTGATTATTTGCTTTTCTTTTGAAAAGAAAGCTTCTGGAGGCTATAGCTGCCACGTTGTGCTGACCTGGCTGATGCGCACGTACCTGACTATTCTTGTGGGTATGACATCCACGTTTGCTGCAGTCGGTGCTTGTGCGTCTTTACGGTGACCACACGGAGGAGTTCATTGACCGTGACATTGAAAACAGTGCGTGCATGTTCGTATCTGTTTCTGCAAAGTGTTGTGGTTTCCATCGTCTGACTTTCATGCTGATCCCGTTGCGGTGTTGCAGTGCTGTTTGCCTTGCTGTCAGAAAGCGGATTTGCGCCCACGTACTATGGTCGCTTTAAGAACGGCCGCATTGAAGGCTGGCTGGATGCACGACCGTTGGTGCCTGAGGAGATGGGTCAGATTAAGCCCGTCAATTACCTGCAGATGATCGGAAGAGAACTCGGTATTATGCACGTCATGGATATCCTAGAGGACCGTGCGCCTGTGTTGTGGACCAAGATTGAGCGATTCGAGAAGCTGGCGATGGCAATCAAGCTTGATGATCCAGTCAAGAATGCGGCGTTGCAGGAAGTGGACTTGACAGGATTGCATCAGAAGTTGCAGTGGCTCAAATCAGTGCTGCCCTCGAGCCAAAACCGTAACGGCAAGGACTTATTGGATGTTCTTGACACGGACGAGATATCAGAACAGGCAGAGGCGTTTGCGTCTGACGTCGTGTTCTCCCACAACGACTTACTCAGCGGGAATATCTTGCACAACCCGGACTGGGATCGCGTGCAGATTATTGACTACGAGTACGGTGGCTACAACTACCGCGCGTTCGACTTTGCCAACCACTTTTGCGAGAACTGTGGTTTCGAACTGGACCTGGCGTTTTACCCGAGCATGGAGAAGCAGTTTGCGTTTTTCAGGGCTTACATGAGCACGGCAGCACCCGATTTACTGGCCGAACTCGAGACTAACCGTGAGTCCAAGGCATTTTTCCGCGCGCTATACAATGCAGTGACCCGCTACACCCTTGCTTCCCACCTCTTCTGGGGCTATTGGGCCCTCGTCCAAGCAGCTCACTCGAAGATCGACTTTGATTTTCTCGCGTACGCAGCCAAGCGCTTCAACACGTTTGACGTCCACCGTGAGCTTTTTTCAGTGCCGAGTAAGTAATCAGTCGTTCACTTGTTGCACCCTACAGAGTCGCAACACACTGGAAGCAGTAGCGAACGAGAGATGAAAAAATAGAGGCACCTTCTTCGACGTTCCCCCGTTTACTTGCACATACATGGCAACATACTTACACAGCAATCAGCAACACGAGCACTTCTAGCACAACACCACGATCAAATGATCATTCATTCCATTGCGATACAATGGGAACCCTGCTTTTTTGTACACATAGATGACTGCCCCATTCCGGCGTTCCGGTGTCACCCTTCTCCATCGAAATCTCCACCCGAACCAACCAACAGCCTCAACGTCTGCGCTTGACATCCCCCGCCGTCTCCAGACTAATGTCGAAAGCTGGAAGGTTTTCCAACGACGTCGACTCGCTCGTCTTTGTAAAGTAGCGACTGATAATCACGGGCGGTTTCTCCGGCAATGTCAGCGTCAGTTCCACGTGCATCCGGCCTCGTCCATCCAGAGTGCGGAGGTCCGTCAGTACCCCTCGAAAACCGGAAAGCTGCGTGATAGTCGTGATCCGAGTGGCGTCTCCCGTGACGGTAATGAGGTTGTTCTTGATGTTCACTTCTTGGCCAAATTTCAGCTGCTTCGTCTCAGTGAAAATGCGTGTACGTCGAGTAATGACAAAATCTCCAGGACTTTGATTGATTACGACCATCAGGTCCAGCTTATCCGCTGCCTGACGAGCAATCAAGGGAAGACCCATGGCTTCCAGGTAGTCATTTGTCGAATCCGAGGCGTCTCGGTCGAGGGACCAGCGTCCGGATAGTTGGAGGGCACCTGCACCTGCGGTATTTAATACCGCTGAAGCAGTACCAGTACTTGCCATTGTCACGGTATTACCTGGTACCGGTATACCGGACTTGAACGCCGTACTGCGAACGTGGCTGAGGTTCATTTGGCTCAATTGGGCGGCAGAGACGGTCATGGGACCTCCAGTGGACTGCGCAGCAGTAAGGATTGAGCTGTTGGTTGCACCCAATCGGGACGGAATGGCCATGGAATTACCGACGATACTCGTGGCGTTGGCTGCGTGCAAGTTGGACGCGTTCTTGAGCTGGTTCATGTTCATGGCGGCAGCAAGCGACGAGGTGGAGGAGGAGCTGCGATTAGAGTAAGTGCGTTTAAACACCAATAGTATAGAAGTACGAGTGCTCTATTTGCTAAATTAGAGTGAGGCGATATGTATATATATATATTTCTTCTGACTCGATTAGCTTAAGTTGCTTCTTGCACTCTTTCAGATCCGATTAGTCAGTGACTTATAAGTTGTTGTTGCGCAGATCACTTTGGACGGGTTTCTATGGAAGTGACAATGCCCCGTGTTTGAGTACATTCTTGACAGTTGTGCTTGCCAACATATAAAACAGTCGACTGCTTCGGCTCGTGCTCGATAAAGCAATTTAAGGTAGTGTACGCAATTAGGACGGAAGCATGGTCTCAGAAGTGGCTGTGAGGTCAAATGCGTAGCAATAACATGATGAGAGTACTCTATCAAAGTAAATAACTGCCGACGTCATTATGGACCGCAAGCAGCATGCACTTCATTATATCTTAGATGCCGTACTACATATCAAAGGAAGGACTCCGTGCATATGTGGTGCCTAACACGACAAACGCGTGGCGAGTCGCAGCAAAATATAGAAGAAGATCTTTGTATTGATGGGCTCAAACTTAATTATCCTGAAGATCTATGTGCCGCTTCGCTGATGCATTACAATGTGCTGATGCACGTCCGGGAGATGTGGATGTTCATAGAAGCGGTCCAAATCGATACTTTGCCGCCGTGGAATGACTTCATCCTTTCTGCTTCATGTCTCAATATTGCTTCATGTGATGCTTATGATCATGCATTGCGTAACAAGTACACATACGATACTTTTATTTATTGACCAACAAATTCTTGCAACGGGATGCAAAACACGTAAATGATGTGATAATTTCACTTTCACCTAGCGTCGTGAAAGCTCGATGGGTTTTGATCGAGGCAGTTCACGTCATGCACACCTATACCTTTCTCAGCGTTTCTTAGAACCTGTTGTACGTTCTCGCAATGTTCTGGTCAAAGGTGTAGAAGCGCGGATACCTGTCACGATATAACGGTACCCGTCCAGGATAAGCGTCGTTTGCTTGTCTTAACTATTGAGCCATATCTCATCCCCTTGTATTATGTGTTAGTCGTTCATAACGCTAAGTTGTCACCCGAATCTATGTGTCTGCTAGTTTTACCATTTTTGACGCACCAACCCAAGGTCTGTTTCTAGATGTTTGTCGTACTTCATTCATGTACCGTATTCACTCGTGGTAGATCTATCTACATTAGATCAGGAGGTCTTCTTGGTCTGTCATTCCATGCAAGGCTATACAACAGCGAGGAACAGAGCCGTCATCCTGATATCGGCGAGTCTATGACACGAAGCTTGCTTGATCACCACGAGCTTTTTTCCTTGTGAATGGTCGGGAGCGGCCATTCGCTTCAATATATGTTCATCGTGACGTGGTCGCTACTGCACTCGCCCATCAAGTCTATACATCTAATAAAACGTAAACAGCCTTTTTGTCGCTCGCATCCAGCTCTAATCTTCCCTCAGCTGCAGCTTTTTCAGTAACAACGACCAGCAGAGTGCTTCGCCACGCCATTTGTTGGAATGCTTAAGGTATTCTTCAGCAAGTACATACTATTTGCTTACAACAGGCGCCGTCGACGTTCTTGGTCCGTACAAGCTTAGCTTAGTCGACGTCTTCTTGTCGTTTATTCGTATGTCGACATCATATTTGAGAAGTAATTAGGTAACCGCGATAGTTTACAGCATCTGCAATTCTACCGCAACGTACTTCGTTGAAGTGTTAGCAGCTGTAAGACTGGAAATGTCCTCGCTGGCAGGCTGCGCACACTAGCCGAAAGATGAGAGCATCCATTATGAGAGTGAAACGCACGTTATGCTGTCTCATGGAGTTGTCTGACCTGCTTCGCGACATTGATGGTCTCGGACAAACACTTATGGTCAGATTACAGCGATTTTGTTGACTTTGACGGTTGCCAAGTGACTGATGAGAAGTACCAATGCAACGTGACGCTAAGCAGTAACGTAATGAAGGACAAAGCGGCAGAGCTTATGGCATGTACAACATTCCCAAAGCTCAATCAGAACGCCAGATAGCTGGCTGACGGGCTTCCGCCAGCACTACCAATAGTTATGCTTTATGATCACCGGGCGAATATGGATCAAACAATTGGCACTGTATGCTACCCTGTCTTCCTCCAAAAGGTCGTCGAGCATTGCACCTGCCGCGTCGTGTACAACGTTGGTAACCAGAGTTTATCTAACATCTTTAAAATAAGGACGTTTAAAAAATGCTGGCACTTGGATTTGTTAAGAATAGGTGATGCGACATATGTGTAATGGACATGCGTAGGGACAAGCGTGTCCATGAGTCAGAACATGCTTTAAGTAGTACTAGACGGATACCAGAACAGAGTGCGCCATCTATATGAACTCGTAGCCAAAGTGGTACGGTGTGGCAGCACCGAGCGAGAGGTCACTGGTTCGATTCCCACTGACGAAATAAAAAGTTAAAACCTTCGGGTACTGCTGTGCCGGGATCCACCAGCACTGTCCTGCCAGACAGTGACGTCCCCCATTTTTGTCAACTGAAGAGCTGTGTGGCCACATCAGAGAACCGTTGTATGGGAAAGGAACATGGGAAAGGAGCTTCTGGATTGATGGGACATTGGAATGAAGAATGGACCTGAAAAGATGAGTAGAAACGGTAGGAACGAGTTTCCACTCATAACATAATGCACTTTTGGTTTTGCTGCTTCGACCAACAAGTGTCCTTCACTTTTATGCTCCGCTAACATTTAACAGGATTATCGGAGCTTTTGCGAAGTATAACGTTACAACATGCTGCCGGAGAAAGCGGTCGCCTCAGTGCCCATTGAGGGATGAAAGAAGTAGAGATTTAGTTTTCTCGAAGATTAAGAGAGATGTCCAGTTTTGTGCGATAATTTGCTCGGTCACACAGATTTTTTCGATGCAAACAAGTTTGGTATCTACTCCTATTTCGACGACTCGCATAAACTAAGATCTGGATCACCAGCCATGCTAAGCAAATTCGCTTTGCGTGGCAAAAGAAGGCTTCCAAACAACTTCTCTATTACAACAACACAGATTGGATGACTGTAGCATTTTAGAAGTGGATGAGGTCACTCGTAAGCAATGTGAAGGCCGGTTTCTACGGATTACATTGTTGCCTTCTATTCTTCTTCTTCGTTAGCACAGCCATTTCTCGTTGATGTCATACACAAGCCTTATTCGCATGTGACGCTGGCCTCACATTTGATAATGTTTGCCTTTGGTTTCTCCCACCAAACTGCAGTCAAAAATGAACCGGTAGATGCGGGGACAGTTGCACATTCTTACCTCGGCTTCGTCGCTATCAATACCACACACCTGGATGAGACGAAATTAGAAAACCAGCAACTGGTTCGAGCACAAAATGTTTGCAAGAGGTGGTGGAAACGCGGTGGGATGTGCGGAAGGAGCAGTATTGGTTAACAAAGTATTAGACGTAAAACTCATTTCGAAAGAGGTTTTGGATCGCCTTTCTCTCAAACACCAAATAGCCACCAGGATCCTGCTCAATCTTCCGGGCGACGGCATCACAACTAACGGAGTTGTTAGACGATGTAGACGAAGTTGTTAGACGATGTAAACGATTGACATTGGTATAGGTAAAGAAAAAAGACGAGGAGGATAATATAGAAGAGACTCCTGCTGACCCACTAGAAGTCAGAATGTGTAAAAGCGTAAAACTGTAATGTCTCGCCGTTGATCTGCCTCTTTTCGACATCACAACTGCAGAATGTCAGATTGCTTGAAAACATCTTTGCGTCATGCACAATTTAATCGCGATGCATCCATTGCGCAGAAGTAGTTTCGATGATGGTTGACGTGTTGGCTTACTGAAAACGGTATGTCGTCCAGCAGCAAAAACCACCACGGCCCTGTTTGTATTGCCCCCGAAAAAAACGTTGTATTTGGCCTGGTGTGTACAACGTACATGTAACCTTATTTACCATTCGACGAGGTCGATGGATGCCGATTATGATAACTTGCTCGAGGTTCAAGCTAATGCGTGGATCCAATCCGAGAAATCTACTGCACCAGGAAATTTATCGTCCTGGTTGCGGCCTCTGCCAACAGTACCATTCGCATTCCTTTCCGGAGCATACTGAACTATGTCACCCACGACCACACAATCTCCTTAAAATGGCAAAGCTCAAAAGCGACCGTAAGATGTATACGTGAGTTGGTACAACTCGACCTTATACCTTTCCTTCGGTGCATAAGGTCATTGCTTGGGATGGCTTGATCCTTGTCTTCAACATCTCCATCATTCTTTACGCGACATATTACAATGTGGACGATGGACTCCATACCAAATTGTCGGTTGTAGTAACTCTCCGCAAAACCAGAGAGGTACGGGCCATCCAACTTCAATTTTGCGAATGGCCAAACGCCTTCATTAAGAGCTTTCATCCACACAAGACCAAATCCGAGCTGTTGCGTCGTCAACTTGGATACCTCACTCGTGCCCACTACCTTTTATGCTGTATTTATAAGTACTTGCGTTGACATGGCATGTACCTACACACCCACTTTTTGTTATCTGCACACTCCCTTAGCCAACCCCAGTCAATCACTGATGACCCCAGCTGAGCGTTTTCGACAATAAGCTTGTTACTCACATACTTATACGTGGCTACCTTGTTTGTTTTCTGTATGGCAGCACGCATTTAGCTATTTTTTCCTGATATATCGGTGAATGTTTCGGAACCCATTTGGCACACGAAAGGAACACTTGGTATAACATTATACCGGTGGAGAATAAGTTGGCTAAAACGATTTTGTATCAGCTTGCGGCACATATCGGGAGAAACGCAATATAATAACATCCGTAAATCCTAATTATTTGACTACCTTCCTACAGCTACTGTGGCACTAGTAAGATCTTCCACAAGGTTTCATCTTAATTTTTCCCCTTCTTATGCACTCGCTGCGTGTTCCCCCGTTCTTTCCGCTTCGACTTGTTTAGTATCTCCACTGTGTCCTCTTCTACAGTGTTCGCTGCGGAAATTTCCGGGACCATCGTTGCGTCCTTTCCTTTGGTATCCGCTACGGGACGTTCCTCGATTCCCTCTGCCTTCTTCGACGGAGTGCTCGCTGAGTCCTTTCTTCGAGGCTTTAGGTATGCGGCGTGAGCCAAAAAGTCGTAGTAAATTTTTCGCATAGGGTTTTCAGGATCTATTTCGCCCGATTTAGGCAATTTTAATGCTGTGCGAATGCGGAGGTCCAGGTCACTCTTCCTTGATCTTGCCTATTGCCCAAAAAGACCCAACTTCACTCGAAAAGTCAGCCATTCTACGCCCTTATTTGCTTCTGCCTCAAGAATCATCTTAGCAAGAACATCATTCGCATAATACCAACGAAGTACTATAATCATCGGCTTTCTGTCGTGCCTTTGATCCCCACGAGGCGTATCGGCCCCATATATCCTCACCAGGTCATCGTCTGCATACTTGACCCATCTTCTGAATAGCAGGTTAATAATGACATTTTTGTTGTGCGTAAGTTGCAGCATCTCGAAAACATACTCTGCCGGTTCGTTTCCACAATACCAATACGAGAGCAGCCAGGCAGATAATTTGTAGCAAGTCGTTCTGTACTGGAATCCTCGAACGCCGCGACTAGGATTTTTGCCAGATTTTTATCGCCAAGATTTTCTGTCAGTATCTCAAACACGCTCGCTGATTTCTGCGTGTTCGCCTCGTTAAATCGGTTGACAAACTTCGACCAGATCTGGAACTCCGCATGGGCCAAGAGGTTGTATCCATCCTCTCCAAGTAACAGCTCTTCAAACATCTATTTTGAAGTTTTAGTTTCAGTAATCTAAAGATGTGGTATCCTGGCCAACATTGCTTTAGTTCCCTTCGTTCCCCCCTTTTGAAGTAGCTGTATCAGGTATGGATAGCCGTGGCGCCTTGCCAACGTCAAAATGATTTTAGTTTCTTTTAGCCGGTGATTCTTTCCGAACAGAATAATGAAGTCGATTCATCTGGCGAACGCCGCGTGCCTCGAAAAGTTGTTCTCCAAATCATCTACCTTAAGAACACGTATTTCACATCTCTCTCAAAAATCAACCATTCGGCTTGCACTTCGGAAAAAATAAACTCGATCGCATTGGTCTTCTCTGCTGATATGAGCAGGTCCAACAGCTGGTCTTCCAGGTAATGGTTCTTTAGTGTAGACAGCATTACCACCCCGGGGTTGGATTCCAAGGCGCTTGACGTGTACAATATGTGATCAGCCCAAACGCTAAACTTCGGATCGTCAAAAAGCTGCTTATTGGCTTTGTCGAGACCTAGCCTTTTGAACACGTAGTCCTATGACATCTCATGATGAAGCAAGCCATCCTGTGCTCTTCGGAGATCTCGCCACTGAATTATTTTCTCGAAATTCGCGATACCTTGTATTACTTTCCGTGCGGAGACCCTCTCCTCGTTGTAGTTCCTGTTCACAAAATCGCCATTCTTTGGGTTTTGACCCGACTGCGCTTCGCCCTGATGCTCCGAAGTGATATTATTCGACGCCAACACGTCAAACTCGACCAAGTGCGAGTGAAATTCAGCATTCATGGTGGCAGTCAGCACGAGTACGCCACAGAGGAGCACGATAGGAAAGCGCATTGTGCTTCGGATCATGAGTAGCGGAAGCAAAGCGCAGAAGGCTGTTAGCCCAGCTATTGTTGTTATCGGTTCGGACACTGTAGACACTGGTCGGGTCAGAGTCTTGCTTTTATTGGAAAAAGCCAATAGTTTATTGGCTAAAAAGGGATGATTGATATAAACAGATTGAATTGCTTAGAGGAGGGGTCGTCGCTCAACTGAACGTCGCTGTTGCACAGTCTGCTTGTCCATAAAATAGAAATTGTTAGATTCACTCCCTTTTTAGTTAGATTCACTCCCTATTTCTTCAGTTAAGTAAACGCATGTCGCTAAATGTTTACATTGGTTAACATTTAGCTGCTAAGTATACTTATTTTCTCCTTTATGCCCTTGCAAGCCGAATTATTGTTATGACTATATGGCGTCGTCCGGTGGCCTAGCGGTCCCACCAATTGTCATTACCTTAAGACAGGGCGATGCCATGGGGGATAAGATGGCGGCAATGCTCTTGCGTGCACTATTAGCCTGTAATCATAAGTATATGGATAAGAAATGCGTATACGTCTAGTGATAGCATACTATTTCTACTAACTTCTCCATAGAAAGTACTTCAAGGCCACAATACTGCACCTTTAAGAGCAAACACTCCTATCGATATTCACAATCGACAATACGGTCACGCACTGCTTTGAATGGTATTCAACGGACAAGGATAATAATGTATATAAGAAAAAAAATTGAATGGAATAAGGGAAAAGCAGAAGACGAAAAAGACAGGGATGGTGGTGATGAGGACGATGAAGGGCAATTATGCACATTTACAGATCAGCAGAACCAGCGATATAGATGTCACACGAAAAAGGAAATGAGGCCGTATAGAATCATCACAAAGTGTAGTAACGTGTGGCTATCATTATGATTCGCTATTATCATAAAAACACCACGCGATACTGTACTTTGCTATTCTTCTTCTTATCGACACATTCAAGTGTCTAAAACGATAAAATGCGCGTTTGCGTGAAAATGACTTCCGCTCGTAATTCAGCCATATATTGTAATTTCTAAATAGTTATGCCATCGTCAAAACTCCGCAGAAATTGAGAGCCACTGTGGCATCTACCCTACTCTTAACAAGTTTAGAAAATGCCGTTTTAAACCGATGGCTAATTTTGTGTCACGAATACCGCGAGTGCAGAATGTATCAATTGTACTGACCGAATAGGTCGTAGAGTAAGAGCCAGATATGAGAAATTTGCGGACGAATGTCATACTAGGTACGATCTTGAGGTGTGTGCACTAACGTGACTTCTCGTTTAAGTAGGATGGAACCGTATTATATGATATGCTAAACGAGAAGCTTTTATACGTATATTGACCAATCAGAATTGGCTGTTTAAAATGTTTACTAAATGAAAGAAAAGGCAGTGAATTTAACCAAAAAGGGAGTGAATCTAACAATTTCCTACAATATGCACGATTTTCGCATCGCGACCAATCAGCACTAAAAATTAAATATAAAGTTCCAATTAAAAATGGACCCATAGGCAGTTTTTGGTATTTCCTTTTTAATATTAATGGGAATAATAATAGTGTTGACATTTTTTATTTGTGATTATAGATTAATAGGTAAATCTTTTATCTTCCAAGTAAATATCGTGGGTTCGAATCCCACTAATCACAATTTATTTAAGGAGAAATGGCTGAGTGGTTAAAAGCGGCAGACTGTAAATTTGTTGAAATAATTTCTACAATAAATTAAATTATCATATATGAATCAAAAAAAAAAATTTTTACTTATAAAAATAAGTAAAAAAATTTTTTATTATTGGCGTTAGTAATAAAGAATCGTGAATTATAAAGGGAGCCGCTAGTGAGCCTTCACTTTCGCTGATTAGCCTTCACCTCATACATGAAACAAGTAATCGAATTTGAAACCGCCTAGATTGTCGATTTGTTTTGTTGTACATTTCAGAAATAATGTCCATTCCATCTCATATCACCTACGCTATCGTACTTCTAACTTCCTTTTTTGAAGAAACATGGAAGGCATTAACCAGATCACAGAAGAGCTATTTTTCTGTTGACGACGCTTGTCACGCGCTTGACGAGCTGACACTGCCGGAAGGCTATCATACAACAATTAAACGGCAACAAAAAGGGTGAAAAACATCAAGGAAATTGAGGTTAAAGCAGTGAATCTGCAATGCTCATGCAACGCTGTCCACAACAGGCGATTCATGAAGAAGATATATAATAGCACTCAAGCATACCTAGAGGGTGAGCAGAATACAACATATGTATTGTGTTTACTCGCTCGTATGTCTACATGTTAATGTGGAGATGGTCTGAATAAACGTTTGTAGTATAAACGAAGTGCCGTCGTTGGAGCTTTTCGGGGTGGTCCTCTCAATGGTTTGAGAGACGTGGTGTAGGGCGGGATGGTATTCACCTTATATAATCCGGTGCAAGCCTATATTTTTAGTGCTCTCACCTGTCGGAGAGGCTGATATATGTTAGCTGCGGATATGACTGGCTCAGTCTCGACTGTGAAGATTAAAAAATTAGAAGCATAAAGTAAATCAAGCAACTTGACAATTTAGGGGGTTTCAAATTTAATACTTCATTTATGTATGGGGTGAAGACTCATTAGCAAAACGTGAAGGCTCACTAGCGGCTCCCATTATAAAAGGATACTACCGCGCACATTCTTGGGGTGCCAAATTTAAGCGTACTGAAGTCAATTTAATAGCCGCTTATTTGGCGAGATCGAAGGGTTGTCCCAGGTCATATACAAGGAATTAGATCACTGCGCCAATGTAGAAGATTCACCAATGCCTATACGTCTACTTCTGCGACCGCAAAAAGGTTTCACAACGGCGCCATGGCAGCCGGATTATAATTCAAACGCATCGACTTTTATTACAGGTTCATATGTCAAGTACATAGGTGGGCCGAAAAATGCAGTGGCTTGAGTCAAACGAACATCTCCAGCTACGAGCGTCTCAAAGTACTTTGAAATCGACCTCTCTCAGTTGTAGGCTATATCAATACATGGACATCGCCTACAGCAATAGCATGAAGTGGGTTCTGACTTCACGCGTGTCTTGAGATATTAATTTGTGGTACATCAGGGCAATGGCATCCACGGCTGTAAGCCACAATATATTGCCCATCAGCGCTCAATACTGACTCAGAACTTTTAGACATCTTGTACATATTAATATGTAAATAGACGAGAGTTGAACTCCTGCTCCTACTTACTACAGCAATGTAACGGGGTCATAAGACGGTTTGTAGAACCGGTAGTGTGAGAAATATGTCGTTTTTACGCCATTTTGGGCGTGAACGCTCACCTCAACACCAAGCTTCAGTCAACCTCGTACAATGAACCGTTGTAACGGGGTCACACGACAGTTACCGCCCTAAAGGGATATACCTTGTATATGTGATATACAATCCCGAGTTTTTCTGTGATAATTGATGTGGTTGATAAACTCAGTCATCCATTGATGACAGATTGATGTACCATCCATCAATCTTTAGTAGACTGAAGATTACTACGCGAGTTAGTTTAACCTTAGTATTAAGTAGTTGAATGAGGTTTATTACAGATAAAACTAAGAAATAAAAGTTCAGTTCCCCTATTAATCTTCGAGTGACACGTGTCTAGTTTAGACGTCGGTAGATCGTTAAGAGTAAGAGCCAGCTTGTGGCGTACTCTAGAGCACATTGTGCATACAATACTTAGAGTCGTTATTAGTCCCTTGAACCAGGACTAGAAGCTCTACGAGCTTGAAGACTCTTCAAGTCTTTGTTGATTTGTTCTAAGAACTAAAGATCTTTAAACTAATAGGAACTTAGTTCCGTAGAACTAAGTGACTTCTAGAGTCGTAAGGCTTCCTCTGACTAAGAGCCGTGTAGCTCCACTACACTTGGTATCACTTTTTGTCAATCCTACACCGTAGTCGCAAATCGACTAATCATCTGTTGAGATAAAAAGTCTAGCTTATCTCTGTGAGGCCCAACACCTCACGCTTGACAAGCCTAGAGTGTTAATTGGGGTCGAACAAAATCGACCATATTGTGACCCAAGGTCCGGAAGTGATCAATGCACGGCTGGAAGCTTTTATGCAATTTGAGGCCACGTTAATCGGGCAGGTCCATGACCATGTGGCTTCAGCTATGCCGACTCGTTACATCCCTATGCCTGATGAAGAGACTAAGGATCTCTTGCTCGTTCTGAGCGTAAAGGCATTTGACGGGAAGGAGGTAGAAAACCCCCTTTTCTGGATTCGAGAAGCCGAAATGGCGATGAGCGCCGCTGTGCTGCGAACCGAGCAGCCGAGAGTTGACCTAGCCATATCAAAACTTGGTGGCAGAGCTAGAGAATGGGCTGTGACGTGTGATGCGTCTGTAGACGCCGCGCTTCCCACGTAGGATTCGCTTAAGAGACAGATGTCTCGCGTGTTCGCACCGCCTAATCAGGCTTATCGAGTGCGTTAACGTTTCTTATCCTCCCGACAAGGGAAGAGGGAGTTATCGGACTATTTCCGACAAGTGAGAACTCTTCTTGCTGCTATGCAGTTGGATCCCCTCCCCGAGGAAGTCCGTGTCACCATTTTTATGGAAGGTCTCCGTACTAGGGTCGCTCGGACCGATTTTTTTTGTCTCCATCCCTCAACCTTTGAGGAGGCTGTGGACATAGCGTTAAACGCCGAGCTTAACTTCAAAGCGGCTCGCTATGGTGCACATGGGCATGCCCAATCTTCGTTTGATAGGGCAGAGCTCATGGATCATAGTCATGCGGATGATGAAAAAGCTGAGCTTCAAGCCGTAGAACAGCAACGTAACATCCGTAGATGTTACACGTGCGGAAGCACGAGGAATATCCGCCCTAACTGTCCGTTGCGTAAACCGCGACAGAGTCGGCCAAGCCGCAATACCTCCCCAAACCAGAAACCTGGTACGTTGCGGGAAAACGTCGACTCCCAGTGGGCGCGGGGCGTCCTACTGGGGAGGAACTAGGCTTTGTAGAGGCTCTAGGAGGTAGAGATGAACAGGGCTTAGCCCCACACGATCTCATGGACGTTACCACGAAAAGTGAATACAAGTCAGGATTGTTGGTTGCCTTGGCAACGGTTAAGGGCTTTGAAGAGCCGTGGTCAATTTTGATTGAATCTGGGGCGTCGGGTAACTACGTCCGACGCTGTTCCCTTGAAGAGATTCAGCAGTATGCTGAAGCGCTGAAAGCGCATGAAGGTGATGTTATCACGGTGCGTCTAGCGACGGGGGCCCGTGTCACCGTACCTAAAGCTCCGTTGTACTTAGGTGTTAAGTTTTGAGACTGACAGCATTGGACGCTGTCTTGTCCTATATTTGGGCTCACGATATGATCTCCTTATCGGTATGGTCTGGCTGGAACGCCACGAGCCATGGATTGATTGGAGGTCCAAAACCTTAGGCGAAATGCGCAATGTTTCTAGTGAAGCTTTGGAGAGTCATGAAACCACCTTTGCTAGACAACAAAAGCGCTATTGGTGCGAGCCACTGACTGAGTTAGTTAGTGTGCTGGACATCGGAATGTCTGAGTTACTTGACTCTGATGTGAATGACAACAGTGAAACGGCACGCATTCTGTTGAGTGGCACTTTTTTTACAATGAACCACTGGATGCGGATAGCATTTATGACCCCAGGTCGAGTCATTTAGGGTGTGATCCCTTAGATATATGTGCAGTGGCACGTGAACATCCACAGAGTGAGGGCGGCTGCAATAGCACCTCACTGAATACCGGTAATGGCGTTGTTGGCGAGACGCCCAGACATCAAGAGTATGATGTGCGTAAAGTGGCGGATAACTCGCCGGGTAAAGGGTTCCAGTCAAGTAACTCTGCACTGGATGTCGGTAACGACATCAACTTTTGTTTAGAATACGCTAAGGTTGACAAAGCTAAACACCTTGTAGGACCAGATGTTCCGCCCTCGCTGAGGAGTTCAGTCTCTTTTCGAGACGGCAGCAACGCCAAAACGTGGCTGCAAGACGAAAGCGTCTGTAATGTCGCTTAGCGATACTAGCGATGAGCTATATACACTGGTCGATGGCGTGACAGGTCACGTGGATGGTGAAGTTGGCCTTGCGGCCCTCCCATCGTCAACTGATCTGTTAGACGAAATGTCTGTAGATGAGTTCAGGAAGGCCTTGAAGGCAGGCAACTTATCCGATATGGTGGTCCTTAGACCCGATAATGAGTTGAACTCCTCGTCTCTATTGGATGAGACGGTTCTTGAAAGTACGAAAGCGGCACTTAGTGCACGAAGTGGATCATCTATTTTGAAGTACCGTTCAGATCCCTACTACCCTTTGGTTAAGGAAGTTCAAGACGTGTGTTTTCCTCCCGATAGGGGCGTACGTCATGAAATTGACTTGGTTCCTGGAATCAAATACTGCGTTACAAGGCATGATATTGACTTGGTACCTGGAACCAAATACTGAGTTACAAGGCAGTGGCCTTTACCAAAGGAAAAATGTGACACCATTGACGAGTCTTTTAGTGCTAAGCACGCGGCGGGAATGGTGCGGGAGAGCAAGTCTCCTCATTCCACGCCGAAATTTTGTGTCAAAAAGCCTAATGGTAAGTGGCGTATTGTTCATGCTTATAATAAGCTTAATGCGGCCACTATACCGGCACAAACACCCATTCCAGAGGAATTTCTTCAGAACAACATGGCAGGATGTACAGTTTACAGTGCACTCGACCTGGTCGATGGTTTTTATCAACTTCTCATGTGAGCAAGTGATATCCCGCTTACAGCGGTTATTACTCCAAGCGGTATGCTTTGGGAGTGGCTGGTTATGCCCCAGGGGCTTTACAATGCCCCGGCTAAGTTTAATCGTCTTGAGACGCAATTGTTCCTCCCTCACCGTGCATATGCACAAACATATTTTGATGACATATTTATCCATAGTCGGGCGAACCAGGGTCGGTCGGACGTGGATAACTACACCGACCATTTACGAGCTGTGCTTGAGTGCATACGCACTAATAATCTCTATACTAATGTATCGAAATGTATACTTGGTGCGGATGAGATCCCATTTTTGGGATTCTTCATTGGGAAGCGAGGCCTTCGGGAAGATCCTGCAAAGTTGAAGGCCATAGTGGATTTTCCAGTTCCTAAGAACCAAAAGGACCTACGCAAATGGCCTTGCCAATTACTTGCACAAGTATAGCGAGAATTACGCTGATATGGCTCGGCTATTATCCAATCTCCTTAAAAAATGTGGAGTGGTGCCGGACTAGCACCGAAGCAGAGGCCTTAAGGCCGTAAAGGAGAGTCTCCTACATGCCCCAATTTTGGCTTTGCCAGATTCTGATCGGCCTTTCAGTATCGTCTGTGATGCTTCGGATTTTGCCATTTGTTGTGCTCTGTTACAAACAGATGTTGAGGAATGCGAGTGTGTCATCGCTTTGAATCCCGTCAGCTTAAAGCTGCTGAAAAGAACTATCCAGTTCACGACAAGGAGCTACTTGCTACGAAGTATGCTCTAGTCAAATTCAGGGTTCATCTGCTTTGCTCTAAGCCTTTTGTAATATATACCGACCATACGTCTTTACGCACGGCGACCCAATCGCCTCAAATCTCGCAGAGGATGTCCTGTTGGCTTCCAATCTTTGCAGAATATAACTTTGAGGTAAATTATAAGCCGGGAAAGAAAAATACGCTGAATGATGCGCTGTCACGACGGCCCGGCTATTAGCTTGCTCATGTTACGACTTTGTCGTCGTCAATTACTGACCTAACCCGTGCATCTTATGCCTAGGATGAACAATGTGTAGCTTTTCTACGTGCTCTTGGAAGCGATGTGTTCAAAGACTCGGCACGTTCGCATGCGAGGCTACATCGGTATTCTATCGATAACGGCTTGTTGATCTATCGCATGGATGCCGCGGTTACCCCGCGTTTCATTGTTCCTCATGATGAGGAACTGAAGTGTAGTATCCTTTATGATGTCTACGAACAGCTATTAGCGGTCATCTCGGTCGTGAGAAGACCTACGGCTTGCTTGGCCAGAGTTATTGCTGGTCCAAACTCTATAAATGGGTAAGCACTTATGTGCGCACATGTGAGACGGTCCAACGGATCAAACCCTCGGCACATGGGACTGCGCTGCTGGCTAGTTTGCCCGTAACCTCTGGGTGTTGGGGGTTCATCAGCATGACTTCGTGTTTGGCCTACCGAAGGATTCGGATCGCAACACAGGTATTGTGGTCCTTCGTCGCCAGTTTGAGCAAAATGGCTCACTTAGCGGCTGTGCCGGATTCGATTGATGGTGAAGGTACAGCTTTGCTGTTTATTGATCGCGTGTTTCGCCAACAGGGAATGCCACTGGCAATTGTCTCTGACCGCCATTTTTCGTTTTACAGGCAAGTTCTGGAAGGCCATATTTAAGGTGCTCGGTACCAGATTAAGCATGTCTACAGCGGATCATCCGCAGAACGATGATCAGACTGAGCGTGTCAATCGCGTCCTCGGTGACGTCTTACGCAGCGTGTGCGCTGAGACGCCTCGGCGTTGGAGTTCAATGCTCCCCATTGTTGAGTTCGTCCTGAACAATGCCGTCCATGCTTTAACAGGCTATACTTCTCTCTACGTGAACGGCCTCACCCCCCCCCCCCGCGTTCCGTTAACGCTACTACTACGTGGATCAGGGCTTGATGGGGGAGAGGTGGCCTATCGGCATGCTTTATCAGCCCTTCTACTGCTCAAAAACGGGTTAGCCTGTTCCTCACAACGCGATTGAATGTCTACCGACATGTGCGTGACGCAAGGGCTGATAGCCAAGACAAACAGAAGGAACAAGCGGATGCTAAGACAGAAGATTTATTGAAAGTGAGGAGGTCGGTGACCAAGTCTTACTAAACGCTAAGAACCTACCTAAAAATGTAGTATCTGCTGTGTTTAAGACTAAGCTGCGTCCTCGCTTCATTGGAACATTTACGGTCGCGGCCAAGAAGGGTTTTACGTATACGCTCAACTAACCGTGCAAATTGTGCACGCACCCCGTGTTATAAGTCGGCCTCCTTAAGCCGTATCGAGATTTGTCTCAGGTTGATCGGGAGGCGCTTGCGCCACGGAAGTGGGCTTTGCCACAGGCTGCTGCATCCGAATCAGGAGGTTAAGTTGCACCTCCATCCGTGTCTGACTCGTTTCAAACGTCGACAAGCGAGCTTGCATTACGTCAAGCGTGCGCTGGGTCTGACCTAAAGTCTCGCGAAGTCTGTTCACCTCGTGAACAAAAACCTCATGGTCTGCTGCCGACGCACCGGCCGCCACCGGCGTTGCTTGACCAGCAAGGGAACATCCAGCTCTAAGTGGAGAAGGTACTTGAACGACGTCGTCGTCATGGCCAATACCAGTATCTGGTGAAGTGGCGGGGATACCCTGGGTCTGAGAACTCATGGGAGTACGAGATACCCCTTCGGCAAGATTGCCCATATGCCGTGGATAGTTTGAGCACCACGGTCAGGGTCAACTTGCTATCCCTCACGCTTCTCACCATTAATGGAAGCTTCAGGCGGGTCCACGACGGCAGCCCGATGTGAAATCGAATCTATCGGCACAGCTGCAGCGTATAGCGTGCGGAACATCGCCCGCAACTGGCCTTTGGCCCTCAATTTGGCGAAGTCATAACGGAGTTTCCGCTCGAGACGTACGTCAGCCTTGTCGGCGCTTGCTCTCAAAGCATTAATGCTGCTCAAGCGCCGTGCTTTATGCACCCAGCGTATAAACGCATTGTCTTCTTCAGAGGCCAACTCCCCTACGTCTAGGAGTACGGGGATACCCCTAATCGGTGGAACGGGTACACCATGCTCTTGGTCTAAAAGCCTTGCCTTGTATTGACTTAGAGTCATAACATACGGCACCAGGTATCTCTCACGCAATACCCTGTCTGCTTCAACCTCTTCAGGTGTATTGGCTGCCGGACCAATGGTCCACGATGCCAAAGACTGACCAGTAGTCTGTCGGAGACGCTCCTCCAAACTGAGAGGCGTAAACATATAGTCGGTATGACTTTCTAGTGTCGCCATGATCTGAGATCTGCGCTAAGCGCTCTCCTATTGTTGAAGCACCTGCTCCTGCTCTTCGTCGAGTGGGTTAGTGATGATTGCCGACCCCATACCGGGTATCGTGTGCAGTGCTGTTAGCGCATCCGCAGCCCTATTAGGTGCCTGTCTCGACATGTCGTCTCGCACGGGTGTGCTGACTTTGGACTCGACATCGCTGCCATAGTCCATTTCCTCCTCCTCAATGCCGAGGAGGTCGAAAAATGCCGAAGACTCGTTTGGCGAAGCCATGTCTGACGCGTTGAACAAACCGTGAGGTAACTGTTCGCCAATGGCCTCGATGAGGTAATGATTCGATTGACGTTATTCGGTAACGTCAGTCTGGTGGGGGAGGGTGTAACGGGGTGCCTCCGTTACATGATAATTTACTTAAGGTAAATATCAAATACGAATATTGCGTTAGGACAAACACAATATTATCCTAATAGATAATAGTGCCCCGCAGATGTAACACACTGTTCATTGGTTGATATAGGATCAAGATATCAACCAATAAAGTCACGACAGAAGCACGCAACGAGTGGCGCGCATATAGTTATAATACATGTTTGTATTTAGATATAGTTAAATGAAGTCAAAATAGGGATTTATTACAAGGATTAACTATACTAAATACGGTTCTACTTTTTACCTTTACTGAGTACTCTTACTCCGTATAGCAATCTTCCTCTGCACGTACGTGTACATGAGGTAGTCGGAAGCACACGCCCTTGCACTGTCAGCAGTGCAAGGTTTATTCAGTTACTTGAATAAGGTGTGCCCCGTTACACCTAATAGCACTTCGTAGTCCGTTCAACGACCATGAACATGTTGGACGATGAGGGGGATGATTTTCATCCCACGCATGAAAGCTACTCCCATTTGAGTCAAATCGAATGGGATGCTGTCGAACTCTTGAGTTCAACAATAGGGCAAGAGCCGTTGGCACATTGCTGTCCGCCCTGGGGCCAGAAGGACAGCATGCCACCATCGCCAAGTTCATTCAGAATGAACTTGACGCCGAGCGAGAAAAAGTAATCTTGCTTCACCAACAAGGTTCTTAACAGACAGAGCTGTTGAGAGAATGTAGTGATCAGCAGTTTGAACTGTTGAGACAGCAGCAGGCCACTGCTACCGGGTCGACGTGTATACGTCGACCCGAGACTCTAAAGATTGACATCTCAAAGTACAAGGGAGCCGATGAAGACTCCCTATTGAGATGGTTCGTGGAACTAGACGATGCCATAAGGGCTCGTCATATCGTCGATGAGGAAATGCAGATCGCATTTGCTCAATCGAACTTGGCAGGGCGTACAAAGACGTGGACCTTGGGCCTTAAGTTACACAACCCATATGTCTTTGGGTCGTTGGAAGTCTTCAAGTCCCCGCTACGGCAAACTTTTGAGCCTCCGCGAGCTGAGTTCAGGGATCGCTCTGAACTCCTGAGAATCAAGCAAGGTAAACGTGACGAACACTCGTACATTCAGTACATACGTCAGATTACCAGTTGCATAACAGTCGACCAACTGAACCAACA
>JH598152.1:501787-529158 GCA_000173235.2 Hyaloperonospora arabidopsidis Emoy2
TGCGTGGGATGAAATTATCCCCCTCATCGTCCAACATGTTCATGGTCGTTGAACGGACTACGAAGTGCTATTAGGTGTAACGGGGCACACCTTATTCAAGTAACTGAATAAACCTTGCACTGCTGACAGTGCAAGGGCGTGTGCTTCCGACTACCTCACGTACACGTACGTGCAGAGGAAGATTGCTATACGGAGTAAGAGTACTCAGTAAAGGTAAAAAGTAGAACCGTATTTAGTATAATTAATTCTTGTAATAAATCCCTATTTAACTTCATTTAGCTATATCTAAATACAAACATGTATTATAACTATATGCGCGCCACTCGTTGCGTGCTTCTGTCGTGGCTAGACTTTATTGGTTGATATCTTGATCCCATATTAACCAATGAACAGTGTGTTACATCTGCGGGGCACTATTATCTATTAGGATAATATTGTGAGAATATTGTGTTTGTACTAACGCAATATTCGTATTTGATATTTACCTTAAGTAAATTATAATGTAACGGAGGCACCCCGTTACAGTAGACCCTTCACCCTTGGCGTCAATAATGACTGGATCACGTGCTTCAACCAGCTAAACCGACTATACTATTTGCACCGGTACATAAGGTCGCTGTGAGGCACCACTCCAAGCAGTCACCGTTGTGGTAATAGCTTTTCTCTTAATGCCCAGCGACCGTCGGACGGGACAATTGGATTATCAACAATCTCATTGCTTAATTGAACTTTAGTACGTATTGACTTGTCCAGATTTAAATATCAAGCGTCGACTTGATGTCGAACAATCCGCGTAGTGGTGTAATCCTGCCGACCTAGACCTTGGATGCAGATTAAACTCTCTCTCTTGTCGCTCGCAATAGTAACATTGTTGAATACACGCTTCTCGTATCCTACACCACATCAGCGGGTTCACACTACAAGGTATTTACGTCATTGGTTTCAAGTGTAACCCACCAAAAAAAATTGTAATACTTACGCCGTCCAGTCACATACCAGAGCACCGCATAAAAGTATTCTTTTTGTCGAATTATATAAGCAACCCACACATACTTCTGTCTCTTTCCGACAACACTTTCTCCTTCAATGACACGTGCACCGGAGTCTTGCAATGGCTTCGTCTTGATCTCCCCTTCTACGGGCTGGAATATAAAGACAATGGCTGTGGGGTGGTTAAATGCGAGCGATTTGCAGTAGAACCAGGTAAGTGTACTTAACTCATGTAAAATACTTTCCCCACCGTCGGTTGCCGCCACTCCTTGCTCCTCGAGTTTCAGTGTATAGTGAAGGAAGTAGCTGAATAATAAAGTACCACACGTCGCCGACCTATAGACATGCGTATCAATATTCAGATCTAATATTTTATCATTTGTAAACGAGATTGTAAAAAACTTCTGAGAAGTGTGACATTCTCGATCCGACCGATCAGAAGGCGTAAATTGCATAAACTACGGTAATATAAAGGGGGGTAGGTATTTAACGAAAACCTGGCGGGTGGTTAACGTTTCCCTAGAATAAACACTTATTTTTCAGAGCCAAGAATCAAGACGGAATGTGGGAAATTACATCATATCGAGTACCGAATTCATCGATCATGTTACATCCACGGGTATTGGAATCTCATAAAGAAGTTTTCACAGAAGCCCCGGTCGTTGCTTCTCTCATGTTAGATGGCATACTTCAGGCGGAAGCCAATCATACAGCAGCAGATAGTCTAGCGTCTATGAAAGTCTGGTGTAAAGTCTTGGGCATATCTGTCAGCAGTGAGTGAGTGAGAAGGTGAGGTATTTGTTTTTCAGGTACGCGTACGACCCTCTATATCTGTTGCTTGGCAACAAAGGTACCGTAGTGACTACTACTTTATATACTAGGTAATATTGGTCCTCGGACAGCAGAGCGCCGTCGCGCGGCGTCTTGTCTCGAGATGATCAGCTTCGTCGGTATTAGCGCGGGTACCTGTAGTACGTGCAGTTTGTCGTGAAAGGACTCCAACCAATGGTTGACATCATTTTCGAGGAAGGTTGTAGCCTCCTTAACAACACCTTGGTCTGAGAGAACGTGCGCTTGAATACAACCCCTTTGTCCATAGCGATATTCGCCAGTCAATCCGCAATTTTGTCGTACGTGCAATAATGATGTCCCCAGCTGGAGACATCGAGATTTTAGCTATGTACATCTGTGAGCAGTATTTTGAAGCTTATGGTAGACCAAGGCTATGTCCATGAAATGATTTTCACTGGAAGAAATTCATCACCGTGTGATGCATGTCAAGTTGGTATGCAGCAGCAACAACGCCGAAATCAGAGAAAGAATCAAGAAATCACAGGTCTAAATCAAGTGTTGTTTGCAGACCTTATGTTTCTGTCGAGAAAAATGGCACCAAGTATACGACGTTTCTCGTCATAATGGACGGACATTCGCGCTATTTGACAGCTCATCTCCATACAAAGAAGAAGGAGAAGACGGTCAATATAAAATAATTGATGAAAAGTATGTCAATTGGGCAGAGAGACAGGCTGGACGAAGCATATCGAGGATTTTTCGTCGTCATTTGTATGTCGTGGGAGAATATAGTGTTTACCTGTCCAGAGAACTCTCACATATCAAGGTGGGGTTGAATACATATATAGTAATATTGATGCTTGGTGTAAAAAATGTAGCGTCGAGCATCTGAAGGTCGGGGCGAAAATTTTACACATCAACTTTGTGTAGAGACAGCACCAGTCATTGGGAATAGGACAAAGACAATGCTTCGTGAATTTGGTCTATCACCAACGCTCTGGCCAGATGCATTTGACTATATTGTACACCTGCAAAATATTGTCTGCAACAAGACGGCAACCTAGACACCGTACTAACGAATGTTTGGTGTTAAAAACGATCTTTACCACATTCGAGTTGAGTGCTTTTTGCATATGTTCATGTGCTGATGAGTCCAGAACTCCCATGACAGAGGGAAAACGTAAATATTGGATTTGCACTAGGTCTCAAGGAAGGTCATCTCGGGTACAACATATATTATTCACAAGATAACAAACAAAAGTGGTCTCCAGATATGGTCATTGATGAGTCTATTGTGATCGCAAGAGAAGCAAATATTAAAGAAATCCCTAAGACTTATTTACCACCAAAATTTAAACCGATCAAGGCCATGTGATTATGGGCCCTAAAACCGGATGTAAAAGAGCTACACCACGCTTTAGTCAAACAAAGACTTTGGATTACAGCCACTTAGTTCTAAGGAACATTAGTTCCGTTTCACTATCAATAACAGAGCTTTGCTCCAGACTAAGTTCCTCAGCATCAGAAATTAATAACTCTGACACATCGATGTCTATCAAGCCGACCGAATCAGCCAATAGTTCGTGCCAATGTCGCTATTGTTTATATGGCGGAAGTGGGTTTATGACTTTTCAAAGCTCCGCTAAGAACACTGCGCGTGGCGCCTATAGTTCGGACTTCCAATCAATCCAGGGCTCATGGCGTTCAAGCCAAGCCATACCAAGAATGAGATCATATCTCGAGTCGTAATCCAAGACAAGACAACACTCAATGCTGTCGAAATCTATAAAATTTACTCCTTAGTTCAACAGAATTTTAGGGGTAGTAACTCGTGCTCCTGTCGCTAGACGGACCGTGATGAAATCACCTTCTTGCGCTTTGAGTGCCTCCAGCATATTGTTGATGCCCTTCAAGGAAACAACGTCGTACATAGTTATCCCACGCACTTGAGCCAATTATAATTGACCATAGCCTCATAAGGCCTTTTACTGTTTCGGTCACAACTAACAAGCCTGACTTTTATTCACGCTCCGTGGTCACCACTACGGATCTCATTGGGGCTAAATCTTGTGGAAGAGGAGTCGACAGAATCGGGAATTTAGATCAAGCTCGCGAGGGTCAACCCTTGAGCGTCTATGCCAGTGATATCAGCGGCTGCAAGGTTAGCGTCAAGTGGCCATGGTATGTGATAACGACGAAGCATGTTCCCTTGGTCAGCGATAGCCCGGCTCTTGTATTAGATGGTGCGACGAGCGATAGGTAAAGGCATGATGATCACCACCGGTGCACAGAGCCATGGTGGCCTCCATCAGATGGCGATGCTACACCGTCTCGACCCCGTGTATAGACGCTAGCTGATCTCGCGCCTCGGCAAGTCTACCAGCTAGCTTGTTGATATCCCGGTCCCGCTCTTGAATGGCCACATGCAAACTTTGCACTCATCCGATCTGCTGAAACGAGGCGGTCTGCTCGCTGAGCGGAAACACGCGCGGCCTACGTTTCCAACGTAATAGTGAACTTCTTCAGAGACCCCAATACTTCGATTGTCTTCAACGCATACACTCGCCAAGTCGCCGATTCCGCCTGAGTCGCTTTGAGCTGAGTACGACATTCGACCAACTCAGCGATCGCTGCTACCATGCATTGTCGACACGCGACACTAGCTCTCCCAGAATACGCAAGAACCACGAAGAATCAGGAAATTGAGTCTGAATGGTCCGTAGGCTCGACCACATCGCCCTTCGCGAGGGTTAACAGATCAGCCAGATAGCCTTCTTGCCTGATAGAATGATGCAGCGAAGCGTCTAAAACGGATGCAGAGTCTCCAGCAGCGTGGCAACGACCTTTACACGGTCGACCTCACGCCACTGGGTCTGTTGGTCAGTGCGCGCTAGCATCCAATGAAGATCAGCCACAGTGGCAGAGACCGAGACATCAATGTCCGAGGGGCGATCAGCATGATTGTGTGAAGTGAAAACAGCGACGGCTCACGACTTAACGACGCCAGCACCACCCCAGGCAAGTCAAAAGATGGAAACCAGAAGATTCGAACCTCAGCTGCTGCAGACTGACTCCAGTCTCAATTTGACCAGGCGAACTCGGCTTGGTGACCTCTACAGTCAGCAGCGGAAGTAATACCGGGCGAAGGAGTAGCTACGTCCGATCTAAGAGCACTGGGTGACATGGTCATCGGAGACTGGATGATACGCCGCAGCACAACGACGAGCGGAAGTCAATACATAGTTAATAGGCGAGTGAGTAGGTTTCAAAACACTTACCGCCATACGAGCGTCAGTGAGAGAGGCATGAAAGCGAACAGAGTCGCCAGCAACATCGGAGTCGATGGGACTGGCTGACGGATCTGGCGAATGAGACAAATTTTTCACGGAATATACACAGTGAGCAAATAAACAAGGACCTGAGAAGAGAAAGAACGAATTTGGCGAAAGCACGGCGCACGAGCCATGATGTTGGCAACGAAGAGGAATACGCTAGGCGAAAGAACAATTTGCTGATTGACCAGATTTTACAGATCGAGATACTTGCCAGTTAGGTTCGTATCACGACCGTGTCAGTTGTGATTTAGGGAATTTTCGACTTGTATCCCCTCCTATTGGCATATTACGAAGTTCGGAACTTAACGAGGTAGAGAGGATGGAGGCTCGTCGAGTCGAGGCACGTCAAGGTAATACCCAACGAATTGAGATTCGTCGAGATGAAATTCGAAGAGTTCAGGCTCGTCGAGTTAGGACTCGTCGAGTTAAGATTCGTTAAATTAAGACTCGTCGAATTAAGACTCAGCAAATCAGCTGGACGCTCGACGGTCCAAGTCACTAAGTAATTGTACAGGAGAAATTGGGATATGTGAGGGAGCCACACAATAGACTCCCTCTAAAATAAAAAGAGATAACTGAATAGAGAGCATAATGTTACAAGTCCAAGACACGTGTACACGTTTCTGGTAAGTCCCTGCGTGGGCTAGATTATGCCTGCCGTCGAATCTCGAGAGGCATAGCTTGTAGAGGCTTCGACTGGAAGTGCCAAGATATAAGTCGTCCCGGGTGAGTATTACTAGCTTCCAACGAGCGATCAGTCTTGTCGCACGGCAATCCGGTATCCCAATAGACGTCACCATTTTGAGTCTCGTCGAGCTACGAGCCGGTGGGTATTTAACCGAAGACACCGTAAATCTTCTGGTCGGACGTATACTGCGCCCGGTGGCATGTAAACGCGTGAAAACGCCGACATCCCTTGGCGTGAAGTCACATGATTTGAGGAACGGAATCTGCTGATCTCAGACAGGGTTTTCTGGAAGTGAGATGGGTCGTGGGTACTTAGCTAGGGCTGCAACTAAACCCGAAGTGGCGAACCGCGAAGGGATTATCCCGACGTATTAGCCCAACTGCGCTGACTTAATTGACGATTGTTTGTTGTTATGTTGAGACTGTATTGTCGCAGATACAACTAACTACTATAGCGCACTCACGCTTGTCTGAGTCTTCAGTGTTGCAAATCAGAATTACCATCACAAGAGTCTTGCTCATTTTCCATCCTTCAAATTGTCGTGAGGCGATGGTCTTACCTCCCAGGGCGTTAAAAGTCCCATTTGTCCATGCTGTAGACGATAAAAGCAGGAACCATTTCACGCGCTGCCTGATGGCGTCGCGCTGCGCCGGTATCTTGTTACGGGGTTACACAAACTATTGTTACAACCAGGACGCTGGTGTGATATACACATAAAGAGATCAGTATAACTGATAGGCGTATTATTGTATCACATACGCTAAGCGGTAATACCGAACCTTATCAATGTGATGTCATCTATAATTCTTCCGTGACATGCACGAAGCAGGAATGGTATGTGAGAGTAAATGTCCGCATTCGACACCGACAATTCGTTTCGAAAGCCGAACCGCAAGTGGCGAATAGCACATGCTTACACAAGCTTAATGCGTCCACTATTCCGACACAGACACCCACTCCTCGAAAGGATGTTCTTCAAAACAACATGGTTGGTTGTACTATATATAGCGCACTCGAATTAGTCGATGGATATTACCAATTGCTCATGCGAGCGAGTGATATCCCGCTTAACGCAGTGATCACTCCGAGTGGTATGCTATGGGAATGGCTGGTGATGCCCCAAGGTTTGTCTAATGCTCCAGCTACATTTAATCGTCTGGTGACGCAACTTTTCCGCCTACATCGGGATTACGCACAGACGTACTTTGATAGCATTTTTGTCCATCGTCGTGCCGGTCAGATGTTGAAAATCACATTGGTAATTTGCGAGCCGTGCTCGAGTGCATGCGCATGAATAAATTGTACGCCAACGCGTCAAAAGGCATTTTTCGTGCAGAAGAGATTCCTTTTTTTCTAGGATGTTTCATTATTAAGCGAGGCCTCAGAGCGGATCCCGCTAAGGTCAAGGCTATGATGGACTGGCCGATTCCTAAGAATTAAAAAGACTTGCGTAAATGACTTGTCCTTGCCAATTACTTACACTAATACAGTAAAAATTACGCTGATATGGCTCGGCCATTAACTGATTTCCTTAAGGAGGACACAGATTGGCGCTCAAACAACACCCATGCTGACGCATTTCGGGCAATAAAGGAGATTCTCCTCCATGCTCCCATTTTGGCGCTGCCAAATCCTGAGTACCCTTTTAGTGTTTTCTACAATGCATCCGACTTTGCCATAGGCAACGCCCTGTTACAAACAGATGCTGCAGGCCGCGAGCGGGTTATCGCATTTGAATTTCGTCAGCTGAAAGCTACTGAAAAGAACTATCCAGTTCATGACAAAGAGCTACTTGCTATGAAGTATGCGCTCGTCAAATTTAGAGTGTACCTGCTTGGCTTCAAGTCGTCGTCTGTACGGATCAGGCGTCATTACGCACGGCAACACAGTCGCCTCTCCTCTCTCAGAGAATGGCTCGTTGGCAATCCTTCTTTGCGGAATCTAACTCCGAGGTGAATTATAAGCCGGGAAAACAAAATTTGTTGACAGATGCCCTCTCTCGCCGGCCTGATCATGAGCTTGCTCATGTCACGACACTGTCATCTCCTCTGAAGGGTTTAATTCTTGGGCATATCCACGGGATTCTTTTTTTTGTGTGGCATTGTTTCATGCTCTCGGTAGTGAAGAGTACGAAGACTCGAACACCTCTTTGTCGACACGGTTACGCGCTAGCCTACATTAATATTCCATCGATCGTGGCCGCCTATGCTATCGCACGGATGTAGCAGATGTTTCTCGTGACGTCATGCCTCACAATGAGGACTTAAAGTAACGAACCCTGTTTGAGGCACATGATACTGCCCTCGGTGGGCATTTGGGCCGGGAAAAGACTTATGGCTCCGTGAGTCAACACTACTGGTGGCCCAAACTCTACAAATGGTTGAGCACATATGTGCGTACATGCGAAACGTGCCAGCGGGTAAAACCCTCGGCACATTCAGCTGCGCCACTCGCTAGTTTGCCTTTGCCCACGGGGTGTTGGGAGTCTATCAGCATGTATTTTGTGTTTGGTCTCTCCAAAGACCGTGACGACAATACGGGGATTGTGGTCTTCGTTGACCGTTTAAGCAACATGGTTCACTTAGTGGCGGTGCCGGACTCCATTGATGGTAAAGTTACAGCTATGCTGTTTATCGATCGTGTGTTTTTTCAACACGGGTTGCCGCTAGCAATTATCTCTGATTGCGACTCTCGCTTTACAGGAAAGGTTGGACTTCCATCTTCAAGGTGCTTGGAACCCGATTTTACATGTCCACAGCGGATCACCCGCAGACCGATAGTCAAACTGAGCAATTTAATTGTGTCACCGACGATGTTCTTCGTAGTGTTTGAGCTGAGTCGCCTAAGACTTGGAGCTCGATGCCCCCTATCATTGAGTTTGCGTTGAACTACGCTGTTCATGACTCGACCGGCTTTACTCCTTCTATGTAAATAGCCTCACCCGCACCTTCGCGTTTCGCTCACGTTACGACTACTGGGCTTGGTGGGGGAGAGTCTGCTGACTAGCTTGCTGATATCAGCCCTACCACGGTGCAGAAACAAGTGAGCGAGTTTCTTGCGGCGCGCTTTATTGTCTTACGACAAGTGCGTGATGCAATGGCTGATAGCCAAGAAAACCCAAAAGAACAAGCTGATGCTAAAGGCAGAGACTGTATTGATTGTTATGAAGTTGGAGACCAAGTCTTATTAAACGCTAAAAACCTACCCAAAAATGTAGTATCTGCCGCCTTCAAGACAAAATTGCGTCCGCGCTTCATTGGACCACTCACGGTCATTGCTGAGAAAGGCCTAGCCTATACACTCAATCTTCCGCGCAAGCTGCGCACACACCCAGTGTTTACGTTGGATTGATTAAGCCGGATCATGATTCTTCTCTCGTGAACTGGAAGGCGCTTGCACCTGAAGGAGGGACGTCGTCCCCGATAAATGCATCTTCGCCAAGAGCTCCATCTGGCCATCCAGACGTGACAGGTTTTACTCCACCTTCCGCAGTCGATTGTCGACCGAGTCGATCGAGCCGAGACGGTTCATCTGCTCATGCAACTGGGCCAACTCAGTCGATGACTGTTCACGGGCGCGCTGCACTTGATCGAGGATCCCCCGGAGTTGTTTTCTCTCAGCCACAGAATGATCCAGTGCAGTCTTCACGTGAGCGAAAGACTCGTGAAGTTGCGTCACCTCTGACACCAAGTCTTCATGAGCCTGTACCGGCACACCGAACCCCTCCTACGTTGCTCGACGAGCAAGGGAACTTGCAGTTTCACGTGGAGAGGCTTCTGAAGCGGCATCGTCACAAAGGTCAGTGCCAGTATCTGGTGAAGTGGCGTGGATACCCTGAGTCTCAGAGCTCATGAGAGTTTGAGATACCTATTTGGCAAGATTTCCTGTACGCCATTGACATTTTTGAGGGTCGCGCTGAGGTTCAACTTGCATCTCAACGCGCTTCCCAACAATAGGTGTGGGATGCACGGCTCGCCCACCAAATCCGAGTGACATACGACTGTCTGCACAGTCGAGGTTTGACCAGCAAACTGGTTTTGTGTACCCAGTACGATACATTGAATGTAATTGGCCTTTGGAGTTCAGCTTAGCAAATTCGTAGCGCAGCTTGCGCTCTAAAAAAACGTCGTCCTTGGAGGAACTAGCTGGAAGGGCGTTCATACTGGGCAATTGACGTTTTTCATAAGCCCAGCGAGGGAACGTGCTGTCATCTTCGGCTTCACTTTCGCCTGGGTACAGAACAATCGGGACTGCTCACTGCATTGGTACAGAAGCACTACGTGCTTGTTCCGCCAACTTGAACTGGTACTCGGAGATCGTCGTCATTTCTGGCGTCAGATATCTCTCTCTGAGAGAATCTCGCTCGGCGATGTCGTTAGGCGTAGTAGCCTCGCACCCTGTGGGCCAAGTGGTCAAGGGATGCCCTGTGAAATTTCGCAACAGCTCATCAACACCCAAAGGCTTAAAGCGATAGTCCGAATGCGCCTCGGTAATAGCTTATGTCTGAGATAGACGTCTAGCCCTCTCATTCTCATCGATAAAGTGCTGTTGTTGCCCATCGACCTTGTTGGTGATGATGAGTTCATCCAGAGTATTTGAGGCACGCAACGCTGTAAGCGCTTGAGCTGTACTTCGTTCAGGAAATGATTTCGGTGCTGTGCGCGAGGGTTCGTGCGACGCTGACGTGTCAGGCTCGGGGTCTTCACCCCTGCTGCGACAGTGTCGCTGTCATAATCGACGATGTTCTCTTCTCGCAGAATGTCTTCCAATGACTTGGAGAAATGCGAAGACTTCGCCATTCATGCACAAGGTGTCGTGAACACAACCGTGAGGCTATCTGTTCTCTCCGAGCTATCTCAATGAGAAAGGTGAATGCGATTCGGGGTATGGATTGTTTGGTGAGGGAGTGTGTAACGGGGTTACACAAACGGTGTGATAACCAGGCATGCTGGTGTGATATACACATAAGGATATCAGTAAAACCGATAGGCGTATTATTGTATTACATACTCTAAGCGGTAATACCATACCTTATCGATTAAGGATAGATGGTATCTATCGTAATTGGGTCTTCAAAGTACGGCGTAGCTCGGGTGTGGTACACAAGAAGAACCTCAATGAGGACTACTTGATTAGGTAGCATAGTTTCAAGATTAAAGACGTAAGTGAGGTTTATTATCGCTATAAATCAGTTAGCACATTCAGTTCACCTTTTGATCAGTTTCAGACACGTGTCCCGCGTGATTCCTTGGGGTCATTAGTCCCCTAAACAAGGAATAGAAGCTTAAGAGCTTGTTCAAAAAAAAGATACCTAGAGTTAAGTCTCACTAAGTCTATAAAGACTTGAGACCCTTTAAGCCAATACCCGTTTAGTCCATAAGTCTTCCTCTGAAGAAGGAGTAAGGGTAACTCCGCTACATATATCCACCAGTACACGTAGCCGCCCTCACTGTAGGCCCGAAGCTGCAAGAAACGGTGACGTTCCTGGGGTGCCTGAAGCCACTTGCTCGAAAACGACAGCAGCTGGTCGCCAAAGAGGCCGTTTGATATGACAAATTGGTTGGTTTCGCCCTGATCGGACCACCTCTCAGCAATATGCGCTATTATAGACACTGGAGCACTTAATTTGCGAGGGCTCCATCGACTGCAGGGAACGCGAGCACTAGCGTCGCTTGATCCGAAGATTGATGTGCGTCACGTGCAGGAACTTCTTGTGATCACACAGAATTCCGGATATTGTCTCCTGGCCTGGCGCCATTTTAAGCTACCGAAATCGCTCTTCGCCTTCTCTGCCAGCTGTGAGTGTGTGAGAGCGGCGTTGGTGTCATACCATTGGTAACCTTTTCCTTTTACTCATACGTCAATTCACCAAGCTGCTTTGGTCGCGCCGGCATCGTTGTTGCGCGGCGAAGACTAGTGACGAAGCGCTATAATTGAAATTGTGCTGGAACGAGCTTCTAATTACAAATTCGGGCTCCTATGCTAATTTTAAGGGCTGCAAATGACTGAAGGGCGTCACACCTTTAGAATTTGATCCACTTGCTATTGCGAGCCCAAAGGGTGAAGCTATTATCAAATATGCGCAAGATGAATGTCGAACTTTTTAAATCGTACTTATCTGTTTGTGTGTGTAAATAAGCGTTGAGGGTACCATAAACGTCGTACTAAGTCCGATTGGTCTTTTATCTCCTGTGTATGAAAATAACGCCAGTTGTACCTTACACGTGTGATTAAACGGATTTAGTGTGTCACCAATTTGTATGTGTATAACGCAGGTACAACTTACACGTTGCACTAAGTGCGATCTTGTCTGTCGCTTATTGCGTCTGTGGGTAGCGCTAGATGTACCTTACACGTACTAAGTGCGATCTAACCTGTCCCCTTCATACGTATATAGGCATATCCGAGGTCACTCTTTAACTAGGTCACTATTGTGCCGCACACACGTGATTGGCTTAAAATTGATCAACCGTGAATATGATCACATACGCAAATGCTGGACGCTCATAATAGAAGGCTGATCGCGTTGCATGACTATACGACTGGGTTAATTTAGACATTTACAGCATCATACTCCTTTTTCAGTGACTGCTGCTGTTGTATAGTATTTTGCATCTTGAATCAGTACTTCGAACCAAATTACTAATATCAAAGGGCGAGCTCCATAGATTGCTCCCCTATCTTATATAATACAGTTGCGTTCCATTATATATATCAAATTTGGCAGGTTACTCTGTAATCCGTATCTACCCATGAGGAGGGGACATGCTACAGTCAGCTCTCTCTGTAACAACCACTGTTATAACAGCAAGTCCATATAACAGCCCCCGAAACGGGCTTACGGATTTTCGCCAGCGAAAATCCGCTCTCTATAACAGCTTTTCAGCTATAACAGCAACAGCCATGATTCAGGTATACGGTACATACATCGCTGCCCTCTCTAGAACAGCCGCCCGTTTCATTCTGGTCCAAAATTCCGTCAGAATTGGTGATCTGAGTTGTCCAGAAATTCCTAGAAATTTGCTAGAAATTTCTAGGCCTTTCAATAAATCCGATAAAATCAAATAAATTATATTAAAACTTCGGACACCCCAGAGAAACATAAAAGGGGAGGACCACCCCCTTGAAACCACTCACTCCCCCCCAACATCCACCACAAGAAAAATGGCAGACAACAACTCATTCAAGAAAAGACAGGTCATCTTGCTGGAGACTAAGGTGGCCATCATAGCCTTCCAAGCAAAAAATCCTGCAGCTACTCATCAGGCGATTGCAGCAAAAATTCGAGATGAAGCGCAAGACAGCCACAGACATCCTCAACAAGAAGGAAGTCATCCTCCAAAATGACAAAAAAGTGGAGGCAGACGGTGGTAACATGGAACGCATCAAGAAAATTTGTCGTCCGCTGCACGATGAGGTTAGTGCCATTTTTGCTTATCCTTTGCCGCTTTCAAAATGATCACAGTTGTCTTTTTTAGATTGATAAGGCGGCGAAAATATGGAATGTGCAAATGATGTCCGACGTTGTCGTGCTCACCGATGCACTTCTTCAAGCGAAGGACCTTCAATATGCATCCGCCCTCGGTGTCAACCCTCCCGGCGCAGAGAAAAACAATTTTGCTGCCTCCGATGGTTGACTTCAGAGCTTCAAGGAGTGTCACAACATAAAGTCGTACAGTCTCCATGGAGAGGCGGAAAGTGCCCCACTTCAAGACCTTCCTGCCTACTACTTGATCTTCAGAATCTCATCGACAAGTTTTCTCTCAACGAAGTCTTCAACAGTAATGAAACCGGGCTGTTCTATCGCATGGCTACGAACAAGACACTGGCACAGTATTTCGAGAAGGGCTACAAAAAGGACAAGCCCAGGATCACTGTTCTATTCGGATGCAATGCGTCAGGTATGTGCTTTCAGTGTCATATGAAAACTAGTGATCTTTGCTAAAATACCTTTTTGTAGGCTCTGAGAAGCTCAAACCGCTCGTCATCGGGACTGCTGCCAAACCGCGTTGCTACCTCAACGTTGACATGACAAAGCTGCCCCATGTAAAGTATTTTTCGATTCAAGAAGGCTTGGATGAAGAGCGACGTGTTCAAGCCTTAGATTTTTGACCTGAACCGCCATTTCCAGCGCCAGGGCCGTAAAATCTTGCTACTTCTGGACAACGCCAGTCCGCACTCCGTGAAGGACTATGAAGACCAGCTGGCCAACAGCACGGTAAGTGTCATGAATTGTTCTGCAACTGAACTTGAAATACTGACTATAATTCAATTCGTACACAGATTCGCTTCCTCCCCCCGAACACCACGTCCCATCTGTAACCGGCCATGCCGCCATCATCGCCAACTTCAAGCTCAAGTACAAGACGCGGTACATTAAGTACCTCCTGGAGAAGTTCGAGGCCACTGGTGATCACCCTTTTGAGCCTAATAAGAATAAGTTCACCATCCGCCAGGCAATTAATATGCTCGTCGAGTCGTGGAGCGACGTTCAATCTGCGTTCATTCGCTATTGCTTGGAAAAGACCGGCATTCTTCCTGCTCGAGGTCGCATGGTCGTCAATTCTCTGATCAACACCAAAGACGTTGATCCGATTCGCCAGATTTCAGTCCTCTTATTAAGAATCCCAAAGCACAATGTCTCCGCCACAATGGACGCTCAGACTACGTTCAAGTCGACGGCACTCTGGCCATCATTGAGAACCTCACCGATGAGGATATCCTGGCTGACGTCTCGCCGGATTGGAACGTGGTGGACGAGGATGATGAAGAGAGTGATGACGAGGAATCGCCAGTGTCGGTGCCCTGAGGAAAGATGCAGGAAGCTGTGGACGTTTTGCTGGAGGGCATGTCTGAGAAAGGGCGCTCAATTTGACCATACTGAGGAAATCGACAAGCTCCTCCGCCGCTTCAAGAGCTTTATCATTTCAAGCAAGACTGCCGCTTCGAAGCAGAAGAGCTTGAAGAGCTACTTTGTCAAGAAAAACAAAGGCAAAGGAAGTGCGAATTAGGTAATACCCCTCTCAGGTATGTCATCTCATATTTTACGTAAAAATAATTTGTGAATGGAATAAATTTTCTCTATAATAGCCTACATGACGGGGTTCCGCCTTTGGCTGTTATACGCGTTTAACAGCCGCTCGCTATAGCAGCCCAAAATTCGGTATACGGTTGATGCTGTTATAGAGATAGCTAACTGTACTACATCGCACTTAGTACGACGTATAAGGTATATATTGTATTTTTTTACAGACAGACACACCAACAGAAAAGTAGGTTTTGAAAAGATTCGGTATGCATTTGCGCACAGACAGACACACAGACAGAAATGGTATTTATAAGTTCGGTTTTTACCTTGTACACAGTAGCTAATAGGCTCACCATTTGGGCTCGCAATGAAGAAGAACGAAGTGTCTAGCGTGTATAGATCAGTCAATCTCCCGGATATATCTGACATTATCGGTAGGGCTTGGAAACGAATTTTGTGGATTGCATGCTCCGTGTGCACTGAAATCGCTTGGACACAGAAAAATAGACGCGTTCATAATCAGGAAAGCGCGACCCCAGAACAGAACAAGCGGGATTTAATCACATTCTCCGTCGTCAACTTCGAGCGGCCGCAATCGAAGAACGGCGGCATGGCAGAGATAGGTAAAAGTAGGGACTACTTCTGCTTAGCAACCGAATGTTTTATGAGACTATCTCCTACTGGCAGACGATCAAGCACAGCCCCCGTGGACGAAAGAACCCTCCCGGAGTATTCGAGGGTTAAGGGTATTTTTAAAATCTTGCAAACCATAAGGTGTAATAGACGTTCTGTGTTTTCTCTCTCATAGATCAGTCAACCTGGACTGATTGATAACTTTTCCACAGGACTCGCTCCTCATCTCTGCTATCCTTGCCATACTATACAATTAATCTTTTGATTCGCAGACTCGGCAACTTATTTGCCGCCACTGTTTTATTACCGAGTGCGAACATTTTATTGTGGAGGCATAACAGAGGTTGCAAATTCATGATGTAAACATGTACAACGTAATTTATCACAAATAACGCCCAGATAGCGCACTCGAATGAGCTCGTCAAGATAGATAAGGCACGTTGAAACCTTTTTAAATCAGCTGCTGATTAGACCATTATTGAGATACAGGAATTATGTTGATCAGCTAGCACATCGCGCAGTACGTTGTTATGATTTATCTGGTACAGGACTATCACTGTATACGAGTCAGCTCTCGAACGCATAATGTGATAGCCGATAGGACACAATGCAATGGATAATTATACAGTTCATCTTTACACCTAATGTTTTCCAATGTACTTGATGCACTCTCGCTGTGAGCGTTCGACATTTCAAATCGTCGATATGAATGTTTATATTCTGCAAAAATAGCAGTAGCTAGTAGACATCTTCGGCGACTGGTATTTATATCTCTCGCTGCAGCCGAATATCGACGGAATGCAAAATTACTTGGGGGCGACAGTAAATTGATCGTGCTGTCGGCCGCGAAAATGTCAACGAAATACATCCGTGGCATTTAAATGTGGCATGAAATACCCCTAGGTTGAGTCGAGACAAGATTTCGTAGCTTATGTCGTGTGTGAAATATCTTTTTGTCGGTGAATGTTCATGTTGTGCATGGAGATAGAGAGAACTATAATTGGCATCATTAATTAGGTCGATTTAATCATGGTCGTGGATCGAAAAATGCTACAATTATGACAAATTACCGCACACTAGCTCCACTTGTCACGTGATTATGCCAACTCAGACAGTATTTGACTGTTTATACATATCCTTTTGAACTTAGTCGCGGTCACCAGACGTGGAGGACTTTAATTCTTGGTCAAGCCCGTGGACACCAGCAAAAAATAAACGATTTGGTTTCCATCATTGTATGTTTTGCTCTAGTATCGAATATGGCCTCTCAACAAGCTCAATATCAAAGCCTTGCCGCGAGACCAATAGGTGTCGACCATGTCGAAATACACTAGATCCATAGTACTACTCGCCTGCGAGACACGACTTATAGGGTAAATAGTATGGACACATTGGTCGAATAGCGATGAAGCCGCGGAAGAAAGCGTTCGCCACGAGAAAATGCAGGTTGTTCGCTAATAGCGACACTTCTTACCATCGAGATGGTATGTAGGCGCGAAATAACGCGCATGTATCGTATTGGACGTATTTGATGGAATGACTGCCGTTGACGACTGCCTAAGTTTTATGCTTCATCGACGTTATTGTGACTTTGTTCCTCAACCAGGCAACTAACTCACTACCTAATTTATCAACAGATTAATTTATCCATTTTACCACCCATCTCTGATTAATACACTGACCTCTCTCAGTGACCGACAACAAGAATGCTTCCGAAAAGGGCTCTGCTGACCTCATCCCTTCTCGTCTGGCTGCACGCGCATCACACAAAGGCCGGGATCACCACTGAACTCGATAGCACCGACCCTGACACCTCCGCCCCCTTATCTTCCGTGCGCACTTCTCTCTGTTTTGTCGTTTCACTTGCCACTTTTTAGCTAACCCTTTTATGTGTTTATTTAATCACAGAGCGACCCCTCGAGTGAATCAATCCGGAATAAAATTGATTATCCCAGTCACAACCTGTTCTCAAGCACTCTGAACGCCTTGGAAATCGCCCAAGTATTCAGCCGCCGGGACCCTGACTGGACTGTTATTGGCACTGCACTAGAAGAGGCGGTTGTGGCCACCATCCAATGTGTGCAACGATGGACGGTATTTCTTGTGCTCGTGGCTGTGCCACTAATTCAAGCTTTGGCTGTGCTGATGGGAGTCGCTCTGCCTCACGTGCTGAACCTCGCCATGGTCGGAATTAACTACGTGAGCGAGATGGACCCTCTCCATCAGTCTCTCTTGGCCGCTGCAGTGATCTTTGCAGCGGTCTGTGTGCGTCAGGGATATGTGCACAAGGCCCGGGTGCAGTATTATACGACGAAAAGGAAACTGGAACTCCGCTACCGAATGTTTGTGGCTAGTTTGAGCGCCAAGTGGCGCGTGGTCGCCAAGCTGCTGCCTCACGTGCTCTTTTTTGCCCTAAGCTTCGAAGTGTTGTACTGGCTACCAGACTCAACGACGAACGTGCTGGGTGGTAGCGCGCTGTTTATGCTGCTCTCGGTTGGGTATCCGCTGCTGCATACGATCAGAGTCATTCGGCACAAGAGATTTAATTTGAAGCACGTCAAGTCGGCTCCACCAGCATCAAAATCAGGTCGTCCGCGTCAGCTTGTTACGAAATTCGACAATGTTTGTGTTCCTGGCGGTGAATGGAGGGCATACGAGGTGTGCATGAAGTACTGGGTCATCTGGTCTTTCGCGGTCTGTCTCACGAGCATATTGACCCTCTTCTTGCCGGCATTTGTGACCTCATTTTGTACGGTGCCGCTCCAATTTTGCAACGTTTTCCTTCTTTGGATGCATTCTTCGTTCACTCGGGGGACTATCGCGCTCTATACTCTGCTGAGTCCCCTGATTAGTCCATATGCGAGCCGTCTTCATGAGCGTGAAGCCACGGTTGATGCGGAGGCAGACGAAAAGACGAACTTTGTGATTCGCCTTTTCGTGTCATTTCGAGTTGTGCCAGAACGACACGTGCACTTGGCGAAAGACCTTTGGTCACAAGGTCCAGCGCTGTTTGGTCTCATCTTTCTGTTTACGCCGGGATTCGTGGCTTGTCGAGGCTGCTTATTGATGGGCTTTGGTTTTCCTGCCTACGTGACGATTGGAGTGCTGAGTGAAAAACGGACGCGGCGCTACGAGTGGTGGCTCGCTTACTTCTGTGTTGCTATCACGGCGAACTATTTGATGACGGCAATCGGACAAGAGATTGGGTGGCTTCCTCTGTTTTATCACGTGAAGCTGCTGGTGATGATGTGGCTACAGTTTCCGTACTTTCAAGGCGCCGAACGACTTTTTAACGCAAGCTTTTCGAGTGTATTTATCGTCCCGAAGCTGAAGGACGAGTAAATGGATGTGTGGATGTGATAGACGGATATCTAAGGTGCTGCATGTGCGGAAATGGCATGCAAATCTTACCGGTATGATAAAGCATGCTTTTATACGAAACAGATATCAGCTGTATCATGTTGTACCCGTTGAGGGACGGCGATCATTGCGGCCACGTGCCGTGTCATGTGGAGACGTGATGGGTCTCCTACATAGTGCAAAGTTAGACACTCAAATCCTTGAGGGACTATATATAAGCAAGCACAAGCGCATTGAATGGCTACAGATAATAAAAGTTCGAGCTTCTTTAATAAGATGCAGGTCTGCGTCTCGACTTAATTTCTACATTTTGCCTGACACCTGGTAGATAAGAATTATCGGAATATTGGGCAGGGCTAATCCGTACTATGGATGTTGCAATTACTTACTACAAACGTGTCAAACGTTTTAATGGGCTAGTGATCAGCTATTATATAGCGAGTTGATATAATCACATACCTTTTCCTTAAATCCATACCCTTCAAGCCTGATATTCGTACTCCTTTGCCAGCTAGTTATTACACCCCATTTCCGGTGGACTATTTTTCTGCGTAAAACAATCAAAAGAGTTATATATAGTATATTCTGTACCTCCATTTCTCACCTTTCACCATTTTCGATTTCGCTTAAAAGGGAGTGTACCACGAGAGTCCATGTGAGATAAACCTACTAATCAAAGCTATTATAGATTCAGTGGAATTGTGCAAGAGTGTATGATTGCCTGTTCGTGTAATATTTGAATCGGCGGTCATGAGAAGGTAAGAATGTCACTATCGAGGTCATCGCCGTGCAGTCTACATATGTAGTGCATATCTTATACAACTATGTTACAGTTTCTACCCTCCTAAACTGTAACAACAGAATTTTTCATTAATCACAACTGTTATGGCGACTCCCCCAACCTCCTGTGATGTCCATCACGTCCTCTTCTGCACCATCCACAGAAAAAGTCTGTACTACATTTTTTTGAAAATAAATATCACGATTCCGATGCACAAAAGTAGTTGCAAGTCATTGCTGCACTCATTGCGCCTCATAACGTCATTGTGCTCAGCTTAGGTAACTCTCGCGGTGGGGCCGCGGAACAACGCACGATCAAGATCTCTTTGACTACATATATACAGATTTAGGAAAGTTGGAGGTATTTGTATCAGCACAAACACCGATCGCGTATTTTTCGATTGTATCGCTTGCCAGTATCGGGTGAAAGTGTGTACTTTTTAAATACAGGCAGCTTGTAAGATGCAGCCGCTTGAAGGTATTATGTCGCCCTAATATATATTTCTGACTGTCCTTTAAGTAAGGAATGGCCTGTCAAAAAATCAGCAGTATGTATCTGTTGAATCGGAACCAGAATAAATTGTTTTTTATATTATAGGCGCCCTAAACCTATAAATGGCTAAATTGAAGACACTTTTATCACCATTATTAGGGATTTGCTAAATGCACGCCCATATTAGTAGGAAATGGATGCCTTTTATAACCTTTATTATTTGCTATTAAATGCACGCTTTTTATAGGAAAATTTCAAGCTCGTCAACACTTGTGTTTCAGGCGATATAGTTGCCGTCAATCACACAGTACGATGTAAGTCGTGGAAGCGGGTTAGATGAGTGTGGGGCTGCTGACAACTTGCTAATGGGGTAGTTTGGCTTTTATACTCGTGTTTTACCGCGAATGATCCAGCTGGCGACTATTGGTCGTCCGAATGTTGGCAAGTCGACGTTGCTCAATAGATCGTGCGCAATGATTGCGTTCTTACTTGACTTAAGTACGTGATTAAGCGTTGATTTGGATTTGGCGCACTACACGCTAACGTAAGTTGTCATCTTTATTTAGGCCTGACAGGTCCATGACTGCAGCGAACGTGAGGCTGTAGTCGACTCCCAGCACTTGTTCATTGCCGCAGGCAGCGAGGCGCGCCTTCAATCGTGCGATCTTGCCCTGCGCGTCAGTCTTGGTCTTGAATACCCACTTGGTATGCAAGGCGCTAGATCCAGGCGCACGCTTGACCACCTGCCATACTTTATTCTTTTAAATTACCTCTACTTCTTCTTTCATCGCCTAGACCCATCCGTCGCGTTTGTTGCTACATATGGCTTCACTGTAGTTAGTCGGATCCTTTTCGAAAGCAGCATTCACCACGCCACCGCTTAATCTCGACTCCTCCTGAAGTGTGACTACCTGCGCACGCTTCGAGGCACCGCGCGTGCCGTGTGCAGTCCTTGTCCACGTCTTGTTCTTCTTCCAGGCTTTAATGCTGGTGACATTGCTTGTGTCGGTTGTCGTTGCTGATCTTGAGTCGGGTGCAGCAACATCCTCGTCCTCATCGACCATCGCTCTCCGAATCCGCGCGTTCTGTGCTTCGGACAGCGTGTCGATGTTCTTGACATGCTGCGTTACTATCACCTTGTTCTCCTTGCGAAGATAAACCTTGTAACCCTTGGTTTCCTCGTTTATCCCGACGATTGTAGCAAGCTGAGCGCGTTGTTTCAGCGAATTCTTGCTTGGGTCGCGATACATGCTACAGGTAGAACCGAATACGATGATCTTACGCAAATCCGGCACCGTTCCAGTCAACACATTTAGCGGCGACGCTCGCTTCACGTTTGCGCGCGTAGGGCTGCGATTTAGTATATACGAAGCGTACTGAACTGCATCTCCCCAGAAGTGTAGTGGTAGTCCGCACGCAAACATCATGCTCCACGCCAGATTTAGCACCGTCCTGTGCATGCCCTCTGCCTTGCCATTGGAAGCCTGATTTCCTGCTTCTGACACTTGCCTTGTTACTCCAGTCTTCTTGCAAAAGAGGTCGACGTTGGCGTACTCTGCACCGCCGTCAGTCCTCAGCACGAGAATCCGGCAGTTGAATCGCTTCTCGAAGAAGACGAGGAAGGCCTCGAACTGCTTAGCCGCTACGTCCTTCGTCCGCGCGAGAAAGATTCGGCTGTAATTCGATTTGTGGTCGACAAAATTAACCAAATATCGGTTTCCGAGCCTATCCCGCGGCGTCATCGGACCTTTCAAATCCGAACAGATGACTCCGCCGACTCTATAGATAGGCGCGTTGGTGCCACTGTCCCCCTGGTTTTGGACGTGCGCGTCTGCTTACTCTCCATGCACGAGACACACGCCATACGCTTGTTGCTCGTTAGTCTTATCCCGGAAGCTGGGTCCCGAGCCATACGCTCGATGGTGTCAAACGCCAGATGCCCAAATCGCTGATGAAAGTGTAACAGTGTGCCTTCTTGCACATCGCTCGCAACATCTGCGCTTGCACCTAATTCGAGAGCAGCCATGATGGTGTCGCCTGCTCTCTGTCTCTCATTTTTCGCTGACGCCTTTACGTATGAAATGTTGCTTTTCATCACAACGTCGAACGCGACGGCACCGTCGCTGCGCCGAGCGAACGTGCGCCTCTTCTTATCGTAAGTAAGAGCAAATCCCTTACTTTCCAGCTTGCCGTACGAGACGATGTTTTTCTCCAGTCTCGGCGCCATATACATATCCGTAAGCGTCACGATGCTCTCCACGCCGCGAGCTATGACTTCTAGACGCACGCTGCCGACTCGCGTCAGGTGCAGGGTCTTTCCATCAGCCATAGCGATCTCTAGGCTGCAGGCAGTTGAGTCGTTAAGCAACTTCTCGTCGCTCACGAGATGTCGACTTGCGCCGCTGTCGAGTATCCAGTCGCTTCCATCGCAGCCATCTGAGTCGTTCACTGCAAGTACCATTTTCTGCTTAATCTTCCTGCTGCACTTCGGTTTCTTCGATTGCTCCTTCATTTTCGTTTCGAGTAGTGCGAGCACCATACCGCCACCTGCGCTGTCATCCTTCGGACTTCCACTTCTTCTTTTACCCTTCGACCGACAGTCAGCTGGCACGTGACCCAGTTTGTCGCATGCGTAGCAGATGCGCGTGTCTCTTTGCTTCGAGTCGACATGAGCAGCGATGACTTCGCGTCCAATTGCCCCGCTGACGAGCTCGATCGACTGGGCAAAGTGCGCCAGCTCTTCTACATGTCGTAGGTAGTCGACACGCGTCGGGTCGTACTTAGCCCGCATGACGTTCATCAGCTCAGGCGACGCGTGGTGCACGATGTTATGTAAGACAAGCGAGTCGGCACCTCCACGCGCGTTGCTTACCGCAACCATGTAGAGATAGTGCTCTGCCCAAATGTGCTTGGAATCTTTCTTCTGCATGAACAGCTTCATCGCCTGGCTAGCTGTTATAGTCGTCTTAAATGTTGCAAGCAGCTGGCACATAACAGTCCAGCGTCGGCCTCTAGTTCCATCACGTGTCTACCTACTTGTGGTAGTATCGCTCAGCCGTTCCGCTGAGGTGGTGACCAAGAAGGTCAACCTCGACATCTTCACTCCAAGTGAAACCGCACGAGGACTCAGCCAGGTTTACGGCGCGCAAGAACATGCGACCCCAATCGAGGAATCTAAACCCAAGTCCCTTGTAAAGCTCAGTCTCGTCGACTTTACAAATCGACATCTTGCTCTGGCTCGCATTTGGTGTTGCATAGGACGCTGTTGTCGCAGGAGGTTGCCCTGATGGTGCTGGTCCTGCTGCTGGCCGCGTAGCCTCGGCGGGAGTCGGAGTGCGTGCGCATGACGGAGCAAACGACGCAAACATCGACTCTTCAAGATCAGGTACACGCGCGCGCAGGGGCCGCAGAGCCGGCTTGTTCTCGGTCGAGTCCGTGAGCGCGTTGATGGTCATAAGCCTTGCTCGCGCGTTCGCACCCAGCGCTGATGCGAACATCCCGCTCTCGACGTCACCCAGCATTATCTCTTGATCTTCACGCTAGCGCTGGGAAGACTCCATCTTCGCCATACGTTCGGTCAGAGCGGCGAGGGCTGCGAGAATCTTGTCGTCTGTCGCCGAGCTCCTTTCGCGAGCTGACGAGTCTTCAACAGCTTCGGAAGCGCGTGTCGATGATGCAACGCGCGCCGGCGAGGCACCACGATCTGGCGAGGCCCTTGCGTGGCCTGTTGGTGCCAGTCTGGGCTTCGTGTCCGTTGTCTTGGCCATTGAGCTCATAACCTGTTGACAATATACACTACTTAGGGAAAGGATGATAAGATTCTGAATTAAGATGACTTACTCTTCCGTGAGTTACTCTTTCACCTTACCCTCTCTGCTCCAACCGTTTCAAATCGGTTGGTCGCTAGCACTAACTACTCCCATTCATTATGCATGCAGCAAATGATGTCTGGCGCTAATCGCAGCTTCAACTTCAATAATCCTTAACTTCCAACATCTTTTTCAACTTGATTCGGTTCTATGAACTGAATTACTTATATCAAGGGGCGAGCTCCAGAGCTTTCCCCCCTATCTTATTTAAGGTTGGATGTCAATATGTACGATTTTACTTGTCGCAGTGGCCAAAGCAGTTATTTGTATGTGAGGTCCCTTAAATTCTACGAAATTGCAATCGTTAACACACATGGGGTGTTTCTACCAATAAAATACACCACATATCTAAACAGCACCCGTTAACTCGTAAAACTGACTGAGCAGTGGATAAAAACATGGGTGTACTATATTACCTGGCGCGGAGTGTAGGTCTATGAAGTGGGATCGATTTAACCAGTCGATTTGTTTACTAAGGCTACACTGTGCACTGCCTGCAAAATAAAATGGGTATGGTGTATTTAGCTGAGTTTATCTGGCGATGGCAACGGTAGTAGTTTTTCATTTCGTGGCAAAGCCAATATGTTGTTCGGCATACGACAAGTACAACATCTTTCATTATGCATGCTTTCTCTATCACATCCATGATAACAAGCGACAACTATCCGTCATCCTCTTCGCTACTTCCTTGCTCTTCACCCTCAATCTCCTTTACCTGCGCTGGTGGCTGTGCCAAATGCTTGAACCAGGCTTTCTCGTGCATTGTTGCAAATTCTTGGTTGTCAAACTCATCCTCTAACGCACCGTAGCTGTCCGCCGTTTCAAGCCAGATATGGCATTCCTACACGCACACATAACAAACATCGTCAGCAATTCGAACGCTACCAAATCAGGGCTTTCAATCAAGCTTACCTTCTCATCTTCGAATGCTGGCGATGCATACAAACACGCCAAGTAATAACATCCAAGCTTGTCGTGAAAGTGATGAGCCGAGCGCAGTACCTCAACTGCGTGAGTGAAGCGTGCATTTCCACTCGCATCCTGAAACTTTTGCTTCGATTTCTTCATTTCTTGAACTACATCACCATCGAAGTGTGGAAATGTCCGCACAAATGCAGCCAGGCCCTTTCCAAGAGCATTGAGCAAATAGGGCACCTCTTCATCAATCTCCTTCTCTTCTGGCTCGTTCTGATCGTGAGTGTCTTTACGATGACAGATTTCATGACACTCTTGCAGATCGAAGCCACCGTCGGCTAGCAAGCGTTTGTATTGCGCTTCCAGACCATCAAACAGCTTAATCCACTCACTTGCTGACGGCGATGTGCCAAAATTGCTGTTTGCCAGACACCTCGCAGCTAAATAATCAGTTGTCTCCATCAAGGCTTTGGCATTGCCAGGATGCAGTGCTTTCAAACAAAATGTACATGTCAGACAGACAACTTCCACACATTTCAACTTTACAAAAGACTCACCGATCGCCGCCTGGTAGAGTGCAACAGTACGGTAAAAGCTATCGACGCTGCCCGGATCGTCCAGCAAACCCTGTAGTACAGCCTCAAGTAACTTCACTTCAGCAAAGTCTCCCACCGTCATTTTGTCATCCTCGTCGTCGTTCTTTTCTCCACCATTGCTTTCATCCTCAATTTCCGTCAACTTTTCCTCCTCATCGTCATTCTTCTGCATTTTTTTCGACTCCACCTGATAAATGCCTTCCAACTTTTTACACACCTGCAAGGCCCTATCGTAGTAGCTGTTCGTCTTCACACCTCCTGCTACACCTTCGTCTTCTTCCAAGAATGTCACCAGATCTCCTCCCTCCTTAAGTGCTTTTGCGTATTGGAACCTCGTCTCAAAAGTCGTTCCTCCATCCACTTGCACTGCTCTCTGAAATTTGGCCAGTGCCTGGTCCAGCACCTCTTGACTCTGCGTCTCCGTTGCTACAATTAGCAGCGACGAGCCCCAGAGTGAGTAACCCACAGGACCCAGAGCGGCATCCACGGAATCTTCAAGCTCCGCTCCGTCTCCACTCAACTCCAAGATCTGCTGGAATTTGTCTGCCGCTGCATCAGCTAATGTCGGGTCTTCATTTAATGAGGCTAGACGGGCCAGTGCGGTACCCACAGAAAATAGGCATCCAGCTGTTTCGAAATGGGTAAATTTTCATGACTCTCTAATAGCCTTTTCACCCGTTTCCCAATTTGCCAGGTTTCTAAAGACACACAAACGAATACCGCGGCATGTAAATACAGTACCCTAAAATAGAACGCACTCAATGACTTACGTCGTTGCGATGTCTCTTCCTTTTGCAGCAAGTCGTCAATGCTTGAGAGCTCGTTCTCGACCTCTGAATGGACCGGAAACTCTGGTTTGTCGTTTTCATCACGGACTAGACGCTTACTGGGAGGACTTGAGGTCGTGTCGTTAGCCACGCGCTGGCGTTTGCGCTCCATCAAATACGTATCGCTACAAATAAATATGTTGATATCGGTATTGAAACAGAATAAAGCACCTTATTGACGATGAGACGCTGCTAAAACGACCTCGATACGGTTGACGCGCGTACCCTATTGACCATTCGCTTGACCATTATGGAATTCCAGCAGACCTAAGACCGGTCTACTTGACACTTTCGCATTATGAAACTCGCTCGACCTTTGACCTAGGGTCGAGCGAGTTTCATAAGGGTCTGCCGGATGGCTGACTGCATTATTTTTATGTATGGAGGTGTTGATGCCAGTGCGTTGTTATGTTAAAATATTGGTACGACCGCAATGCGCATGGTATACAAGGGTTTTCATGTTGTAGGATCCCTCATTTACTGGTCAACAACGTTTCCAGCACACGCTCGCTATGACAGAACAATGGCGTTTGTATGCAGGTTGTTTCTGGTTTTGTTTGGCTACATCCCTCTCATTTCCTCCTAGCATTGCTTGCAAGGAGTTCCTTTTTGCACAAATATCATCCGGGATACAAGGTGGAAAGAAGGGAAAGCACTTGTTACTTGTTCGTCTGATCGCTCGAGTGTCGATGAGGAGCGGACATGAGCGCACATAACTTACTGCTGTCGTCATGCTGGCAAGTCACCGCAACACTGAAAACGAGATGGGAACGTTAAATTGAGACTTGTAGTTCGGTTACGAACTACAAGTCTCAATTTAATGTTCCCATCCGGTCAACAGGAATGAGGAGGCTGGTACATTTTTCTTGCGCAGTCATTGTGGCCCTGCCATGTACGTCTCCCTTGGCAATGCCGCGAACATACAAGTGAGCATCATGAGATACACAGAAATCTCAAGTGGAGGCGCTCGCCCAGTGCCAGCAGATAAGAGAGACTTAGTCTTAATATGCCTTGCTGCGACATCAGACAATAGTACACGCTAGCTAGCCACATAATTGGAGCATA
>JH598152.1:529168-551920 GCA_000173235.2 Hyaloperonospora arabidopsidis Emoy2
GCGTGCTCAGAGTAACCCTGTCTACGAACGAAGATGGTAGTTACATCAAGCCGCGTATTGTGTCACAGCACAGAGTAGTACATGGGTGCATATATCCCGGTGGGCATCAGGTGGGGGTTCTGCTGGATCTGTATCACATTTACAACATCCATTGTCGTTCTTCCCGCAGTGTTAGTCCGCACATGTCTTCGCTCCCTCCCCCGTTGCAAATCTGCCTCAGCACACTATGGGACTTCAATAAATAAACTGTACGATCAAACAGTTGCCTGCAAGCGGGTTTCCTTGCGGGGGAAGAGATCGTATCACAACTCCGCTGAAGTCTCAATTTAATGTTCCCATCTGCTGTAGAAGAAACGCGCCGACTGTGATTCGGTCTACATTGGCGAAAGGTCATCCCAAGTGGTGCGGTCCACAAAACTGCCTATGTTTGCCGTCTTGTTATCGCAGGATATCTGCGCACCCCGTTGCGATTCATAATACACTTTGACATCCTTGCAATGTGCCATGTCAACAAAACGAAAAGCCTTAATGACATGCTTTTGGGTAGTTCCGCCTTCCTCGTGAGCTTCACTATGTTGAGCACCAAACTTTAGTGCTTGCGTTGGCACATACCGCACCACCACAACTGTCAACGCACTGGTTACTATTATCGTACCACTTGGATGTTGGGCTCAAGCGGTCTACAAGTGCAGCTTTTCTCTCCTTTCCAGCAGTAGACGACGATATCAATTCTCAAACATCAAACTCCTTCATGAGACTGGATATTGACAGCTATAATACAAGCGTATCCCCTGAAAGGCTTAAACGCAACACGACCACGTAAAAGGCTTTGCAATACCTCAATCTTCATCTAATTACATACCACTGTGTGCGGTGCTCAACCCTTTGCAAACAGTTGCGGGGGTATTGACTTTCTTATATCGCTTTGCCTCAAATAGCGCTCATTCTCTTTGTATGTAAACTTGACCACTATCCACTAAAACTCGTGTTTCGGAACTCGATACCTGACTCGTGTGTACACCCAAAATACGAATCGCACGTGACCGTATTCCACATAAATTGAGCCAGTCAGTTCCATCAAGTCAGTCCTATCAGTCAATAGTAGCACTGTTTGAGCCATAACGGAGACCGTCAAAAAATGAACTGGTTCTTTAGCCCCTCCTCCTCTTCAGCATCTGCTACTGTACCCAGAAACGTCCAATTGTCTGCATCCACTCCTCAAGGTCGCAGTGCCCCGTCTCAAGACGATGCGTCGCAGCATAAAAAGCGCGGGAACGATTATTTCAAGCTGAAAAACTACGAGGCGGCGATCCGCGAGTACTCGTTCGGGATCGACGAGAAGCCCACAGCCACTTTATACAGTAACCGCTCAGCTGCGTACTGTGCGTTGGGGCAGTTCCAAAGTGCAAGAGAAGATGCTGATGAAGCGATCAAGTTAGACCCGGAATGGGCCAAGACGTACTCGAGGAAAGGCAAAGCTCTCTATGGGTTGGCCATGTACAAGAAAGCAGCTGATGCTTACGCTCGTGGATTGGAACTCTGTCTTCGAGGAGCTCTGGGGGAAGCTCAGCAGAGAGACAAAGAGATGGAGTGAGTCCAGCTTTGCTACTTTTGGGTGGTGGTTCTTCCTACATTTGATCTTTTTTTCTTTCTTTTCTTGTGGTGCTAATGTGTGTATCTTTGTGGCGCGTCTTAGAGCGCTCAAGCGTCAGACTGACAGTCAAGCAGAAGCTTATCTTCGCCTTATGGAAGAGAATAATCAGCTTAAGGTAGGTTGTTTGGTATGCTAATATTGTTGAGATTGAATTGTGTTGGTATGCTATTGGCGATGTGCTCCGCTTGATACTAAACTTATGGTGTGCGACGTCTGTCTGTGTACGCTTTTTTCCAGCACCAACTGGAAGACTATCAGCACATGTTTGGTGAATGGACAAAGAAGGAAATGTAAATAATGGTTGAGGTGCGTTGACATCACAGAGCCAGGTTTCATGCACGTGAATGTCAGCATTGTCGTCGTTTTTGCGAAAGCGTCGGCCTCCCTCGGGCTACTGCTGCTTTCCGGTCTTTCGTGCCGTACCACGTCGTTATCTCGAAGGTTTGGGCAGCATGAAGGGCCAATACACCGCTTGTATACATTGGTGAATTATACCACGCAAAGATTTGTGTCTGAGCATTACCATCTAGGTGAAGATCGTGAATGGGAGATACACCGGATTTTGCTACACCTGACAGCTGGTCGCGAGACGTTGATGCCAAACTTCGTGACGCTGTCATGAGAGGATCAGTTCTGAGTGTCGTTGTGGCTATCACTTTTGGGGCGCCTTCTTCGGGTGATACTGTTGATTGTGTTGTTGCACGCCTTCTGTTGTCCCGCTGTACTGCAGTTAGAGGATGACAGATCCTAGGACTGCAGTGACAGCGTGAAAACTAAATTTAGGTGTCATAGGTGGAGTGCACAGTGATACTATCACATGATCGACGAAAATAATCATACAACACGATTGACAGGACGAAGAACTTCGAGACGTGACGTACATCAGTACTTGACATTAATCGTCTTTGTTCAAAGAGCCGTCAATCGTTGTTGACTGGATCTTAAGCGATGTAATACGTGTTAACGTCTTTGCGAGATGGACCATCGCAGTTGTGAATACGGTAAATACAGAAAGACGTGACAGAGGTGGCAAGTTCCGATTTTTGTATCAGGCGATGCTGAGTCAGTAGTCAGCCCGTTACGAGTGGTTCGTCGTCTCATTCACATTGAAGGTATGCTCGACGATTGAGTCCTTTTCAAGTACTGACTCGCCTTCAACTTGGAATTCGAGCTGTCGTTCGGATAACGTTTGGATCCAGCTTATCTATCTTGCAACACTCGTATGTGCAACGACTTTCGACTAGCACGGAACGGCGGTGATTGTCGAATAAAGTTCACGAATCACCTTAGCGATAAACTTATCGGCAAAGTTTTCGATGTTACGAAGACAGTCGAAAGAAGACTTGCACACACCGTTTGGCACGACCAGTTGGATCATTATGGAGTTATGCCGTGTTACTAGTGTTAACTGGATGATGCTCGTATGACAACTGCTACGAAGATAAATGATGAAGTTACAGAAAATGCTACAGCATACTTGTACTAACTATTGCACGAGCATATTTGTCGAATTTTCGAGGATGTTCGTCATCGATGCAAACATATGGTGCCTATCTCATTTGTGCGTGTCCCTTTGCCATTTGCAATAAGGTATGGATCGCACGTCTCGATCGCACTGTGGTACAATGACATCGGCGTGGTGCAAAAGGTCTTTGGTATTGCTTGCTTCGCTGCCTACAACTAGCGGGTACTGTGACGTCAATTGCAGTTTTCTTTCGTCTGTCTCGAGCTGCAAGAAGCATCTATACCTGCCATGAAAACAATGGTTCGATGACGTAGCGGATCCGTCAATAATGAGGACTGCGATTATACGAGCGCAATGCGCACATCCTTTCGCGTTAATTTACTGCACACTGCTCTTCATCGAACGGGCTTTGTACAACTTGCTGAGAATTGTACTGCAGAAAAACCAAAGTCGGGTCTCCAACTACCACATATTTATTACCACAAGGAGTTGCACAAGGCAGGTGTTCCGTCATGTGATCGTCAAGCATTTTTGATTTTCCACAGAAAAAAAGTGTCGGGCCTATCTTGATTGTAACGAGTGAGTGTCCATAGCATGGATGATACCATAGTAAAAAGATTGCGACTTGCAATGAGGCCAAGCGAATGGTTTGAGCAGATGTGAACACGGATAGCACTGGAACGGCGTCTGATAGCGCAAAAGGGTATCATGTTCCAGACCGATTACGCGATGAAATGGACCGGATCTTGCTACACCCGGACAAATGTAGCAAAAAGAGAGACCGACCAGATACCCGGCAAGAGTTATAACATGATAAACTGGGGCTCAGCATACTGCGCAGAGCAAGATGCCTAACCATTAGGCGGCACGAGTCGCTGGTGCCGCGTAGGTTGGTGCCTATAATTATTAAGTGATGCCTCTCGTGCCGATGACGGACCATAAAAACTTGTGGTGATAAAACAAACGAATGGACAACTGTAGCATCGATATCGAGGATGACATCGGATCGAGCTCTCTTCGAAATGGGAATCAAAAAGACTTTGACGCAGAAGCTGGAGTAGATTTGGGTATCACATGCAAGTGCAACATCGGCAAACATGGTGCAGCGGGTTGTGGCGTGCCGTGTTGTCAGCCGCTGGTCATGAAGAAATGACACGATGTTTCGCTACACTGTTTGTAAACCCGTTGTTCCATGCGTTATATTGGCCTCGAGGTCATTTAGAGGTAAAATAATGGACATGAAGATAGACTTCGGTTGGACACACGAAACCTGGATTGCCCTTCCGAACCGCCGTCGAAGTGCACTACATGTTGAGCGCGCTAATCAGCGTCTGTGAACGGAGCTAGAAGCAGGTTCAAATACGGGACTAGAATGAGAGATGAATTGGTAAAATGGTGAGTACATTTGGGTTTTGCAAACCCGACAAGTCCGATTTATGTTCGAAGTCGCGTAGCCGCGGGTGGTCTGGATCGTGATCAGACCGAAGTTATGGTATTGTGGACTTCAGATCCGGATCCGCTCTCATGAGTCGTCATTGTCATCGTAACTTTCTTGTTGAAGTGGGTAGAGGCGATACGATGAAGCCTGATTGCGCAGCTAAGATGACATTGCTGCGGTGAATCAGTCAATAAACCCAAGCCCGAGAGCTCTGCGGGGTAACTTATCTGCTGCATATGTCAGGTATGGCAAAGAGTAAGCTCAGCAAAGGTCATCAAGGTCAATGACATTGACAAGGAGAGCACGAAACTGGATTACATCGAATGATTTAGCTTTCATGACTTACTGAGGCTGATCCATTAGAAATCGATGTCGCTTGTCGAGTCGACAATTTACGCGAGCGAAAGCCGTAGATTTTCGATGCAAATGTGGTATACATCTCAGCGACCAAAAATCGATAACGGTGAGGCCGACCTTAGCATTTCAAAAGGTTTGATTCGAGCGTGTATACGCTCTAGTCTCAGCAAAGAAATGCATCGATCTGGGTCAAGAAGCTCGGAATGTTAACTCATTCAGTTGGTTGAGAGGTGACAACCCGGTAAGCATTAGTCTTGAATGTTCTTTGCCATCGTGTACTCAGGATGAGCGTTGAAGACAGTCGTAAGGACAACGACTGGTTTTTGGTTAGCCAGTGGTTTCAACTTTGCGTATGTTTTCCCTCGAGCGCAGGACTTCAACGTGATCAGGACGTAAGCCTGATCCGGCTTTTGCCGACTTTTTATATCAAAGTACCCGACAGGCACCCTAGTGATGGACATCCCGTAAAACAGCAGTTTTTTGTAAAAACGCAAACCCCAGTTGCGGATGGCAAGCAGCAACATGATGCTGGTCATAACCGAGATAGCAATTACGTCTGATCAGAGGTTTGACAATTGAGTAGGCGACACGAGGTGTCAATGCGAACATCAACAGAAGGTGAGATCAGGCTGTTCGTGAGAAAAAATCGAGGCAGACGACGTATCGTTGGGGCACGCCCCAACGTCATCCAAGACTGTTTTCGTTATTGATATGCAAAGGTTCCGAGTGCATGTGGTCAATGAGGGTGGGTGATCTCAGGAGTCATAACTTCACCGTTGACGGAATCATTTTCCAGTGGAAACGAGAGAGCTAATTATTTCACATCGAGGTTGCTATAGCCAGACGTCGTTTAAAGACAAGCGCAATCTTACCTCATCCACTACGACAGCAGACTTTACGAATGACAACAAACAGTCTCACTGACGTTGAGATCAACAACAGGAGAATAGATGTTCGTTGAAGTTCTGGATGATTGCCGATCCTGCAGGACTCAAAACCACAGAGAAGCGGGGTCGCACAGAAGCCTCAATATTCTCCATCCCGTACATGCTGGCATTATAAAACATCCTCTCCAAGGCTAACCTTGTAAAGTATTTGCTGGCATGTACACTTGAAATCCTTCGCAAGACCAGTCTTGTATGGTAGATGTTCCATTTCAAGGTGCAACGTCTAGCTTTATCCACGCAACTCATAGCATATCTGACATGCCAGCTCAGAGCTTATATTGCACAATACATCAGCGCGCACGAAACGCTCTACCTGAAGTTCACAAGCATCGTATAACAGACGTGAAAGTACCCGTTCCAACTCGATATGCCATAAGTGACCGGCGATTTGATGTGACGACAAAAGACTGAGTGACCTCATCATTTTATTTTCCTCGCAAGACGAGCCATAATGACCTTCGAACCTGTACATGGAGCATTTACCTGCTCGGCCGAGCGTCATCGTGATAGCAATATACTACAATGGAGGTGACAACGGACAACATAATCGATCGCGATCACAACTCACCTCTTGTCGTAGCCCATTAAACAAATGACGATCGCACCCCGGTTTCATCACACGCTTTTGATTCCCCACTAACAGCACGCTCGTACGCAATAGCAGTACATATGCATGCCAGCAATTGTCGTATGTTCACGATGTTGCCCTTGTTGGGAAGCAAAAAAGAGATGGCGTTTCGGTGGTCGAACACAGCGTTCCTAACACTGCAGCTTTCAACTTCCACTGCTCGGTCGTAACTTCACTCCGTCGAGGTACCATACCCACTCTGACGGCATCGACGTGAGTAAAGCGTCACTTTCCTAGTAGAACGCTTCGTTATCAAGATCATCCTCGATTCTGGTGTCATGCTGCTGCACAATAGAAATTGATGCGCAGCCCATTAGTGTGTAGACTATGCTGGTCACCCCAGGGCGTCTGATTGCAAGTAACTAAAAATGACGCTGCAGTCATCGAGCAAGACGATAGCGAAGAGACACCATCCATAGCTCATTAAGCATGCTCTGCACCCCACTGAACCTGTCGTTTTTTTCTGCACTCGACCAGACTCTTGATTTATACTGGCCCATCATCCTCTTGACTTGGTCCCCTCGATACAGACGGCATGAGATACCACACGTCTCGTATTCATAGCTGATCTCGACGAACGAAGCTGGAGGGCGAGTACTCGACACTCCCGTACGAGCGGACCTGAGATGCTTCTGGATCTCGCAGCAGGTACTCGTGAATAAAGTTCAAAAAGCGCAGTGCGTACTCTGCGGGAGGAAGCGCCGTAATTTGATGCTTGTCCATTAACGCTGCGAGAAAGCAGTGCTGTAACTTCCATCCAATATTGTAGTGCTGTAAAATGTCCACGAACCCGAGATAATACACAGTAGACTGGTCTGCCGAAACAACGGCATTGTGCGCCAGATTGTCCAACACCTCGGACTCAATGCGACAATTGTAGTTCCGGATGCCGAGAAGGCAACTGTAGTCCATAATTCCTAGCTCTTGGAGGAATCCACAATCGCTAGTTACCTGCGCGAGTAAGTTCGCGCGAGTTGTAGGATTCACACGAAGTGAAGCCCGACGTGTTACAAAGTCGTTATCATACCGGAGTGAAGGGCGCGAGCGACCGCGACGTAGCAGCGGCTGCTTCTCTGCTACATGTCGTGATGCACTGTCCACGCTTTGAGTCTCGCTCAACGCTGTCGTCTCTTCTTCGAACACGTGCACGACATCTGATTCTTCCCTGCCACTCCGGCTCCATTCACTTGACCCTGGTGTTGAGACAACTTCTTGACACCGAAAGCTGGACTGGTGAAAGATTCCCTTAAGATCGTAGCGTTCATCAACCGGTCCGTCAGGAAAGATGTTTTCCATCACAACAAAAAACATTTTGTTCCATCCCACCGGAAGTTGCATCGAATGGCATCCAAGAAAGCGGCACAAGAGCGAGTTCGGCTGCTTGAGAATATACTGATGAAACAACGGAAGCACTTGCAGCAGGAAAGAGTGCTCTTTCTTCGTCATAGTCTTCACCAAGTACTGGCGGTCACTCGTAAAGTAGAACAGCATCCCCGACTTGCCTTCCGATGCGCGTTCCAGCAACGTGTCGGCAAACGATTGTTCGTACATTTCGTTGTCAATACCGCAGATCTCGCGAATATTCTGAAACACTTTCGGTGCGTAGTCAGTGAAGCCTAGCTTTTCATAATACCGATACTCGCCATTATACACCGTCGTAGCCAGCCGCTTTTTCTCGTGGTACAACCCAGCCGTTCCACCCTCTTCCATTTGCAAAAATGTCAGCGCAGCAGTACGATCTATTGATCCAAAGCGGTCCCGCGACATACTGAGCAGCGGAGAGCGTAAGCTATCCATCGGGGACTCACCGATGCTGCATCGAATACCTGCCGTCGTGTAGCGCATCAAATCTTTCCGCAGAGCAGCACTGAAATGTTCGGTACTCGTCAAGTGTCGAGCTCCTCGCTCGGACTGGGAGAGATTATTTTCACTGGAAAAGTTCTGGTATAGTTCCGTATTAAGCACCCAGACAACCAGCAGCAGCACGGGATACGACCCAAAGACCAGTGCAAACGCGAGCTCACAGTGTTTTGCCATCTTGCCTTCAAATCGCTGGCGATATGCAGCATAATAGAGTGCCCCGCACGCCGTCCAATGTCCTGCAAACACTAAAAGGTAGCGGTAGTACTGGATCAAGTTGCGTCGTTTGGCACGATACGTGACATCCAGTTGTCGCCTCACAAAGCGGAAACTCGCAAATAATAGCACTGCAAGTGACAAGCAGCACGTGGCCCCTACAGCCACAAATAGAAAGACCCAATTGGCCACATTCATCTCTGCTGGATCTTTCGTGCGCTTGACCCAGCACACATTCAGCGACGAAAGACCATAGAGCTCAAGCTGATGCAAAACCAGCGCCGAAACACCACTCACACTCCACACTCTACAACACACAACAACAACAACAAGACACAATCAGTCAAGTTAAGTGCCGAAAAAATAACTTCATGACACCCAACACCAGTCCTACAACTACTTAAGTCAGTACTCTCCTCCTCCTTTAACAATAAAAAACTCATAGCACCATGTCGTCCATCTCACAACGGCTACTTTTCAGCTACCGTACTGCTACTTCAGCACCCATACACTATCCACATCATCTCTCCAGCTCGTACATTGTATGGTACGTCCATTTCTTGCAGCGATAGCCCATCCAGGGGTTCACGAGCGCCACGAGCAGGTCCATCGTCAGCATGAGGTACCAGCCCGTGCCTGCCAGGAAGAAAAACTGGTGGAACGGGGCGAGGAACGCGCACTGCCAGTGCACAAGCTGATCATCCACTTGGATCTCGTGCTGGCGCTGCCATACAAAGCCAAAGACAAAGCCGCTGGACGTCATCAAGCCGCAGCTCGCGTGCCAGGCCACGAGGTCCGCGGCCGGGTGCTGCGTCTTGATGTGCGGCACGAAAAAAAAGGTGAGGACGATAAGCAGGTAGACGACGACGCCGAGGAGACCCACGAGCAGGTACAACTGCGCGCTCTGGGCGACAGCGAGCGCCTCGTAGGCGTCTCCCATGACTTGATGTGGGTATGGGTGGGTGGCCAGGGGATACAACAAAACGTACTTAAGAGGAGGAGTGGGTACATTTGTGTGACGTGTGTTGGATCGACCACATGGCGCTGAAGTTGCACCAGCTGCTGCGGTGGAAGATGAGGAGGAGGAGGAGGGGGAGAGTTTCTTTTTTTTCTTTTCACAAAAGTAGCAGTAGGATTGACGTTTTTTTGGATGTGTGGCGTAAGTTGTGGACTTAACATATTGCGAACTGGACGATGGGTGGGATTGTCCCTGACGGTTGTGACTTTTTGTACTATTTTTTGTTGGCGATTGCATCTGCTTGTCAACTGGAGAACGTTGTGTTTTTTTGCTCGATTGAGTCAACAACGGTTGGGTTTGGATGTACAGACTGTTTGAGTCGCACGCGTTTGCATTTATCTTTGAAGCGAATCGAAACTGTTTTTGCATCGATACGTAATGAAAGTGTCACGTTTATCCATGTCGAAGCTGTGCAAATTGTAGCTAGCAAGCTCGTTAGCTATCCTTCCCGTTAGTTAGCTCATTTAGCTAAGCAGCGAACCCAAGTTGGTCCCGCGGTCAGTCAGGTCACCTCGATCGAATGTCCTTAGCACAAACATGAGATTCATTCATTACCAGCCAGATACAGTCAAGTAGCCGACAAGCTCTGCTTCAATGCACAATGTTGTCACTCAATCGAAAAGCGCATGTCTACAAAACGAACACAGCGTGTTACCCACCTCGTGAGCATACGAATCCAAAACCGTCAACAAATCTTACAGCTTCAGCCGAGTCTCTCTATCGCAAACACACCACTTCAAAAGAGCATTTCAGGAACGTGTACAAGACGAGCTTGCGTCCACTTAAGATTAGCCACGGACTGCTCAAAGCAGCGGCAAGCTGCCCGTTCTGTTCAAAACTCGAAACGCGAGCGAGTCCATGATGCCAAGAATCTACAATAACGCACATGAGCGTACAGTCACGTAAGTGTCACTGCCAACGCCATTAGAGCATGAAAACGTCGCAAGTACGTACCGTAAACACGCCTCCCACAATCGCGCAGACGCTGGTGAGGAACTGGAGAAGACCCACACGGTACTGTTCAATGCGGAACATGATTGGCGAAAACGTGTAGCTGAACGAAACCACTGCATATACACGCACGATCGGCCCATGAGTTTTCCGTATCAACCAGCACGGGCAAACAAAGGTGCACGTGTGCGTGCAACTATGTAGACGTACTTGGTAGGCCCTTGTCACCTGTAGATGTGAGCTGGCGAAAGTGCTCCGTGACAGAAAACTGGTTCGTGATGATACGGCTTGCAGACAAAAACGTGTACTCCGTGGGCACCACCTGATACGACACAAATGCTCGTGTCAAAAATCTCGCTTTATGTGACTACAAGCACAACATACATCGTCCCATATATCTCATACCTTTAGGAAGTACTGGAACGAGCCACGAACCGACTTCTCGGGGAGTTTCTTCTGGCGATTATCCAACAGGTTTTTCATGTCCTGCTCGCATGGATGTAGTAAATTGTGAACGCACGAGTGTTACAGTCGACCTGAGCCGCGACGATAAACCAAATCACACTCTTCTTACCGGATACGCTTCGCCGAAGGACAGCGAGTGAATGGTGTGCGATGTATCAAAGACATCGAAAGTGGCGTCAATGAGATCCTGCGATGACAAGTATCCCGTGCGAAAAATCTTAGACGGAGCAAAGTACAGCTTGCCTGCAACCTATCAACACGAGACACCAAATCAAACGGTCAACATACAGCGTCTACCCATTATCATCATCATCAAAAAGTCCATCTTGTCCCAACCTTCGAGACAACAAGCGTGCCCTTGATCCGGCACCCTTCTTCCACTTCTCCACGCAGCACCTTTTCCACCTCCAGCTCTTGACACTGTGCGATCGTATGAAGACTCGGCATCAACCAGCCCTTGCGGATATAAGCCGCTTCTACATCCGCGCACGTGTTGCAGCACTAGCACGAAAACAGAAGCACACAAAAAACACACACAAAGTGTCAGCACATCACCCCTGACATATAACCACCCATTTCCGTCTCCCACCTCTTCCGGCTCTCCAGCAGAGTAGCAGCTCCCACAAACTGGTCTGTCACAAAACAATCCCAGCAGCCACCAGTACAAAAACGTCCAGCATCAGTCTGTCTTCTCCTCATTTTTTCCTCATTTTTCAACACAAGTGAACCAAAACAGGGCTCCCATCCCGTCCAGCACCACTCACTTGACCGCTTCTTCGTGCAGCTCCGTGCTATTAATCATCGCTCCCCCCAGAACGTCCCGCACGCCTTCCGCCAGCACCTTCCCACGTCGATCCAGCCTCGTCTTCTCCACGTCGTGCTCGATATCGTGATGCACGTTCCCCGCCATGTCGACGGACTCGAGCGCCACAATGGCGCAAGGCATGAACGGGAACTCCACGTCAAAGTTGATGGCCAGAAGGTGGTTGCGGCCGCCGTCCACGACCATTTTGTCCACGGTGTCTGTAGCAAAGTAGAAGCGCAGCTCGGACACGAGCAAGAGGGAGACGCATCCAAACGCCAAGAGAGAAAAGAGACCGCCTTGGGACGTGCGGACTTTGAACTCCTCGATGGTCTTGGGGTACGCGTCGAGTCCCTTGAGTTTGCTTAGCCACGAGGAGGAGGAGGAGGAGCTGGTCATGGTTGAGACTATAGGTGCCACGAAGCAGCGATGGGTTTTTTGTGTGGTGCACGTCGTTGAGGTGGTGAAAGTGGTCGGAGTGCGAATCGCGATTCGGAAAAGTTAGCATGCGCAGGCTATTGGGCATGTCCGGTAGTTCATGTTTGTGACCATAAGGACCTGTATTCAGAGTTTGTTTTGTATTGGGGGGGGGGGGGGTATTTGAAATGATCATGCTTCATCATGCTGCAAGTACGGGACTATATCAAAGTTTCCATTAGTACAATCGATTGTACTCATAGGCGTTCTTCAGCTGTTGGAGAAGAGAGAGTGCTACACCACAAAATTGACACGGTAAAACGGAACCAGGTACGTGAGACAAGTAGCAATGGTGAGTTGTTCATGAAAGACGTTGTGAAGATGATCGGGCGATTAATACGAGATAAGAGAGCCGCATGATTCATGTTTGCGCTATCAAACAAACGGAGCTACTGCGAGGATACCTAAATTCCGATACTGATGATCGGATTATCGACGCAAGAAGATGACCAGGTGGCTCCGAGAGGTAGGTGTCTCCGAGAGGTAGGTGTCTCCATAGAGGCATTTGTGCCGAAAAGCATTGAGCAAGAGATACTTTCACACCACGTGGTAAATTTACGCACAAATTCCGACAATAATGGAGCGTACATAATGTGTAACGGGTGAGCCCGTTACATAAATTGATACGAATGTATCAATTTTTGAATATTATCTATTTAGATAATATTCAATTAACATCACTCGCGAAGAGGTGATGTTGGCGGAATATTACCCCCGAGGGTAATATTCTGGGTTGCTCCACTTTTGGTTGATGTAGACACCTGCATCAACCAAATTACCACCAATCGCTGCTGAACGCGCGCAATGGGTGGTGAGCAAGAAACCCACATAGGAGATTGTAGTTTAATATAGTTAGATCAAGACAAAGATGATTTACAAAGAAACTTAACTATATTAAATACAGTTCTACTTTTTCCCTAGACAGAGCTTTTACTTCTGTTTACTTCGCTGCGCTTCCTCACGCCACGTGTACGTGACTTCGGGAGTACGCAGCCTTGTGTTCAGTCAACACAAGGTCTTACCAGTCATCTGGTAAGGGCGTGCCCCGTCGTTACATAATGGCCACCGATCCCACGTGCGGTCGACGATCACGATTCATACAATTGAGGTGGCGCCGTGTGCGTGAGCAAACCGAGATATCGGTAAATCGAAGCGACGTGGAGCTTCGTGGATGCATTAGTCTTTACTTTCCTAGCTTGGTGCGCTGCAAGGATATTGAAAGGTATGAGTTGTAGGACGGCCGTCACCGTGTGTAGTACGCCATACTGTATTTCGCGTGACTAGTCATGGTGAAGGCCTCAAAGATGGACACTTCTCTGATCAAGACTCTTATTTGCACCGGCAAGCGACAGCGAATTGCCTCAAAAGCAGGCTCATAAACCGCCGAAAGTCGTCTTACGACTGTGCGGGTGCTTCTGACTGCTTTCACCACGCCGATAAAGAGTACATACGTAGAAGGGATCTCTTTAGGTTCTCAGAAGAGAACACTGTGAAGTACGCCGCCTATCAAGGTTGCCACGACGGTCGATGACATTTATTTTTTATACGAGATGGATATTAGCCCAACCAAGAATAAGAATATGTCAAATTCAACAGGTGAGTAAAGTGTGAATGGAAGAGAAGAACCGACAACGGAGTTATGATCCAAAAGAAAAACGAAGGCAACGTTTATTCCACTTCGTGAGGACTACGCACCCTCAAGAATTTGACGAGATCTCATGCTCGTAGAAAGGAATATAGGGCTCGGCTATGACTCGAGCGAGTCTAACTTCCGTGCGGCCCTGTTTGAGCTTCTCTTCAACAGTCTCAGGAGTTTCACTGTTTCTATACCACTTGACGAACAGCACCTATTGGATCCTGCTCGCAGTGTCGAGTGCGTCGCTCGAGTCCAAACTCATGAGGACCATGATCGCTGAATCGTTCTCGCTCAAGTAATTGGTTAAAACCTCAACCTTCGCCCTGATCGCATCAGCTGTCGCCATGCCCAAAATGTTATTTGTGGCACGCCACAGTTGGCCTTCTCAAGCGGTGGTGGCCACGTTGCAGCAACTCGTCAAGAAGTTTGTCTGGGGTTGTCGGGATGGTGTCTCATGCCGTGCATGAATGGACGATTGTCAGGCTGAGCTTCCGGCGGATGAAGGGGGTATCCAGCTACCTAATGTACGACCTCACTCCTCACTATGGCGGGTTCTACAGTCGGCGAGTGGGCTACTGCTTCAACGGGTGTTGGTCGCCTATAGTTGGAGACACACTTTTTGCCGAATGTCTCGGGGTATATGTGTACCTGACGCCTGGTCACGGTGATGATGTGGGTGGTCCGACCTCCTGGGCTAGGACAATGTGGGCGTCCGGGGGTACGGTCGTCAGGGATACACTTCGTGATTCGCACTTCGTGGCCGAGATTGCGATCATCCGCGCCTCCGCCATGATGTTGCAGAGGAATTGGTTCGATGCTCGATGGGTGATAGGTGAGATCTCCTTTACATCGGCCGAGACCTCGCTGCAAGCGCTCCGGCCGATCATATCCAAATGGTCGGCTCTTCGTGGTCCACTATGTGATGAATGGATCCATTATACATCGCTCGACACATCGACATGGCTGCGTAGTGCGACCGAGGTGGCCTATAAAGCCGGTTTTCTCGCGCGTGTGGTGGACCAATGTAGCACGCTTGGTGATGTGATTCGATGGCGGGTGGTTCAACAGGGTAAGATCACCTTCTCGCTTTGTGGGATAATCAATCCTTCAGCCCACACTCAACGAGGCGCCAAGAAATCTTGCGAGACTCTGCTGTTCAATTTTCCTCAACTACTGTTCGCAACCCACCGTGGAGACCTTTTACGGACGGTCAGTCCAGCTGTTCATTGGCACCACACCTGTCGCCTGGAGCAATGTAATTTTATCGTCCATGTGGAGGGTACTACGACCAGGGACGCTCTCCCTGTCCAATCGATGGAGGATAGTGACCGGGCTGCGGCACTACACACTCATCAGGCGAAGGTTCGTTTTCTTGCGCATTCGGCTCTGACTCGGCTCGTTCAGCTTTATGGGAACGTGGTCAGATGGATGAACCGTCGTCGTAGGTATAGCGCATTTGTACGGCGTGCACGCTTTTCTCAAGGTGTTGTGAATAGAGATACGGATAGTGCACGAATCGAGATAGCCTCACGACCCATTCACGACGCGATGTCTCTGCTTGACTGGCGTGACATCCGACGGGTCCCTGGGGGCCACGGTTTCTATGGTGCAGGCATTGTTTCGGATCAAAGCTAACAAGATCATCTCTCTGGAACATTGACCGCGGCGATCGGTATTGTCCGCATCCTACGTGTGACAAGTCCATCTCGGCTTCCCTTTAACACGTCTTCTGGAATTGTCCCGTGGCGGCCACTGCGTGGCAGGACCATCGAGCGCGATGGAGAGCGCTAGGAGAAAATTTGGATGATGGCCTCCAGCTTACAGCCTTCAGTCTTGATCTTCCGGACACACCAAGAAAGGCGTGGGCCAGCATATGGAATGCTCAGGGTGAGATCGACGACGATAACAAGTATCAAGACGAATTAAATGATGCTGCCCGACGGCTTTGGCGGCTAATGGCTCTTTCTACGATACACTCTATATGGTGAGCTCACCCCCGGCTAAGACTTGTGGAGGGCGCTACCTTATCGACTTTACGGGCGATCATTAACAGAACGGTTCTAAGTGGGGTCATGCAGCTTCGGGCTTTGGTTCAGGAATTTGACTATTGTGCATCTCCGCGGTCCCGTGTTCTATCAGCGCTTGCCACGGTGCTGGTACAAGCGCACTTTAACGATGCTGGTGAGTATCCGCGCCCTCTGGTGGTTCGTAGCCTTTATTTACTCTTTTCTGACGAAGGATCGAGGGGAAATCCCGGTCCAGGTGGTACTGGTTCGGTTATTGTTCGGCTTGATACCGACACTCATGCGGCTGAGCTTCGTTGGGCTACCAGCACGTCGTATGGTAGCACTACCACCACGAATAATACCGCTAAATATTGGGGCCTCGTCCATGGCCTACGTCGGTCTACATCCGAGGGATACACTTTGCTCCATGTCATTGGGACAGTGCCGTGATCATCCGACAGCTACGGCACTGTCCGCCAAAAAGCATCGGTTTTCACATGCTCTATAAATGTGCGAGACGCTTTGCGGATAGCCTTGGCGTACTGAGCTGGATGTACCACTTCCGCGATTTTTACAGGATTGCCTATCGAGCCGCCAACATTGCTATGGGCTTCTCTCGTTCGGTCCAGACGTCCGCGGACGACGACCAGTCCATTTTGGCTGATCTCGCCAGATTCTTGGTCAGTGACGTCGGGCACTGGACATCCACGCGCCGACAGGTATGACCTGACCTTGACGCCGTTTTTGACCGGCACAGTGACGCCAGTGCTTGACGAGTACCACATTTGGATGGGATATCCTTGGTCGACACCTCACCCCAGTAGCAGTCGTTTCCCCCTAACTTGTATTCCCGTGTAGTGTAGAAAGTATTGTATCCATCCCGGATATCAGCGATCTCTAGAAGTATCTCAATGAACCTCACCTTCAACAAAAAACAGAGCATCAACCTTCATAATGTCCGTGTCAATCTGCGACATCCCGGAAAAATGATCTGCCGCAAAACGAAAACGGAGACTTGTGATGAACGCAACCGAAATTGAGTATGAGTTGAAGACTACCTCAGGTGGAGTTTCTTGCTCGCTGTTAAGAAGGATCCGAAATTCGGCGAGTTCCCTTTGGAATGAGTCATGCATTTCAAAGAGAAATCTGGTCTCGCTTGATCTAGACAACGCAGCGGGAAAGCCACGCAGGTTGGTCTCTAATAACTCAAGGGCTGCTGGATCCAGTCTTGTTGCAACATTGAATAGCTCGTCCGCATTAACTTCGATGGGAGCTGCCGATTTTCTTGCTCTATTCCGTCGTCCCTCATCATTCTCTTGGCAGTCTTGTACTTGGGTGCACGAGCGCCAGGAGCCACGATCCTTAGTCCAGCGATGCACGAGGCGAGATGAACAGAAGCCAGCAGCCCAAGACTTATGAAAGTAGCAGAGAGACAAGAGAGCCTCATCGTCTGACCTTGAAGACAGCTAGAAGCGGATAAGGGCAACGGAGCGCGAACTGGAAATGAATAAAGTACGGCGACCCGGGATTAGATGTACTGCGCTGGAGTCGCAGAAAAGACTGACCGCCTGTCGTCCGACGAATTCCATCGGCGTCCAGACCATATATTCTTTGTTGCAGCTGCTAAAAAGCAGTGCTCATAACCAGATGATGGCCAAAAAGCGTCCAGACCAGTGAGCTTGGTCATCAACCAAATTGGATCGTAGCATCGTTAGCCCAGCATGGGTAGAGAAGGTCGTGGGTGTAGAATGTTAGCGGGAGAACCTCTGCGGTACGTGATTGTGTGCAGCTCCTCATTTCTGATGATCGAGACAGAATGTTGTGGTAGCTGAAGTTTTATGCTACCACGCTTAAAAGTCAGGTCGTCGTTACTGTATTCAGTCCACATTGCACTGTCTGCACGCGTATTCTATTCAATGCTGAGATCCGGCAACTACCGACCAGCATCACATCTACCAAGCCAAGCACTGTTAGTGGAATCACAAACGCATGAAAATTTTTGGCTAGTCACCTTGTGCCAGAATATTCGAGCATGCGAGACCTCCTTGAGGTCCAGAACCTGGTCTGGCTTCAGACTGCGACTGTTTTATACCGGACCAAATTTACTGGTCATAGAGCAAAGAACGATGGGGCTGGCTCATGCAGGAGCTCCTTAGCATATCTTGTCACCATACTGATCACAAAATCGCCATCTAGGCGTTGTGCTAGACTGTATCGACAGCAAGCAACTCTTGCGAAGAGAAAGCGTCCGGTCTGGTTAAGACGCAAAGCTGAAAATGGTAAATATGTGCCCATTGACGGTGATAGGGAACAATCGAATGAACGTTGCCGTATGAGAGCTGTTCGTCGCGTTAGAAAACGATGGTGTCGCTTGACCACCAGAATATATCGACAAATAGCTTAAATTTGATGACCATCGCAGAAGGGATCGTGTGCTACCAAAGGCTTAAGAAATGATCGCAGGAAGAGCCCGTGTGATACGATCACCGTCGATGCAAACACGCTTCAAATTGAGAAGTTGACCGAAACAGGTATGCCATTTGCATCAAGCGTATTCCAAGGAACGTTAATCTCAGTGGCAGCCCTTGTGAAAGCAGGAATTAGGTGAAATTTGCATGGATATAGCAATCTTATGCTGAACTGCTATACCAGAGGCACATGCATCAACAACAATAATTAATTGACGGGCGAACACCACAAAAGTAGGTCCGCAAATTTTTTATGGCCGAACGAAGTCATTTCGAGCGACACTACTGCATGATCAGACATGTTCATATATGAAATAATTACTTGTAAAAGATCCTGCTACTCGATACGTTCACAGCCGTTGTTGACATTTCCAGCGAGGTTTGTATCGGATCAAACCGATTCCTCGTAGTGACATTACACATAGAGGAGCCTAGTTTCACAGCAACGCAACCGATGTAGCTGCTTTAAAGAAGACGAAACATTTGCGGCTAACTTTCTGCCGGATCAGTTCACTTTCACAAGAACCAAGCAGGACTCTACGAATTCCAGTCGATAGCTAGTTTTGCGTATTGTTCATAGGTGTTGTGCTGCCACACTAGCCAGTCCTTTTTTAAGGCGGGAAACTCACGTAGGGTGAACTGGAGAGCAAGGAAGCGAATGGTAAGCTGAATAGGCCCTTACAACCGCCAGCAATCTTTTTCAAGCTGGACGGATACCTTAGATACTCGATCAGTGGTCTATCTTTGCTTCACTGTCTAAAAGCGAGTGAGAAGGTGAGGTATATTCAGGTACGCTTGCGACCCATTATATCCTGCCGCCTGGTAACAGTGTTACCAAAGCGACGTCTACTATATATACTAGGTAGTACTAGTCCGCGGACAGCCGAGCGCCTTCGCGCTGATTCTCGCCGTGAGAGAATTAGGTTTCTCAGAGTCAACGCGGGGCCCTGCTTGTGATGCCTCCAGCCAGTGGTTGACATTGTTGCAAATGAATGTCGTAGCTTCCAAAACAACCCTGTGCTCTGTACAAGAATCAACTTGAATTGAAGCCGCTGTATCCATCGCGATATCTGCTAGTCGATCTGCCATTTTGTTGTAGGTGCGATAGTGATGGCCCCAGCTGGAGACTTCAAGATCGTCTGCAAGGGCACGTGCCTCCCAAAATAGCGGCACCAAGCTGGACTTCTGCGAGGGATGATGGGTCCGAAGCTGTGAGAGCACCATCACACTATCTCCAACGATATGCAGCGGGGAGTAGCCAGACACCTTCGCGTAACGTAGACCATGCAAAATCCCCCCACTATTCAGCTATATTGTTTGTGGTATCGGCAGCGCTACACGTCATGCTCGAAACCCACAGAACGCAAGCGGCGTGCGTCGCAATGGTGAGCTGGACAATAACGGACCCAGATCCGCCTGGTCCTAGTTTTCCTTAAGATCCACCGTCGGAGAATAGCAGGAATATCATTCCTGGGCATCGACGAATGGGCAACACTTGCATCAATGGTGATTCCTTGACGCAGAGGATAATGTCCGCTAAAGCTGACCTCTCTCGCGCGAACAGATCTCCGTCTTTGTTTATGTACGGCTAGTATACGGACCCTCTAAATCGGGTTATTGCACGTCGAAATTGTGTCTAGGCTCTGGCGATGTGCGTCTCCTCCGTCAAGGACGGGTCGTCCATACGGCGGAGCCGCTCTGACCAGATAGCATGAAGTGTCGTGGAGACGGCAGAACGCCATAGTTCCCGAACGGCCGGGAATACTGCGTCCTTCGCCGCTGTCATCTCAACGCCTCGAGCGAAGGTTCGTTTGATAGCATCCCAAGCCTTGTGCGGAACCTCTGGAAGATCGAGTCCAAACACCCATACGTTGAAGTCCGTCATGCTGAATCCTTTAAGCGGGCTTCACTTGACAAGGAGATGCTCCCAGTGTTGACTCGCACTGGAGCAGGTCCAAAATACATGTCGCGCCGCGGAAGGAAGGGTACGAGAACACCCGGAACGGGATACGACAGATCCTGTCTTGCCCAGTTCCATAGTGGGAAGCTGTTGCTTTTTAGGTGATACAGCGTTTGCGCATTTGTCGGAAAAGATGCTCGCACCCGGCGTATATCTCTCCAAGTAATTAGTGATTTCCCGTCAGAAATTACTTGAAAGTCTCTCTTTGCCACTCGCTCATCTAGAATTCGTCTTTCTTCCACGCACCGTCGTTTGGAGATAGCCTGCTTGATTTTGTGTGGGTGCGGCCGCCATCGCCGTCGTCCTGCCCAGATATGGACGACGCGGGTGAGAGCCGGGTGATCGCCAAAGTGTACAGGAGTGCCCCCTTCTCGGGATGCCGCTATATCACACAAGGACATCGACGAGACTGGTGTCACTTCACACTCCATGCCCGTATCGAAATGAGTCAGCAACGTCCCTTCACTGTTCAGCGTCTAGTCGTGATATCGGTGGAAATTGGTTGAGTACGCAAGTAGTCAACCCGGGTCAATTGCACGAAACACGAGTGCCGAAAAAATTGAAGAGAAGAGCGAGGCAGAATGAACCAAAAGTGCCGCCTTATACCATTGATTGGGTTACCATGTCGAGCCGCGCCGAGAACTGGCAAAGCGTCCAAGACAATATGTTACCCAGGTAAATCTTTCCTCTTGCAATCCACCCCATTTAGAATATAGACCTCCCCTCGGCGGTCCCGCAGCCATGACATATGCGTCAACGTTGCGTGATTCATCCACCGGTGGTCAAATCTTCCCAATTTTGCCACTTCAGCTCGCATGCCGACACGAAGATTTTCATCAATGAACCTCCGAACATCGATTGTAACACTGTCGTCGGTGATATAGACGACCTCAGCTCGTGACGTAAATGAGATAGCCCTTCGACAGACTTCCGTGACGTCACCTTGGCGCACATGTCAAGCCGCCGAAAGTCCAACAACTTCGGAACCGGTTTGCCAAAGAGTCGAACGATATCTTAGATTCTTGTCTTCATTCCAACAAGGCGTTATGTATGGTGGACTAGACCCAATAGAGCCCCCTAAGCAGTCCCCGATCAAAAAATCTCTTGAAGACGCTGTAGCTGCCCATTGTCCAACAGCCGTTGCCGCCATCTTCATCAACTCTGTTTAAATGCACGGCACAGCAAGGCCCCCCTAATGTATTGGGAGTGAGGCCACCTCGGAAGGGACCTAAGGTCTAGACCTCTTACCGTCCAGGACACCCCAAACGAAGTCCTGAATCATGCTCTTCAACCGGATCACAAAGGATGGAGGAGGCCAGCAGTGCCGTGCTAGGAAGGTGATCTTGGGTACCGCAATAGCACTGGAAGTGTGCCAGTTGTTCCACCGTGTGATTCCTCCCTCTGGCTACTAGCACAAGCCTGCTATGAAGAGATCGTATGCATTTATTCCAGTTGTCCGCCACCGCATCCTGTTGGCCCACCAGCACACCCATATATCGGCAGGATTTGCTTGAAGTCATCAGAGTAAGACCACAAGTGATCAGAGGCAGTGCTGACTCCCGAGAGTCCAGAGCAACGATCATTGACTTCGCACAGTTTGTCACCAGGCCCGAAACGCTAGCGGAATCATCAAGAATTGTGACAACCTGCAAAATCGCAGCCCGATCGTGCAGGTAGACGGCCGTATCATCAGCATATCCCGAGACTTTAAATTCATTGCACCGCTCGCCAGATGTAAGGGGCAACCACAAATTTCAGATCTCTCTAATGTTGATCTGTGGTATCGATAGCATATTCTTGCTCATACTTGGGACGTAAAGCGTGTTCTTGATCTCAATGTCACGCTTGTCGTCGTTGGGTAGAACCACCTTTCGATGATGGTTCCAACACCCTTGATCGCAGCTTTGTTTCCATCTACAACCGAAACTTCTCCTTCGTCTCTTTCGTTGAGGACCGCAAACTTGGTCTTGTCATGGCAGATGTGATGCGTAGCGCCATTGTCAACCGCCCACATTCCAGCCATGCCATTGCCCGCCGAAAGTCCACACTCCAACGAAACAGCGAACGCAACACGATCGTAGTCATAGTTGTCACCATGGTTTCTCCACTGGACGTTGTTGGCTCCGCGTCCACGACTGTTGTATCCGCCGCGTCGAGCTCCTCGATTCTCTTCTTTCTGCTTGGTCCAGCACCACTCCGCCGTGTGCCCCAATTTTCCGCAGTACGTGTACTTGAGAAGGTCACGCTCGGTACTGAAAGCCTTGGTCGCTTCTTCAGTCTTTACCGATGTCGTTTTGTCACCCTGTATCTTGATGTGCTCATTCGTCAGCACCTTCACAACGTCTTGAGTCCGTAGCTCCGCGCTGCTCATCTCCAAGTTGAGAACGACATTCTCGTAACTCTT
>JH598153.1:0-11942 GCA_000173235.2 Hyaloperonospora arabidopsidis Emoy2
GCTACGGCTGCTTCTCAAGGATCTGGAATATACCGATAATGCGGCCACGACGATCTTTCAAGACAATCAAGGATGTATATCTTTGGCCAAGAACCCAGTGTATCACGCGAGGACGAAGCATATCGACCATCAAGTTCCACTTCTTACGCGAGAAGGTGATGGATGAAGTCATCGTACTAGAATACAAGCCAACTGAAGAGATGGTCGCGGACGGGTTTACGAAGGCGCTACCGAAGGACAAGCATACCAAGTTTCTCACGACTTTGAACTTGACGGTGTAGGCATGCACACTTCGCACGCACATCAAGGGAGAGTGTTAGCAAGTGATGTTGCAGCGATGTGTGTAAGTTGCATATTTCATATTAGGGAGTAGTTGTCTATTTTGTACGTTTGGTTTAGTGTGTGACTTGTGCCGGTACAAAACATCGGATTGGCTCAGTCATCTGATCAGAGGGATATCACGCGGCTGATTGCGGGTTCGAGTCCAAGCGTGGTCAAGTTAATTGTGACTGATACTCACGACCTGGTCTATGGGGTTCACCAGAGTTTCCACCCCCCCCCGAAGCTACGTCCCCCACTCCACGCAAGACATTACCATTTTGGATAAGACGTAGCAGAGTTTTTACTGCAGATATCTTACAAGAAGTAATTACTCAAGGGTAGGACTAAAAGTGAAGGAGGAGAAAGGACAGGTAGCGTTAGTGGCTGAGAGCCATCGGCTTCTGAGAGCCATTGGTTTCGAATCGCGAAACCTATAGGAATACAACTCGCTTTTCAATAAGCAATCCCGGTGAAAAGCCGTCTTCGTCTTTCAAAGAACGCTCACTACTACCTTCCCTCTCAAAAAGTATGACGTACTTAGTACTTAAGATATTAATTATAGAATCATAGCTTATAAGGTAAGATAATACCGATATCACTTTTAACGGGTCCCATTCAAAACCTCTCGATTAAACAACGCTTTAAATGGATGCAATGGGACTTCTTTACACCCTCCCTACCAGACTGACGTTTCTCACGAAACGCTACTCGATTTTCTCGCTCTTTCTGAGGCATTTGCGAATAGTGCGTTACGGTTAACAACTTAGCACACACAATCATGATGTCTCCAAGCGATGAGATTAAGGCTCCCAATGACTTCCTCCGCGTAGATTCAGGGAAGGAGGTGTATTACAAAAGTGAAACCGACAAGAAGGGGGAGAAAAAGCCAAAACCCTGCAGTCCTATGCAACACGACGACTCATTTTGTGCACAAAATTTATTCCCGGATCGTGGTACCGCAGACTCACTTAAGCGTTATGTCAAACGCGAGACGATATGAAGCTGTGATCATCCAAACCCAGTGGATAAGTATTAGCAACTGCTTGTCGACCAAGAGGTCCGCTCGCAGAGACGATCAATGATCAGGGATGAAATCTACAGTATTAAAGACTATGTCCTAACGCCTCCGAACGTGGAGGAGCGTATCAAGAAAACTGTTGACTAGTCTTTGGTATCGTGGACGATCGTCCTGCGGCTAAAACAGCCGATGAGATCGTGGATACTGAGTCCCTTCGCGCGAGATACCCAGAGCCGTTTGTTACGATGCAGAGTTAGTACAAGGATTGGCTGGTGTAATAGTCACGTGGGATTTATGTACCTCTCATCAAAGGCGTGCCCCTTTTCTTAATTGAAGAAGGGATTGGCTTCGAGGAGGACAACATGTTGGTCCTTTGGGTGCATAAAGCTCGTCAATTAAGCAGCATGATGGCCCTAAGGGCAAGTTCCAGTATATCTGCTGCCCGTCTTACACGAAAGCTTTGCTATGTGTTTGCAAAGTTTAAGGCCAGAGGCCAGTTGCGATCGTCGTTCCGATTGTGCTATGCACCTCCTCAGTTTTCATCCCTCTGGTGCCTCGGCTACTAACGTAGCCATGAGTCCACAACATACTGCGGCTATGGACCCAACCACCCTCACCAATACTGGTTGGAAGCGACATGGGTCGCAAGTTGAGCCCGACCACAATGCTTAAAACCATCCACAGCGTATAGGCAATCTTGTTGAAGGGGTTCCTCGTATTCCCAGGGGTTTTCAGACTCGGGTACCCATGCCACTTTGCTAGATACTGGATTCGGTATTGGCTGTGACGACGACGACGATGACGCTGGAGGATTTCTACAGATGAAACTACAATTCCCATGCCGGTCAAGCAACGCTGGTGGGATAGGTGAATAGGCAAAAGCCCACTCGGAGTTGCTCCATGAAGTGAAGTGCCTTCATAAGAGTTTGTATCAAATTCAGAGATCAATTGAGGCGGTACAGACACTACAAAAGCCAACGGAGAATAAGAAACCCCGAATGGATGCGCAGCTGGATCTCCTAGTGCGTATATTACAGCCCGCGACGAGGCTGCCGTCCCAGCGCGGGAGCCTCCGCCTATACATGTGTCGGGTCACAATACGACTTAAGCATTTCAACGCAATACACAGGGTGTGTACGCAGTTTTCGAGGTAATTTTAGCGTATACGCTAAGCATTTCTTGGCAATGACCGTAAAGGGTCCGATGAAGCGTGGATGAAGCTTTTCTTATAGACAGAGGACATTACGTTTGTAGGTAAAGGTTTGGCGCTGAGTAGACCTCGTCTCCAACATCATATTGGTCAATTCACCCTCCTCCTTAGGACCCGCTCGTTCATTCTGTATATTTTTTGCTTTCAGCCATTGCGTCAATCACATGTCTTAAAAAACTTAAGCACGTAGTCAGGATCGCGCTCACCTGCTTCTAAATGGAATTTGAGTTTGCATCAGCAATACAATCAGCAAGCCCCCTCACCAAGCCCAAAACAACGGAGTGGGAGTGCTAATGGTGAGCGCGGGTACGCGAGGCCGTTGACGTGAAATAGAGTAAAGCCCGCAGAGGCGTGTACGGAGTTGTTAAGAGCAAAACTAACAATATGAAGCATAGAGCTCCAACGTTTAGTCGCAACTACACATATACTACGTAGGATACGTTCGACAGCGAGATTAACGCCCCCTGTTTGACCATTGTCCTGTGGATTATCGGACGCGGACATATCCAAAGGAGTTCCAAGAACCTGTAAGGAAGAATATCAAACTTACTCGTGAAACAAGGTTCATGGCCAGAGCCGATGGCCACAGAAAAACCACGAGAGAGACATTCCCGATCGATAAAAAAATGTGCTTTAACTTCACCATTGATTGAGTTTGGCACATCCGCTAAGTTAGCCATCTTTCTCAAGCGGTCAACAAAGACCACAATACCAGTGTTGCCATCCGAATCTTTCTGAAGGCCAAACAAAAACTCCATGCAGATAGATTCCTAACACCCCTTCGGTACAGGGAGTCTCGCCAGTGGTGCAGTTGCATGTGCGGAGGGTTTAATCCGTTGACACGTTCTGACATGCGCACATAGGTACTAACCCACTTATAGATCTTGGGCCACTAATTACTTCGACTCACCAAGTAATAGTTTTTTTTACGACTAAGATGACCGTTCACCGTTCACCGTAGTGTCACGTGCATCATAAACGATTAGATACTTTTATGTCTCCTTAGGTACTGAGGACACCCCCGTATAGTCGTATTGTACCTGCGATATCTCAATAGAACTTGACCGATACTATATCGGTGGATCCGCTCACTCAATCGTTGACACCTAAAGTTTAAGTATCGAAGCTTCTCGCTCGCAAGTGCACATAGCAAAGATATATTAGGATCATCACAGGCGTAAGGCGCACGAATAAAGTCGGAATGGACGACCACAATGTTGTCGCATGAGCAATTATAAGCAAGTTCGCGTGACAACGCATCCGACAAAGCGTCCAGTTTCCCGGTTTGCATTTAACCTCGAAGTTTTATCCCGCAAAGAATGACAACCAACGAGTCATTCTATGTTAAAAGTGCGGTGACTGGGTGGCGGAAAGTGATGACGCATGATCGGTGAATGTCACAAACGGCTTAGGGCCAAACAGAAGTTCTCTGATTTCAACTATGGCATACTTCATGGCAATTAACTCATTGTAACTAACTGGATAGTTCTTTTCAGAAGCTATTAGCTGGAAAGACTCAATATCAAGACACGCCCACGTCCCTCAGAATCGGTTTGTAACAGAGCACTGCCGATTGCAAAACCAGACGACGCTGAAAAGTTTTTTTGGATCATGCAGGGCCAAAATCGGGGCATGAAGAAGACTCTACTTTACAGCAATAAAAGTATCCTCTCCAATGCGACTCCAGAATCAATCCATATCATTTTATCTGTTTTTTATTGGACGATGGACTTGTCATATAAGGGTAATTCGCCCTATACTTTTGCAATTATTATACAAGACCGAGCTACTTGCGCAAGTCCTTCTATTACTATGAACCAGCCAATCAACTTTGGCCTTAACTTTTACAGGGTCTGCTCTCAGCCCACTCTTCCCTATGAATCACCCCAGAAAGGTAATCTCTTCAGTACTAAAAATACACTTAAAAGCATTAGAATACAATATATTGGTGCGCATGCACTCGAGCACTGCTCGAAAATGTTTGATGTGCGTTTTCACGTTGGTACTCCGTGTCCTGATCGACTATTACCAAAGATATCATCAAAAAAGTAAGTCTCTGCATAACCTTGGTGAGGACAAAACAATTGCGTTACAAGACGATTTAACGTAACCGGGGCATTAGATAACCCGTGTGGCTTCACCGGCCATTCCCGAAGCATTCCACTCGGATTACTAACTGCTGTGCGCGGAATATCGCTCTCCCGTATGAGCAATTGGTATTAACCATCTCTAGGTCGAGTGCTCTGCACATGGTGCAACCAACCATGTTGTTTTAAAGAATATTGTTCCTAGGAATTGGCGTTTGCGCTTGGATAACAGCAGTATAGAGCTTATTATAAGCATGAACAATGCATCCCTTGCCATAAGGTTTCTTCACACAGAAGTTAGGTGTATAGTGTGGAGATTTACTCTTGCGCACCATACATGCCGCGTTCTTTGTACGAAATAACTCATCGATCACTCGCACTGTTAGTTAGGCAAAGTCCGTTGCCGCGTAGCGCAATATTTGTTCCCGGAACCATATAAATTTCATGATGTACACCTCTATCGAGAAGTAAGAACGGAGGGTCGTGACACACCAGATCTTGGGATTCCTTAACCAGAGGTTAGTGAAGATTGAAATAATTCTTAAAAATAGACGATCCACTACGAAAATATAGTGTCTCTTTTGTGTCGTCAAGGATAGCCATATTTATTACAGATGATAAGTTCAGTTCCAATTCAAGTCTAATGAACACCATATCCGATAGATTACCAGCCCTTTATTTCTGGTAAAATTCGTCCACATACATTTTATCCAAGTCGAATAGAGCATGTATGGATGGGGGGTCGACATGCTAGCTTTACCATTAACATCACCTGTCACTTCGTTGACTAAGGTATGTAGCTGTTCACCATCTTTATCGTGTGATAAACAGACGATTTGTGTCTTTGCGCAGCTATCTGGCGTTACTGACGTCTCTACAAAGAAAACAAACACCTCAGTGGGGTTGTAACACAGGGTCACAAGGTTTTTATACTCCACAGCCTTAATTTTCTCTATACTAGATCCGATGTCGTTACCGAAATGTGATAAAAAGCTACCTAACTCGAACTCATCACCACGTGGAACACGTGCCACTGTACGCAAATCAGTTGCGCATACTTCTTGTGGCCTTAGCCTTTCGTCAAAAATCTCATTACTGACGTTTAGTGGATTTATATTGCAGTAGCCATCACTCTGTGGATTTTTACGTGTCACTCCACGTGCATCCGTAGTGCATGGATTTTGATGCCTTGTCCCTTTACCAACAATGCTATCAGCGTTCAATGACTCGGTATCACTACGAGTATCACTCAACGGAGTACGTGCCGTTCCACTATCGATCACGGAGCTCTGCTGGACGAACGTCATCAACCTCGGAAATTACTAGCTATGACATACCGATGTCTAGCACACTGACCTACTCAGCCAATGGCTCGCTCCAATAGCGCTTTTGTTTCTAGAGGAAGTAATTTCATGACTCTCCAAAGCTTCGCTAGGACATTGCGCGTGCCGCCTATAGTTTTGGACTTCCAGTTAATCCAGTGCTCATGGCGTTCAAGCCAAGCCATACCAAGAATGAGATCATATCTCGAGTCTAAATACAAGACAAGATAACGTTCGATGCTCTCGAAATATATAAATTTCACTCAATAGTTCAACGAAACTTTAGGGGTGGTGTATCGTGCTCCTGTCTCAATACGGACAGTGATGAAATCACCTTCTTGCGCTTCGAGCGACTCAGCATTTTATTGATTTTCTTCAAGTAGGACATAATACCGACGCACCCGTGTCAATTAAATTGACCATGGCCTCTCAAATCCCTTCACTGTTGCTAACACAAGTAGCAAGCCTGGCTTGTATCCACGCTCCGTGGTAACCCCTACGGAGTTCATTGCGGCTAGATTTTGTTTCTCATTACCTCCTAGAGATTTTTGATAACCTAGTTATTCCCCTGTTTGACGCTGCGCGTCTACTGGGAGTCGACATTTTTCCGCACCAGGGCTCAAGCCTATTGAAGGTATCCTTCTGATGCCCATAGGTAACGTAGCGAGATGACGTTAATTCAGTTCTCAAAGCAATATTAAATGCCTCCTCAAAGGTCGACGGGTGGAACCGAAAGACTCCCGTCCTAGCAACCCCGGTGCGGTGTCCTTCCATAAAGATGGTTACGAGGACTTCTTGTGGAAGGTGATCCAGTTGCATGGCTGCACTACGAGTTTGCAGCTTCTAAACATCGTCTGATAACTATTCCGACCCCGAGGAGCAGCTAAAAAGCGTGATCGCACGCGATATGCCTGACTAGGTAGTGCAAACACTCGAGACATTTGTCTCTTTAGCGAATCCCACTGTGGAAACGCGGCGTCTACATACATATTACACGATAGTTCCCATTCTCTAGCTCTGACGACTAGTTTGGAAATGGCCATGTCAACTTGTTGTTGCTCAGAATCGAGCATAGCGGCACTCATTGCCATTTCTACAAACCGGATCCAGAGGAGGAGGTTCTCCCTCTACCCGTCCAAAGTCTCAACCTTTAGAACGAGTGGTCTACCCTTAGGATCATTTTCTGCTATACATGCATAGCTAGTTGGCACGTGGTCATGATCCTGACCGATTAACGTGGCTTTAAAATTTAAAAAGACGTCCAGACATGCGTTAACACATTTGGTACCTGCGCCACAACGAGGCTCACTTGTTCAGCGCCTATCAAAGCTAAAAGCTGATCCAGAGCCAGTCGTTGAGCCTCAGGGAGGTGGAAAATTTCTCCATCTCAAAGGTGATCAGTCTTAAAGACTCAGTTGTGGGATTGCCTACAACGGCTACCAAGTGTAACAGAGCTCCACCACTTTTAGTCGTAGAGAACTATGGCTTACAGCCTATTAGTTCTAGGGAAATAATGCAACAAGTTTAGTAGTATGTCCGATCTAAAGAACTGGACTAGAATCTATAGTAAATTAATGTTAGCACTTAGTAGTTACGAGGACTAACAGCACAAGTGATTGCACTAATCTACGCAAACGACAAACTGATCTTATTTTATGATTTATCTGCACTAATAAAAAAAACAAGTACCCTACAATAAGGTTCATTGTACTATCATAATAGTCTTAATATGCCGAATACTTTGATGAGTGACGCGTCAGTCAGTCATTAAAGTATAACGTACTTCGTACTTACGATATTAGTTCTAGAATCATTGCTGATTGCGAGCCCGAGGGGTGAAGCTATTAGTGACTGTGCGCAAGCTTGAATGCCGAATTTTTCAATTGTACTTATCTGTGTGTGTGTCTATGTGTCTGTAAATTACGCGGTTAGATGTGTCTTACACGTACTAAGTGCGATCTAGCCTGTCTCCCCTCATAGGTATATAGGCATATCCGAAGTCACTCTTTGGCTAGGTCACTATTGTGGTGCACGATTGTGATTGGCTTAAAATCGATTTAAGGTGAATATTGTAACGGGGCACCGGAGCAACACACTGGACAACCAGATTGGAGCTACTATCACCGACAGCAGCGTGAGTGGTGCCTCGCTACCTCTGTTAATTTGGCAGAGGAAGGGAAACAACCAGAGATGGACTAGTTGTTGGTAAAAGTAAAACTGTATTAAACATAATTTAGTCCTAGTCATTAACCTATGTTTTAGTCATAACTTAATTATATTGACCTACAAAAATGTATGCTAAAGTCTTGCTTACCACTCATTACGCGCGTCCATCGTTGATTTGACCGCTAGAGCTGACTAATATAATGACCCATATCAGCCAATCGGTGAGTGTTCTGAATATTACCCCTTATGGTAATATTCACGAACGTTATCAACCTTTATGATGATAATATTCTAATTAACAAGTATCAAGGGTTAATTACATGCAACAGGCCCACCTCGTTACAAATATGATCACATAAGCAAAGGCTGGACGCTCATAAGCAAAGGCCGATCGCGTTGCCCTAGCCTACTATACTGGGTTCATACAGACATCGAGAGCATCATACTCCTTCTTCAGTGACTGCTGTTGTATATTGTTTTGTAACTTGATTTAGTTCTTCGAACTGGATTACTTAAAACAAAGGGCGAGCTCCAGAGCTTGCTCTCCTATCTTACCGATATCCCTTTTAACGGGTCCCATCCAATACCTCTCAAAATAGCATCGCTTAAAATGTATGTAATGTGAACCCGTTACAGCTCAGGTGGATGTATCGGTCAGTCGAACGGGTCAGTGGCATAACAATGCGATCACCTCATTGGACCTCAATTACACAGGTACGCGCCGTCGTTTAATTCTTTTCGTGAGCTACTCTGCGTTTTAACTTGACCTCAAGTTGACAGGCACTATATCCAACATTTGTCGCTGAACAAGACATTCACGCCCGTTTGTCGACCAATCTGGTTTCCAGTAGTAAAGGGTACAAGTGGGTACACCACTGTGGCCGTCCGCTTGTCCAGGAACCAAACAGCACAAATTTGTAATCAAATAACAGCGCATTGGCTACGACGAAAAGCCGTGCACGTCCTCTTGTTCAACTTCACACATTGACAAAGTATGGCGGTCAATTCTTCGCAATACCGACGCTGCAACTAGACAGCTACTTAGCAGATGTAGATGTCTGTATGCAGATGTGTATACATGTATGTATGTAGGTATGACAGTTTGTACGGTCGCGGTCCTCATAAGTTGCGGTCACTTTCAGTTTTATCTCGCAATCACGCTCGAGCAATGGCTTGTCTAGGCAAATCCGAGTCTCAGCCATTGGTCTCGGGCATCATCTTTCGAGCAGCTGTTCATACTGAAACACCGTGTCTCGATTCACCGCCCCTCCTGTCCACAGTTCCCTCAATTAGGAATCTTAGTCGCACTCAAGCCATAGACGTACTACAGTAACAGTCCGTCCGTCCGTCAGTTCATCCTCATCTTCCGCCATCCCATCCCATTTCCACTTTCACAACGTCCTGCCATCACCTCCACCTCTTGTTTCCGTCTTCTCCTTACCATCGGAATCGCTAATCAACTGCTCGCACTCGTCGCCATCATCACTTTAGACGCATGGCACGTCACCATTCAAGCGACTTGAGTGTCGCACAAACGGACTCCTCGTCCTTGAGGTCATGAATGAACACCACCTTTTAACGAAAGTTGACCCGGACGTGTCCAATGTAGCAGTCCCCTTACCATCCGTTGACACGGTCCTCTTGACTTTTACGTGAATTTGCAATTCCCACCGCCTCAGTCGCAGTCCATGCGGCTGCGATTCCGTAAACGAGCTGCTAGCCATTCGTCTCTATCCTTTGCGACAGCCGAAAAGCTCTGTCGACGAGTCGCTCGTGTCAAGAAAACCAAACGCCCCGAGTAGGTGCGTGTGTTCAAACGGCGGCTGCAATTGGCAGTCCGTGTAGCCGTGGGCGTTCTTTTGGCTGGGGTCGTGCAGACACATGGCAACGATCGCGAGCGGCTCTTTTTGCCTGCCATTACTAACTCGGAGGATTCACAGTCGCCTCGATGATGGTTATCTACGCGGCAGCAAACACTGTCGGTGGCGTGCTAGAACAAGTGTGGCAAATCGATGTCGGTGTCGCAATTGCGCTCCTGTACAACTTTGTCGTCTTTGCCTGTGTGCTCATAGTAAGCAAGGCAATCGCCTGACGGTCTCCAAGAATCTCAATGGTAGTATGTAATACGTGAGTCTGCAAGACCGGGGCGTCACCCTGCCACTGCTTGCCCTTTTCACCTTGGTAGTGCTGCTCTTACCTATTGTAAGACCACTTTTCTGTGCACCGAGTGCTTCTATCTATATCTTCTCTGTTGTTGACATTGTGTGTGTGGTGACTATCAAATTATGGACTTACGCGATTGTCGGTTGTTGTGCTGTTTAAATACTCCTAGCAACCGAATGTGAAGAAGTTTGCTGTAGGTACAAACTTGTATTTCAGTACGTTCTCGGTACTCGTCATTTGAGACGGAGAAATACAATGCTAATTGTGATAATGTTTGGTTATGTATTGTGTGTGTGTGTTAGTTGTGGATGTGGTTGCAGCATTGAAACTCGTCACCCCCATAAAAATGATATTCACGACCTTGCTCGAAATAGCGCAGACAGTAACAGCAGCTAATGTAACTGTGACTTGATCGGCTGCGCACGAGCGTCTCACGACGATGGAGTCGCTGATAAGTGACTGCTAGTGGGAAGTGTTGGTGGGGTTTGGCGTCTGCTTCCATTTCAACAAGACCATCGCTAAGCAGCTTGTGAGGTTGTACGCAAAGCTCCTTACAGACTTGCATACAATGAAATGAGACTTGCGACTGGACGCATGTCGTGCTGCTCAAGAAGTTACAGACATGATTCTACGTGCTACGTGTTGAAGCAAATGATCTGCTTGAGGACGTCCCGCTCGAGATTGTTCATTTGTCACATGCGCTCTGCTCTCTTATAGGGATCTAGCAGGATGTGTAGTCCAGGTGTGTCTGAAGTGACATTGTCGTAGAGTAAAGGACACGTGTCTTTCCCCCACGTAGATGTACAATGGCTCTGCAGGCAGGGCACCTCTGAAAGCATAATTAAACGATATGGCCGGTCCGACATTCTGGAGGTGTCAATATCGTTTGAACTCTTCCTGTAGTACGAGAAAAAGTAAGACGGGACTTACTCTGGATGCATGCACCATGCGCTCGTAGTGAGTCAAGTATGTGCTGCCGTGTTCATGCTGGTACGACTCAGGGCGGTGGGCACGTGTATGTGTCCGTACCTTTACGTGGTACTGCATGCGCTGCCTCTTGCTGGTCTTTTCTCCTACATTTAGGTCGAAAGAAGTGTTGTTAGGCCGAGGGCATGTCCACAGGTTTCAACTCGAGGGCATTCGCTAAATACCACAGACGCCGTATCTTCCCTGCTGCTGCTAGTGCGGCCACCGCTGCTATAGCCCGTGTTGTAATTGTATTACAGGCGCCGCATCGCCTGCTAACTGTACCAACGTATCATCATTGGCCCCTAAGGCTTTGCTATTCGACTCGTTCAAAAGCTACGAGAGGTTACATGCTGAGGATTCAAGTCAGCCAAACGTTTCTTCTACCTGAAAAAGAGAGCGGCGGTAGGCACGTGTGCGATATCTCAGAAGCCACCAGTCACTCCACAACATTACTTTTTAGGGGGAATTTACAGCTATAGTGCTACTTCGTTGATCTTTTCCATCGGGCCACAAACCCATCCACTATGGAAAGCGAGAACCCTGATGACATCTAGAGGGCGCCGATCCTGCTGCTCCGCCAAAAAGTAGATCAATTATCACTGATGACAATTGATGCTGGATCTAGCGTTCAGAGCTATGCGGTGGACGTCGCTTGCTTTAATAAGAACATCCTACCCCTTAGATTG
>JH598153.1:13100-36926 GCA_000173235.2 Hyaloperonospora arabidopsidis Emoy2
CTCGTCCAGCGCAGATGTAGACACAGACAGTGCACAGTAGCGTGTCTGTTTGAACGGGATGGAGATCCATGTAATTGACTGCCAGACGGTGCGTGGTCATCGAACAAGTCTGTCTGCACAGTGAACTCGATCTCTGACTCAAGGGACCCGCTTTTCCGTCAGCATCATGATACACTGCAGAAAACACACAAGAAAATATCCATAACATACAGCATAAGCCAAGCCCGCAGCAAAAGCTGGGAGATAAAATGTCATCAACAAACCCTTTAGGCGGCTTCCCCGTTTAGCGACAATTTTGATTTGCATTATGACTCATGTTCTCCAGGCTGTGGATACTGTTCTACCAGAGACAGTTCGCCAATGCACTTCAACGAACCCACAAAATTCGTAACGCCTATCCACAGATTGCAGTATCCTGATAATTTCATATGACATGCGTGCATGAAGCTGATGCCCCTCCACACAACATGTTTCTAGCGAAAGACTGCATCGACTAGACACGACACTCCACCGATCGTAGACTGGAGTTCGTTCTTTCCATTTCCAGACGTGTGCAGGTCAACGATACATGTTGTCCTTGTGTCCTTTCTAGCTTTTGTTTCTATTACTGAGCTCGTATACAAGAGGGTTCCAAGCACGTTCTATCATCCGAATGCATGCGCGGAACCAGACTGGGCATCTGAATGTATCAGAACCTATCTTTACACGAACCCTTGTAAAAGGACGTCATCTAGTTACCCAGTGACAAAGACTGTTAACGAGGTTTTTCTTACACGGCAAACGCGGCAACCGTTTAAACCGTGGTTCAGACCGGACGTTTTAAGTTGTTTTGAAAGGTATTTGTTTAGCAAGCACGTGCAGCGTGCGCGTGAGGGATAGTAACATTGATGCGTCATTTTCACGGACGAGCTATACACGCGAGCTCCGTTTCTTGCAGTTTACGTGCACTATGGAGTCGTGGTGATGACCTTCAACGTTTCACTTGCATACTAGATCAATTGCAGCAAACAACTACAGTTGAAGTTCAGGTTTGAAATAGATGGAAGCCCTTCGGGACCCTATACCGCAAGTCGATTGAGCATAAACTGAGTATCTCAAACCGCCTACAATCATCGAGTCTGTCGCGCCCTGTCGCTTGTTCCTCGTCAGCGCGGCCAAAACTTTATCTTCAACCGTTGACTGGAAGTGCATGTATTCATACGGATTGGAAGAGTCTGTCTATGATCATCGAGCGATGTCGGCTCCTCTCGCTCTTTTTTTAGCGCCACATATGCTATTCTGGCATCAACCTGGGCAAGGCGGTCTATAGACATGAGCGAGGGGTGGCTTTGGGCAGCTGCCGTCCAGGCATCAGCAGGATAGGAAGTCAGCACAGCTCAGAATTGTATCTGGGTACTTGCGGAACTGCATACTATAGCACGCGCACGTTCGGTTCACCTCCCACTAATTATCCAGCACTAGACCACGGCAAGCACGTGTCCAATGCAGAGATCGGACGGCACGCTGGACGAACAACGCACCGTGTTTTTCAAAGGCCGAACTTCATGTCATTTCCGCATTCGCCTTTCAAGAATCACCTCCCGAGTCCCCCATCTGAACAATGCGCCTTGTTCACGCGGTACTGCTACCTGGCATTATTGTCTTCGTATCCAACGGGAATCTGCTCCACGCCCATGCGCTCCATGAGGACGAGACGGGTGTCACTGCTGGTCGCCAGCTCCGAGCAGCCGCCAGCGAAGTATTTGGACTCTCACGAGCTAGTTTCGGGCTTGGTAAGGCTCAAGATCCGCTCGACAAGTTCTTTAGGAAGATAATAAACTCGCGGAAGCCCATCGAAACCAGTTATTCGGCTAAAGGCATCCACGAGAAGATTATAAAGGCATACGATCGTCATGTCTTCGAATCTAAGAAGGCACACGATCGTCATGTCTCCAAATCTAAGAAGGCACACGGTCGTCATGTCTCCAAATCTAAGATGGCACACGATCGTCATGTCTCCAAATCTGAGAAGGCCCCCATCCAGTATGCCAGTGTAGCGGATTACCTGAAAAAAATCTACCCCGGTACGGACATTGAACGTATTGTCTCGACGCTCAAGCGTCACGACGAAGTAGGAGCTAAAGATTTGGGAGCGAAACTTCAGACTGCCGTTGCCAGTCAGTAGTTGTGTACCTACCACATGACAGCGACGACACCACGAGATTGTGTGTAACGACACGACCCACGCATCGCTAGTAAATAATTTCGTAGAATCGATATTGATTGGCTTAGATGTAGCATCGTCGAACTAAGTACCTAGCTACATTGGTTCCCTTTTCGTTTTACCTTTATCTAGCTCCTATATATTACAAATACCCCTGGCATACCTTACATGCAGCGATGTTAATTGGCCGGTCGCAATGCTTAAGTGACGGTCACTGTCACAATGACCGGTCAAGTGACCATAAGTGACCTTAAGTGACCAGGCCTTAATTTTAAAAATTGATAGGTAACACACCCACCCTTTGATGCGTACACACCCACCCAAACTGTGTAAACTAATCATTTGCCACAAATTGTAACGTAAATGCATAAAAATATAAGTTACTAAATTAGCCAGCACTGCGATCTCGACCATGACCAAGACTCCACTGCAAGGATTTCCTTCAATTCACTTCAAGAATACCTTACGATGGACGCCAAGCAAACGGCGCTCAAGTACAAGGGTGAGCTGCACCGTCTGCACGCTGACCTCACGTCGTTCTCGCTCAAGGTCCTGACGGCGCTCTTTGCCGAGACGTTTAACCTTGCGCCCGGCAGCTTTGTGGTGCAGTACACGGACGTGGAGAGCGACTGCTTGAACGTTACGTCGCAGGCCGAGTACGAGGAGCCGTGTAGCGTGCTTTCTCCAGCTGCGGCCAGCGCCACGTCGGTGCACTTTGAAGCCCTGAGCCGCTCGGTCGTCGCGTTCCAAGAGAATGTGCTGCGCTGATCCTCAAGGCTATTTAGAAGCTCGTGGGGACGCGGAATGTAGCCATGAGCAAGCTCGAGCACGAGGAGTCGGTCGACAAAGCGCAGCAGACAGCGCAGACGGGGCTGGACCAGATGAACGAGGCGCTTAAGACGGTGGCCCAGGACGCCCGAGAAGCTAGCAAGGCAGCGCGCATGACCATTCAGGAGCTCCCTTTGACCAGCTTATGAAGGAGACGACAGAAGGTCTGAAGTGTGCGGCCGAGGGCATTGGCGAGTTTGCCAAGGAGGTAATGGTAGAGATTAAGAATATGGCACCGGTCCAGGCGGACGTGGCGCCTATTCCAGAGATGCCTCGGCAGTCGACGGCCACTGTGGTTGTCGAGGAGGCAACTGAAGCACCGATGGAGGCTGCAAGCAGCAGAGAGTGGGAGCAGGTGACGGAGCAGGACCGGACGTCGGCTCCGGTGGAGGAGGCGCCTGTGGTTGTCGAGCCTGTGGTGGCTGGACTGGTTGTGGTTGCTGCCTGGTCGTTGCTGCGCTGGTCGTTGTGGAGCCGGTGGTTGCTGCGCCGTCGGAGGATGAAATCAAGTGGTTGGAGGAGCTCTTTATGGTGCGCAATATTTTTGCGGGTGAGGAAACGAGCGAGGTTGTGGACCGTTTGGAGCAGTGCAACGGTAACGTGCTGGTGGTAGTGAATGCTTTGCTGGAAAAGATGTAGGCGCCGGGTGGAGGACGTTGTCTGTTTCGATGAAGAGATGACGAGGCATGGAATTGTGCTGTAGTGCAGAGGCGCTATTTGCAGCCAATTGTCGAGGCAACCCAGGAGAATTGGCAATCTCAATCGAAGCTTTTCGTTTGTACCAGAAGCGCATGGTCGATTCCCCTCGCCATGGCGGGGACGGATCGGACGAACACGACAATACGACAACAAATCCACGACGTCGTCGTCGTCCATATCGCCCACCCACTCGACCACGAGATTAACGTCAACGTACGACCGCACGCCTATGAAGAGCAGCAAGAGTCTCCGTGTCCGACAGTGATGTGTATACAGCCTCTACAGGTGGTGTAAGCATAGTGTTTCTATCTAAGTTCAATAGCGCAATATCCTGGTCACACCCTTCTCCTGATCAAATGTCGCAGTGCTGTTTAATTTAGTAAGACATATCTTATGCAATACGTTACAACTTGTGGCAATGATAAATTGGTACAGTTTGACTGTGTGTGTGTGTACGTATCAAAGGGTGATCGAAGATCACAGTGCTAGCTGATTTAGTAACTTATATTGTTATGCATTTACGTTACAATTTGTGGCAAATGATTAGTTTATACAGTTTGGGTGGGTGTGTACGCATCAAAGGGTGGGTGTGTACCTATCAATTTCCTTAATTTATTACAAAGTTGTCTAATAGGGTGCCGCTTAAGCCACACACACTAATACTACGGCCACTGACAATAATACTATGGTCGCAGACACTACGTCCGCAGCGATTTAATTCAACCATCACAGCTTAAATTTTTTTTTACAGTTAGCTAACAAAACAAAAGAAAGCTAAAAACGTGCGGCTTCCTGGCGCCGGGCAGACGCGCTGAACGTAGGCTGGACGAAAGCAGTCAAGCAGCAACAACTACGCACTTAAAATCGTTTGTGTCCCTGCGCCGTCCACTATAATTTGTGCTTCTATCCGTCATTGCTGTTGTGTTTGCTTTGATGCTGTTGTTGGTGCAACTACTACGTACCAGAAAGTACCCGGAGAACGCTTGTCACAACTTAAGCAGAAGACGCTATTAAACTAGCATCTTAAGCTAACGTAAACCCAAGGGTTTCATACGACGAAGTTGACAAGGTCATCACTATCATGCTGGACCAGAAGTACGTGCTTAACAGTTTTTGTGTTGCTGAGCCTTTCACAATAAGTTGTGTTACCATTTGAATTTGATGTTGTTGTTATAGTTGTTGTTAATATTCCTATCGATGGTTTATTGCTGTAGTTGCTGCTGTTAATGCAGCCATTTGTGCACAGGAACCTAAAGCTACAGGAAAGCCAATCGTTTCATATGACGAAGTTGACAAGGTCACCTTTTTTTTCTGGACCGCATGAGTGGTCGTAGTATAAGTGTTTGTGGATTTAGCGATATCCTTAGTTATTTACGGTTCGTAATTTGAGGGTTAAAATAGAATGATTGGCTGTCACGTTAATCACCCAGTTTTTGCCGAGACATGTCGTGACACACAGTCTGGTCCAGACGTGAAGCGCGGTAAAGGGGAGAACACAAAGGCCGCAATGTCTTCGGCAAATCGAAGTAACTACGCCGCAGAAGATCTGGAAGCCGCTGCGCGCGCGTATTCCGCGGGCGCCAAGATCAGCCGCGTTTGCAACGAGTATCCTGGCGTTCCAGACAGAACTATTCGGTATTGAGAAACTTGCTTAAGTACGGCGTGGTGCTACGAAATCCTGGTACGCCACCAATCCCGGTAGATAAACTGGAGGGTGATCTTCGTGACTGGGTGGTCGTAATGCAGAAGAACGGCCTGCTAGTCAAACACTAGGCAATGCTGGCGAAGGCCAACGACATATACCGGGCCAAGTACGGTGTGACGCGGAGCACTGGCTTCTTCACGATACGGTGGGTATCATGCTATCTCAAGCATCATCCGGATTTATCACTACGAGACAGCCAGGTTATCAAGCGTGCTCGGAACGAGGTGAGCTGAGGCAGTCTACGGGAGTTATTTATCGAGTACATGAAGCACGTCATCAAGCGCAATGCCAGTCTGGATTGGGTCTTCATAATGAATAAAACGGGATTCTCCCAGAAGTGCAGGAAGATGAAGGTGATCGTGGTCAAGGTCTAGAAGAATGTGTGGAGCAAGTCTGCTCAGTGCAACTTCCATCTCACGATCGTCGCGTGCGCTTCAGCAACGGGCTTCGTCTGCCCACCTCTGTACATTTTACCAGGTGAGCGTGTCACCCGCGACGTGTTGGACGAGTGCAATGTCCCGGGCACTGCTGTCACGACTGCTCGTCGGGGGTTCATGGACAGTGCGGGGTTTATTCGATGGCTCTACCACTTTTTGGACGCCGTGTCCATTGCTGTGCAGCGACCCCTGATCCTGGTATACGACGGATGTAGTAGTCAACTTAACGGCGAGATTGTGCGCGAAGGGTGCGGCTCAAGATCATCCTTGCGCTCCTGCCTTTCAAGGCCAGCATCGATGCCATCATACCCAAATACAATCTGAACAGGGGTGAAAGCTCCATCACGCGCAAAACAGCCATTCGCTTGGTGAGCACCGCGTGGAGCAAGGCCATCATGGACAAGCCTTATAATATGATTGCTGGCTTCAGAGCGTGCGGACTTTGGCCAGTGTCGCTGTCGCAACAGCAGCGTCGGCTCAAGCTGTTTCTAGACGGAGGGTGCGTCAAGGACGTCGAGTTGCCCTCCTGGCTCAAAGTTAGAGAGGTCGTGCAAACAGAGGTTCTGGTTCTTCCTGCGTCTTCTTCAAATGACGTTAGATGCAAGACTCTTGACGTGAACCGTCGACTCTTCACGCGCGAAGAATTACAGAACATTGACGTGTAGGCAACCACCGTAGATTTATACTACATTTTATATGGTATTATTCGGCAATAATTTGGGTAATGCTATATTTTTTTTGTGGTATTTTCGTGATAGTTGTGCTTAGTGCACTGTCGTCTATACTTGCACGCTTAGCTTCTTATATACTTAAAGCAATAGAACGCTTCTTGATCTCTTGTTTTCTATTGAAAATTGTCGAATCTTGCGCCAACGTCAACACGATTTTTTAATTTTCCTTAAGGTCTCGATTCCCAGCAATAATTCATTCCAGCACGTTACAGCTTTTAATATCTACCACTAGCCACCATACTTCTTTATCGCGCTTCTGAATTCCTTTGTTGATTTCTTCTAGTCGTTTTCGGTTCAAACACATAACCTTACTGAAATGATTACTATCAATCATCGTCCACAGCAGATTATGTTGATGATAATAACTAGCTTTTTATGACAGCTTTTTGACCTTGATCACAATCATGCAGACCATCAAACGGCCTCCAAAAAATGCTGAGTAAGTTTGGTGCTGTTAAAGTGCTCTTTAATTACTATATCTGTCGTCCAAGAATCAAAACAAGTAGTTATACCAGCTGAAGTATGTGTTTAAAATTACTGGAGCAGTGAAACCACGTAGAGTGTACAGATAAACCTGGCTTATCTGATCCCTGAGAAACATGATATATTGCTATATACGATAAGGTATTGATTCACCAGTTCCGTTTCTATGTAAGTGTATTGAGTAAACTTGATATAGGCCAAACTTCATAATTGATGGACAATCATGTCAACTTTTCTTGAATTCCGGGCCGGTTTTGTGGTATAGTAGTGTGGGCACGACCATTTCGCGAAATTGGCATGGGTTTAAAACCTGCTTATGTGCAGTTTAAAAATGAACAAATTTTGGAAACGAGTCGAAAGATAAAAAGGTGTGGCTGTGTTCTGTTGCTTGAAAGTGACGCGGCTATGCAAAAATGTGTGTCTGTGTTGCAATCTATGTAATCGTTTTGTATCGAACGTATGTACGCTCATAGCTCAAGTGGGATAGTGTGGCAGCATCAAATAAGTGGTCTTTGGTTCGATAACTCAAAAGAGCAAAATTGATAAAGTTAAACCTTCGGGTCCTGGTGTGTGGGGTTCACCAGCACTGTCCTGCCAGGCAGTAAATTCCCCCAACTTTCACGACATAGCACATCAGAGATAGCGAGATGATGAAGCCACATCATAGAGAAAGAGAGTTAATAGGGACGAAAGATAAAACTGATGGGACCTAAAACGTCAACTTTTTAAGAAACTCATATCAATGGTTAGCAAGCTTATACGCATAATAGAATTTAATTGTACTCTTACTGCTTCAGCCGCATCTCTAATATATGCTTTCTACGCTCCCTTTTAACAGCCTATGAGCCTAAGCGTCAACTCCGTGTTCAAGGTGGAACCCTTAAAACGGGACCAACTACACGCTTTGGGCATACAAGGTGAATACACACCTCATGTCCAACGGCCTATGGATGTTGTAAAGGGCGGGTCCATTTTGTCTGTGGACATAAAGTAGAAGGTGCACGCGTCAATCGTGCTTATATTAAGTTAACACGTTTAACAATGGAGTTTTTTAACGTGCTATAACGATCGGTTAATTACCGTCTCAAAAATACTGCTTGGTTGGTGCCGCAGAAACGTATCCACAAATCAGCGTCTGTGTGAGTGACCTTTTCTTTTCTTTCTTCATCTCCTCTCACAATCGCTGCTGTAATGTACGCATCATTCCATGATAAGTCTCTCTAGATCTGGATAGTCACCTAGCGAAAAAATGACGGCTCGAACTGCTTCTACTTTTCCCTCAGCGCTGATCTCTGGATGCGTGTTGAGACGCCTTCGACTTTGCCTGTCGACTCCGACTCTGTAAAGTCTCTGCCATCTTAGGGAGTGAACAGAAAACCAGCGTCCGCATCTTCTCCGAGCAGGGCTGTGGCAGTCAGCGCTTGCATCTCTTTGTTGGCATCAGCTGTGCATCAAATGAAGTCCTTAGGGTCCATCAAATCGCGGATGCGGAGTTGAAGTATTTGTATCAGCAGCATGGTGTTTAGTTGGTCATCAGCTTCCATGCGTGATCTTTGAGTGATTCGTACGGCCAAGCACGATCCCTGTGTGCCAAAAATCAGTTCAGGATAGCATCGCTCGGAAGCTCATGCCAGCACTATTTGGTCCACTTCATCTTTGTGAGATGGTCCAGCATGTAAATGTTGGCCTGTAGTCCTTGTTCCTCCACGTCTAAAGCGTGCTCGAGCTGGAGGTGCCTGTATCGACGCTTGTCGTGTTTGGCGGAAGGAACACAACTGTTACGCTATTCAGCTCCATGCCTTGATTAGTGTTCCCCGATGTATTGTCGAGGAGGAGAACGATATTTTGTGTTTGAGCGCGTATGTCGTTGTCAAGCTCACCTATCAACTCCCGGAATAGGACATTTGTCATCCACGCCTTGAGATTGCTGCAATATTAGAAGCCAAGTTGATCCCCTGTCTTCTTCTGAAAACAGCGAGGCTTCTTCGCGTGCCCAATGATAAACGGCTCGCGTTTGTCTGAGCCGTCAGTGTTGCACATCAGAGCATCTGTCACACGTTTCTTGCTCTTCTTCGATCGTTCCAAATGTCGCTGGGCGATGGTCTTATCGGGCGAGAGGCAGTAAAACAGTCCCGTTTCGTCCATGTTGTAGATGTCGGCAAGCGGGACACCTTTCAGGTGCTCCCGGATAGCGTCACGCTGCGCGGGTATCCCCTCCGAGTTAACGGAGCCTCTCTCGCCGTGGGCGGTAAGTTGCTTGAAGCCGTGAAGTCCCTAAAAATAATGAAGCTATTCGTTTGAAAACGACGGCATCTGGTCGTCTGGGATGCCGCTCAACATGGCAAATTGCATCGCTCTCGCCTTGATCATATCACCGCTCACCATCACACGCTTGGCTTGACACTGCAGCACCCAGTTCGCAAGGGCCTAGTCGACTATAGGGAACGCGAGGGCTCGGGTCCGCTTGCTCTTGAGGCTGACGTCCTTCACGTGTAGAAACTTCTGGCGATCACGAAGAATGCAGGATGTCGTCCCTTGGACTGGCGCCTTGAAGAGACCGAACTCGCGCTTCGCCTTCTCTGGCAGCTGCGACTGTGTGAGAGCGGCGTTTGCGTCATACCACTGAAACATCTTCTTCTTCTGTTCATGCGTCAGGTTTCCAACCTGTTTTGGGCGCGAGGCATCGTTGTTCCGCGTCAAAGACGAGTGAAGAAATGCTATAAGTGTAATTATTCTGGAATGAGCTGCTGAACACGAATCCGGGCTTCTTTACTGAATTTGAGGGCTGCAAATGACTGGAGAAAATTTGAAACTCTTGAATTAGTCCTACTGCTATACATGATACGATTTTTGTTCCACTGGTCATATTAAATTGGCAGGCTTAACTGTAATGAGGTGAGCCCGTTACATGGTATTTTACAAAAGGTAAATATCAAGTATGAAAACTATGTTACGACAGACATTATATTCTTACAATATTCTCTTAGCAGATAATATTGTGGTGCAAAAGTCATGCCCTATTCATTGGTTGATTTAGGACAATGATATCTACCGATAAAGCCGATGCACAACAGAAGAACGCAATGAGTGGTGAGTAGATACTTATAATACATGTTTGTATTTAGATAGGGAATCGTTGAATGCACGCCTTAAATTTGTTAAATGGACGCCTTGTTAAATGTACGCTTTTTTTGGCTAACGTAACCCACCACAGGCTACTTTCAATGAACGCTTTATTCAATAACAGCCTATTTCTGGCTAGCGTGACCGACCTTCGGCTAAGATTTACTGTCAATAGAGTAAAAATTTAGAATATCGCAGAGCGGATCACAAGTAATCTTGATTTTAATAAGTGTATGCTCACCCCACTAGAACAGACCATTGACACCTACGAGAATCTTCGCGCCTCTGTGGTGCTTTTACGCGCACTCAAGGGTAAACCATCACAGTCGCAAGATCTACTGGAGGCTGCAGGTATTACTTGAAGTGCTATTATGGCGGAACACCACTTCGGGTGTTAGAAATAAAAACTCAAGCGTAAAGTGACCATAACGATATGCGACTGTAAGTTCCATCTATATGCTCGGGTCGACAGGACAACTGGCACTTAACAGGTTTGATCACGAGCTCAATCATCCACCCAATATCGATATAGCAGATATGGGGTCTCAAGACGTCTAAATATGACGAAGGCTCGTTTTTAAAACTCAATATTGAGGCTGGGTGTCCTCTAGAGATTCTGTAACGGGGTCATACGACGGTTACCTCCCGAAATGGATACCTCGTATAGGTGATATAAAGCCCAAGTTGTATCTGGGGTACGTGATGTGGTTAATAACCTCAGTTATCCATTGATGACAGATCAATGTACCATCCATCATTTTTTTAGGATACTAAGGATTACTATGCGAATCAGTTTAACCTTAGTATTGTGTAGTTGAATGAGGTTTATTACAGATAAAACTTAGAAAAAGAGTCAGTTTCCCTTTTAGTCGTGTGTTGCCACGTGTCTACTTTAGACGTCGGCAGATCGCAGAGAATCAGCGCATTTTGTGACGTAGACTCTAGAGCACCTTGTGCGAACGATTTGTAGAATCGTTTTTAGTCCCTTGAACCAGGACTAGAAGCTCTACTATCGTGAAGACTCTTTGAGTCTTCGTTGACTAGTTTAAGAACTAGAGACTCTTTAAGTTTATAGTAACTTAATTCCGTAGAACTAAGTGACTTCTTGAGTCGCAAGTCTTCGTCAGACTAAGAGCTGTGTAGCTCCACTACACTTGGTAGCACTTGTAGTCAATCATACACCGTAGTCGCACATGACTAATCCTCCTCTGATATGGAAAGCCCAGATTATCTCTCTCAGGCTCACTGCCTCATGCTTGATAAGATTACAGCGTTGATTGGGATCGAACAAATCGATCATATTGTGCCCAAGGCCCGGAAGCGCTTAATGCACGGCTGGAAGACTTTTATGGTATTTCAGGCCACATAAATCGGACAGTCCCATGACCATGAGGCGTCGGCTATGCCAACGCGCTATATCCCTATGCTTGATGCGGAGCCTAAGGCCCACCCGCTCGTTCTGAGTGTAAAGACTTTCGAAGGGAAAGTGGGAGAGAGCTTTCTTCTCTGGGTTCGAGAAGTCGATATGGAGATGAGCTAGGCAATGCTACAGACGGAGTAGCAGCAAGTTGGCATGACCATATCAAATTTTGGCGACAGGGCCTGGGAATGAACCCTGACCTGTGATGTGTCTATAGACGCCGCGTTTTACGCGTGGGATTCGCTTAAGAGACAGAGGTCTAGCGTGTTCGCACCGCCTAATCAGGCATACCGCATACAATCACGCTTCTTATCCCCTCGACAATGGAAAAAGAAGTTGTCGGACTATGTCGAAGAGTTGAGAACTTTTCTAGCTGATATGCAGCTGGATCCTCTCCCCGAGGAAGTTGACCATATTCATAGAAGGTCTCCGTACTGGGGCCGCTCGGACAGAAGTTTTTTGTATCCATCCCTCAACCTTTGAGGAAGCGGTGGACATAGCGTTAAACACTGAGTTTAATTTGAAGGCGACTCGCTATGGTACACATGAGCATACCCAGAACTCGTCTGACAGGGCTGAGCCCATGGATCTCAGTCATGCGGATGACAAAGAAGTCCAGCTTCAAGATGTGGAACAGCAACGTAAACATCCGTAGATGTATACGTGCGGATGCGCAAATCATCTCGGTCCTAACTGTCCTCTGCCGAGACCGCGACCGAATCGGCCGAGCCGTAATACCGCTCCAAACCAGAAACCTGGTACGGCGCGGGAAAACGTCGACTCCCAGTAGACGCGGGGCTCCCTACTGGGGAGGAACTAGGCTCTGTAGAGGCTCTAGGATGTAGAGTTGGACAGGGCGTATCACAAACGACATCGTGGAAGCTACCACGAAGCGTGCATACAAGCCAGGCTTGTTGGTTGCCTTGGCAATGATTAAGGGATTTGAGAAGCCATGGTGAACTTTAAGTGATTCAAAGTCATCGAGCAACTACGTCTGACGCCGTTCCCTTGAAGGGAGTCAGCGGTATGCTGAGGCGCTAAAAGCGCACGAGTATGATTTTATTACGGTACGTCTAGCAGCTGGGGACCACGTCACCGTTGCTAAAGTTCCATTAAACTTAGGTATCAAAGTTTTTTTAAACCTTGACAGCATTGAACGCTGCCTCGGCCTAGATTTGGAATTGAGTTAAGATCTTATTCTCGGCATGGCCTGGCTCGAACGTCACGAGCCATGGATTGACCGGAGGTCCAAGACCTTAAGTGCAATGCGTCATTATTTATAGAGAATCTTTGGAGGTTCATGACCCCACCTTTGCTAAATAACAACCGCGCTATTGACGTGAGCCATTGAGTCAGTTAGTGTGCTGGACGTCGGAACGTCTGAGATACTTGACTTCGATGTCAATGACGATAGTGGGACGGCACATATTCCGTTGAGTCACATTCGTTTTTATACAGCTCACTGAATACTGATAGCATTGATGACTCACGTTTAAGTCAATTAGGGTGTGATCCCTGCAACGATAGTGGAGTGGCACTTAGACATCCACAGAGTGAAGGCGGATGTAATAGCACCTTACTGAATGTTGGTAAGAGCATTGTAGGTGAAACGCCTAGGCATCAAGAGCTAGGCTCCCCTGATGCATGTGCAGTGGCACGTGAACATCGACAGAGTAAGGGCGGCTGCAATAGCACCTTAGTGAATGTCGGAAATGACATTTTTAACGAGAAGCCTAGATATCAAGAGTTAAGCCCCCCTGATGCACGTGCAGTGGTGGGTAGATCGCTGGGTGATGAGTTCGAGTTAAGTAACTCTGCACCGAATTTCGGTAATTAAATCGGCTCTTGTACATAGCAAGTTACGGTTGAAGAATCTGATCACCTTGTGGGGTCAGCTATTCCGACCTATTTGGGGTGTTCAGTATTTTTGCAGAGACGGCAGAAACGCGAGATAGCTGCTGCGAGACGTTAAGCGTCTGTAATGTCACTGAGCGATACTAGCGATCAGCTATATACACTGGTCGATGGCGTGACAGGTCACGTAAATGAAGAAGTCGGCCTTGCAGACCTCCCATCGTTAATTGACCTGTTGGAGCTAGACGAAATGTCTGTAGATCAGTTTTGTCTGGCCTTAAAGGCAGGCGACTTATCCGATATGGTTGACCTTCGACCCGATGATGAGTTGAACTTCTCTTCCCTCTTGGATAATACGGTCCTTGAAAGTACAAAGGCGGCACTCAGTGCACGAAGTGGATCATCCATTCTAAAGAATCCTTCAGATCCCTACTACTCTTTGCTTAAGGATTTTCAAGACGTGGTATATCCATAATCCACCGTCTGTCTACCTCCAATAGGGGTGTACGTCATGAAATTGACTTGGTTCCTGGAACCAAATACTGCGTTATACGGCAGTGGCCTTTACCAAAAAAATAATGTGACGTCATCGACGAGTTTTTCAGTGCTAAGCACGCGGTGGGAACGGTTCGTGAGAGTAAGGCTCCTCAGTCTACACCGACATTTTGTTTCAGAAAACCGAATGGATAGTGGCGTATTGTGCATGCTTATAACAAGCTCGATGCAGCCGCTATACCGGCACAAACGCCAATTCCTAGGAAATGTGTTCTTCAGAACAACATGGCAGGGTGTACAATGTACAGTGCACTTGAACTGGTCGATGGGTATTACCAACTGCTATGCGAGCTCGTGATATCCCGCTTACAGCGGTTAGTAACCAAGTGGTATGCTTTGGAATTGGCTGGTTATGCCCCAGAGGCTTTCAAATGCCCCGGCCACATTCAATCGTCTGGTGACACAAGTGTTTCGCCCTCATTGAGCTCATGCACAAACATACTTTGACGACATATTCGTTCATAGTCTTGCAGAACAAGGCTGGTCAGACGTGGATGATCACATCAACCACTTACGAGCTGTGCTCGAGTGCATGCTCACTAATAAGCTGTATGATAATGCGTCACAATGCATCTTTCACGCGGACGAGATCCCATTTTTGAGATACTTCATTGGGAAACGAGGTCTTCGGGCAGATCTTGCAAAGGTGAATGCTATAGTGGATTGGCCGGTTTCAAAGAACCAAAAGGATTTCTGCAAGTGGCTTAGCCTCGCCAATCACATAAATAAGTATAGCGAGAATTACGCTGATATGACTCGGCCGTTGTCCAATCTCCCTAAAAAGGATGTGAAGTGGTGCTGGACTAGCACCGAAGCAGAGTCTTTTACGGCCGTAAAGGAGGGTCTCCTGCATGCCTAGACTTTGGCTTTACCAGACTCTGATCGGCCTTTCAGTGTCGTCTGTGACGCTTCTGATTTTGCCATTGGCTGTGCTCTGATACAAACGGATGTTGATGGACGCGAGCGTGTCCTCGTTTTTGTGAAGTGGTGCTGGACTAGCACCGAAGCAGAGTCTTTTACGGCCGTAAAGGAGGGTCTCCTGCATGCCTAGACTTTGGCTTTACCAGACTCTGATCGGCCTTTCAGTGTCGTCTGTGACGCTTCTGATTTTGCCATTGGCTGTGCTCTGATACAAACGGATGTTGATGGACGCGAGCGTGTCATCGTTTTTGAAAGCTGACGAAAAGCAGTATTTAGTTCATGACAAGGAGCTACTTGCTATGAAGTATGCTCCTGTCACATTCAGAGTTCATCTGCTTGGCTCTAAGCCTTTTGTAGTATATACCGATCATGCGTCGTTATGCACTGCGGCTCAGTCGCCTCACCGCTCGCAGAGGATGGCCCGTTGGCTTTCATTCTTTGCAAAATATAACTTCGAGGTGAAGTATAAGCCGGGAAAGCAAAATACTTTGGCAGATGCGTTGTCACGCCTGTCTGATTATGAGCTCGATCATGTAACGACTCTGTAGTCGTCATTTACGGATTTAATACGTGCGCCCTTTGCCAAGGATGATCAATGTGTAGCTTTTCTACGCGCTCTTGGCAGCGATGAGTTTAGAGACTCGGACACTAAATTGTCGGCATGATCGCGTGCGGGGCTACATCGGTATTCCATCTATAACGGCTTGTTGTGCTATTGCACGGATGCGGAGGATACCCCGCGCATCTAGTTCCTCATGATGAATAACTTAAGTATCCCATTCTCTATGAGGTGCATGAAGCTGCGACTACCGGTCATCTCAGTCGTGAGAAGACCTACAGCTGAGTTAGCCAGTGTTATTGGTGACTTAAACTCTATAAGTGGGTAAGCACTTATGTGCACAAATGTGAGACGTGCCCACGGATCAAACCCTCGGCACATGCGACTGCGCTGCTGGCTAGTTTGCCAGTACCCTCTAAGTGCTGGGAGTCATCAGCATGGACTTTGTGTTTGACCAGCCGAAGGACTCTGATGATAGCACGGGTATTGTAGTCTTTGTCGAATGTTTGATTAAGATGTCTCACTTAACTGCTGTGCCAGAGTCCATTTATGGTAAGGGTACAGCTTCGCTGTTCATTGATCGGGTGTTTCGCCAGCACGGTCTACCACTGGCAATTGTCGCTGACCGCGATCCTCGTTTCACGGGTAAGTTTCGGAAGTCGGGTTTAAAGGTGCTCGGCACCAGGTTGGACGTGTCTACGTCGGATCATCCGCAGACCGATGGCCTAACCGAGCGCGTTAATCGCGTTCTCGGTGATGTCTTACGCAGAGTGTGCTCTGTCACACCTCGGCGTTAGAGCTAAATGCTCCTTATTGTTGAGTTCGCCATGAACAATGCCGTTCATGCCTCGACAGGCTATGCTACGTTCTACATGAATGGCGCCTCACACACCCACGCGTTCCGTTGACGCTACAACTACGTGTCTCAGGGCTTGGTGGGGAGAGTAGCCGATCGGCTTGCTGATATCATCCCTGCTATTGTTCAAAAACAGATTAGCGCATTCCTTGCAAAGCGATTAAGTCTTACGACATGTTCGTGACGCGATGGTGGATAGCTAAGACAAACAGAACGAACAAGCAGATGCTAAAAGCAGAAGTTGTATTGAAAGTTATGAGGTCGGTGACCAAGTCTTACTAAACGTTAAGTACCTACCTACAAATGTAGTATCTGCTGTGTTTAAGACGAAGTTGCGTCCGCGCTTCATAGGACGTTTCGCGGTCGTGGCCAAGAAGGGCCTTGCGTATACGCTTAACTTGCCGCAAAAAATTGCGTCCACCCTGTGTTTTACGTTGGCCTCCTTAAGCCGTATCGGGATACGTCCTGGTTTGGTCCGGAGGCTCTTGCGCCGCGAAAGTTGGCTTTGCCACAGGTTGCTGCATCCGAATCAGGAGATCAAGCTGCGTCTCCGTCCGTGTATGATTCGTTTCCAAAGACGACAGAAGAGCTTGAACCACATCAAGTGTACTCTGGGTCAGACCCAAAGTCTCACGAAGAGTGTTCAGTTCACGAACCAGGTCCGCGCGGTCTGCAGCCGACACACAGGGCGTCACTTGCGTTGATTGATGATCAAGGAAACCTCTTGTTCCATATTGAGAGGATACTGCAACGACGTCGTCGTCATGGCCAATACCATTATTAAATGAAGTGGTGAGGGTGCCCTGAGTTTTAGAACTCATAGAAGTACAAGATACTCCTTCAGCAGGATTGCCCATATGCCGTGGAGTGTTTTTGAGCGCCATGGTCGGGGTCAGCTAGCGACCCCGACACTTCTCACTAGTAATGGGAGCAGCAGGCTGGTCCACGACCGATATCTGATGTGGACTCGCAACTACCAGCGTATCGGGAGCGTAGCGCGAGCGGAACGCCGCCCGCAACTGGCCTTTGGACTTCAGTTTGGCATAGTCATAACGAAGTTTACGTTCTAGATGTACGTCTGCCTTATCGGCGGTGGCGCTTAGCGCCGTCATGCGGCTTAAGCGTCCGAATTTATGCAACCAGCGAATAAACGCATTATCGTCCTCGGCGGACAACTCGCCTTCGTCGAGGAATATGGGGATACCCCTGATCAACGGAACTGGTCTACCACGACCTTGCTTCATAAGCCTTTTCCAATTTTAACTTTGTGTCATCACGGTTGGTACCAGGTATCTTTCACGTAGGACCCCACGCTCTTCAACAGCTTCAGGTGTCGAAGCTGCCGATACAATGTTCCATGACACCAAAAGCTGACCCACAGTCTGTCGAAGTAGTTCCTCGATACTGAGTGGCGTGAACACATAGTCACTATGTGCCGCGAGTGTCGCCATGATATGAGTTCTGCGCTGTGCGCTCTCCCTTTCTTGTAGCACCTGCTCTTGTTGTTCATTAAGCGGGTTCGTAACGATTGGTGACCCCATACCGGGCGTCGTGTACAGCGCTGATAGTGCATCTGCATCCCCACGTTCAATAAACGGATAGGGTGCCAGCTTTGGCCTGTTGTCGCACATTGGTGTGCTAAGTTTAGATACGGTATCGCTACCATAGTCCGCTTCCTCCTCCTCGATGCCGAGGAGATCAGAAAAAGTCGTAGACTCGTTTGGCGTTACCATATCTACACGCTGAACGAACCGTGAGGTTTGCTGCTCACGACCAATGGTCTCGAAGAGTTAATGATCGATTGACGTTACCCGGTAACGCCAGTCTGGTGGAGGAGGGTGTAACGGGGTCATACGACGGTTACCTCCCGAAATGGATACCTCGTATAGGTGATATAAAGCCCAAGTTGTATTTGGGATACGTGATGTGGTTAATAACCTCAGTTATCCATTGATGACAGATCAATGTACCATCCATCATTTTTTTAGGATACTAAGGATTACTATGCGAATCAGTTTAACCTTAGTATTGTGTAGTTGAATGAGGTTTATTACAGATAAAACTTAGAAAAAGAGTCAGTTTCCCTTTTAGTCGTGTGTTGCCACGTGTCTACTTTAGACGTCGGCAGATCGCAGAGAATCAGCGCATTTTGTGGCGTAGACTCTAGAGCACCTTGTGCGAACGATTTGTAGAATCGTTTTTAGTCCCTTGAACCAGGACTAGAAGCTCTACTATCGTGAAAACTCTTTGAGTCTTCGTTGACTAGTTTAAGAACTAGAGACTCTTTAAGTTTATAGTAACTTAATTCCGTAGAACTAAGTGACTTCTTGAGTCGCAAGTCTTCGTCAGACTAAGAGCAGCATAGCTCCGCTACAGTTTCTATGACTATAGTAAGTTTTAAATAATTATCTATTGTCTTGACTTCTTTTACTGTCTATTTTTCTCATGGTAAGTCGGCTTTTTCTTGTTGGCATAGACTACGTTTTTTCTCACCAGTAGCTTCCGATTTAGGACGAGAACGATCGATATACATCTACCTGTTTAATTCAACGAGACTGCATGTCATGTGGTTAAAGACAAGACACATCACCTGATACGCAGGCGTTGACGAGTCAAACTTTTTCTGATAATAGGGCGTGCATTTAACAAAAAATTATTAATAATTTTCAAAAGGCGTCCATTTAGTAATTTTGTGGGCGTGCATTTAACAATTCCCTTTCGATATAGTTAAAAAAGACTAAATAGGTTTATTTACAGGAGATTAACTATTCTAAGTACAGTTCTACTTTCACCCTTTAAGTACCCTTTCTTCATAATGAAACCTCCCTCTGCACGTACGTTTACGTGGGATTTCGAGGCACCTGCTTACTCTGCGTTCAGTGAAAGTATCTTGTACTGTGACAATTCAAGCAACCGGTGTTCCGTTACACCTGGTAGCACTTTGTAGTCCGTCCAAAGACCATGACCATGTCTGATGATGAAGGGACGACTTCACGCATGGAAATCTACTCCCATGTAATTCAAATTAAATGGGATGCCGTCGAACGTTTGAGTTCGACGATAGGGCAAGAAGCCGTCGGCGCAATGCTGTCTGCACTGGTACAGGACGGACAACACGCTCCATTGCCAAGTTCATCCAGAATGAACTCGACACTGAAGAGGAAAAAGTAACCTTGCTTCACCAAAATATTTCTCAAAAGTTCATGCTGTCGAAACTGCAGCAGGCAACTGCTACTGGGTCGATACACACGCGTATACCCGAAACACTGAGTAAAGATATTTCTAAAAACAATGTAGCTGAAGAAGACCCCATGTTAAGATGGTTTGTGTAGTAGGAAGATGCCACAAGGACTCGTCGCATCATTGATGAGAATGTTCAGGTCGCATGTGCTCAATCGAACTTGTCAGGACGTGCGAAGCCTTGGGCGTTGGGCCTCATGCTACACGACCTATAGGTAAGATTCCCTCACATTTCAGCTTAGAAAAACGTTTGCACAGCCACGAGCTGACTTTAGGGCTTGTTCTGGACTCCTGGAACTCAAACAAAGCAAACGTGATGTACACTCATACATTTAGTACATACGTCGCCTTACGAGTCACCTTACAGCAAATCCGCTGAATGAACAAACGTTGATTACGTTGTTCATGCAAGGTCTCACAGACGGTCCTGTCGAGACCTACTTTCCCGACTGGAATTTGATACCCTTGAAGAGGCAATCAGGGTTGCGGAAAGGACTTTTTCAGCGTGGAATAGGCTTACGTTACTTTGAGTTCCTATCATTCCACGATACGACAGGAAAGTGGAAGCCCAGAGCCAATGAACTTCTGCTACGCTGAGAGTAAAGGCTCTCTCGTTAAAAATCATAAGAAATTGCAGAGATGCAATAGGTGTCAAAAGAGAGGGCATGTATAATGCAAATGCAATGAACCGAACGCGGTAACACGTACCGCAGTAAAGAGTAACCGCCATGCGGCCAAGAAGGGTCGACAGCGGGGTTCCGACGCTGTTGCGAAAATGCAACAACGTACGGGACAGTCAAAAAATGGTCGGGAACAGTAGGTGCGGAACCCCTACTGATCCAGCAAATTCAAGTTAATTTTCAGGCCCCTTGACGAGAGTTCTTCCCTACACACAATCATTGTGTGTTACTGCATCTAGTAACGAGGTTCTCTCATTACCTTAAAGCTAGAAGTAGCAAAGAGTATGTCACTACGAGTACTTGTCGTTTGTGGGGCGTCAAAACTTTGTACAACGCCAGTCCCTTAGCGAAAGTAAGCTTAATCTCATTGAGCGCGAGATCCCTCCAACGAGGATGACGGTACGTCTTGCGACAGGAGCATCCGTAACTGTTATGAAACATGTAGTGAGAATTACCTATACACTGAAAGAGGTCTCATACAATTATAAAATCGTCGTACTGGAATTGGATGACAAGTTTGATGTTATCCTTGGCTTACCTTAGCTCAGAGGTACAAGACAAAAGTCAGCTGGCATCGACGAACAGTCAATATGCCCGCCGCTGGTTCACCATATGGCCATCTGATGAACATCATGCGTCTACATATGTGGGTGCACTCTAAGCGAGTGTGATAGCCTTACGTGAGGTTTGGTCGTTATTACGACTGCACGTGACCACAATGTGACTAAATATCAAAATTTGGAGCAAGATTCCGGCGAATGAATAGAAATGCAAGACGCGCCAGTTGCCCATGACTGGCAATACGATGATCCTAGATCGATTGGAGAATCGAACGTAGAGGACTTGGCCGGGGTAGCATAACCACTGCCAGAAGACGTCAAGGGAGCAACTCCCCGTGTATCTGACAATAAAATAGCCCGAAAGTTTAGAGCTGAAGGAATAATTCCCCAAAAGACTATGGAAATAAGTTCCAATGAGATAACAGAGACATTGAATGTCTTGGTTAATGACGGATCAAGTTTAGGCGCTTACACACTTGTCTGATCACGCCTCCGAAGTTAGCTTCGGAGATCACTCAATTGTCCACGCTGAAACAGAAGCGGTTCTTACGTGATATGCGCTGTATCAAAGTCAAGCAGATCTGCGTTTTAGTCGCGGAAGACGAGTACGTCACCAATATCCGGTCGGCAATTGTCTATGCCGAATATGAAAGATTGCTCAATATCTCATCAATGGACGAGAGTGTCCTTGATAAGAAGACTCGAATCAAGCAATACACATCTCAATCGTGGGAATCACTCAATGCAAATCCTCTTTAAGATGATTGGATAGAATCCAAGGATGTATGCCTAACCGTATAGACGACGAAGGGTCAATTACCTAATAGGTAGAACCTGAATTTCGCCAACGCATACTTCATGGCAAGGGGTTCTTTTTTATCGTGGACGGAAAAGGTACGCTCAGCTGGTTGCAGATGAAGCCACTGATAGCAGACGATGCGCTCCGCACGGTCCACACCATACTGCGTTATTGCACAACCGATTACAAAATAGCTGGCATCAAGGACCACATGAAATGGTCTATCTTGGACCTCAATTGCGAAACCTGGCGACCATATCAATCTTTTCTTGATTAATTTCGAAGGAGCGCTGACAGTCAATATTCCATACCCAGTTCTCTTCCTGTCAATAAACGAGAGAGATGGAAAGTAATCTCGGCGTAATTGTGCAAATATGTGTGCAGCTACGCCGCTAAGTCAAGGGACTTTCGAAGTCCTTTTACGTTGGTAAGCACTAGCCAGTCGGTGATCGCCTTGCTCTTTCCGGGCCGGGCCGTACGCAATGATTACCCACGATGCACCCATGAAGTGGTATTTCGCTGGCGGGAAATACGCGCGTCTTGAGATTGGCGTACAACTTATGCTTGCGAATGAGCGTAAGGACATTTTGGACGTGGACTCGGTGTGCTTCCACATCTGCCCTTCCGTCCATAGCCCGGCTATGGACGAACACATCATCGAAGTAACTGGTTGCGAAGTCTCGCACAGATCTCAAGAGATTTGTCAAATATCTGTTGAATGTAGCAGGGGTATTGCTTAATCCTTGTGGCATCACCGCCACTACCAGAGCATACCGCTTGAGATGATCACTGCTGTATACGGGATGTCCCGTTCGCGCATAAGGATCTGATGGAAGCCATCCATCAGATCCATTGACGAAAAGATAATACTCATTGCCATGTCATCTATGATAACATCTTCTCCCGGTATAGGTTTTGGTACCGTTGCAGCGTTCAACTTAACTGCATCCCAACTATTATGAGACGGTTCAACGACTCAGGGAAAGATTGTTCACTGATCTGAATAATTTCGGAGCTATCCAAACTTGTATATCCCCGACTTCACCACAATCGTATCCAGCACCGAAAGCCGACATCTAGTGTCGTTTTAATTGTGCACCCAGCACTTTTCCATGAAAGCACAGCGCTTGCGTGACGCGGAAGAATCCTAATCTGTACGTATTGCTGCTCATGTTTGATCATTCTACGTTCACTCACACAATCAACTTCTTGCATCGCTAGATCTTGTACTTGGTACAGCTTCATCTCGCACATCCCTCGGCTGTACGTTTGCCACATTTGATTGTCATTTCCAGTATTGCTCCCTTTTTTATTTCTTGTGTGCTAGGTCCTGTACTCGTGACAGAGTCGAGTTTCTCGTCTTGTGCTTCAATCTTTGTAGCTGTTGCATCATTGTCTGGCGTACAAAGTCGAATCCTCCACCACAACCAATATCGCGATTCGATTGTAGACGATAACGGATCGTTGAATTCCCGTTTTACCAGCATAGCCATCGCAAAATAATCCTCCCATTAATTCCATTTTCACAATCCAATAACATTTCCTTCATGTCAACCTCAGTTCATCAAATCTGAATATGTCTTCTATTTTCCAGGCCTCTCGGCCACGATCTTCCCACGATCGCCACACTCATTGCACAAACAACCCCTTCCTTCTTCGTATACTGCCTCGCAGCATACTTTTTCACCGCCTTACAGCCATATACAACCCCCTTGCATACTCTCACCATGCCTCCATTCCCATATACAGCCTCCCTGCATTATTTCACCACCTTACAACCATAAGCACATCTTGCATGCTTTCACCACTTCTAACACATCGATCGATGTTATTCGTCCAGACCGCTTCTCCCACTCTGAACGTGGATCGCTCTCACTGCACGGGCTAGAAGATACAGGATCGAGCGCAGCATCCGATCGTGGATGAAATTTTTTCGAAACCATTGATGCCTGCGTTTGTCGGACTTCGATCCGTTGATGCACTAGCAATTTTTCTTCACTTTCTATTGCATCTCGAAGGCGTACACACCAGCCTTTTGGCCAGCTCGTTATTGACCATCGTTCCGATAAAATATTCTACATGTTCACGCAGATCGTGTCGATCCATCCTAATTAAAACCTCACCCGAATCGCTGCCACACTCAAACAGTACAAGTATTTAAAAGGAGTTTCAT
>JH598154.1:0-31997 GCA_000173235.2 Hyaloperonospora arabidopsidis Emoy2
CCTAAACCCTAAACCCTAAACCCTAAACCCTAAACCCTAAACCCTAAACCCTAAACCCTAAACCCTAAACCCTAAACCCTAAACCCTAAACCCTAAACCCTAAACCCTAAACCCTAAACCCTAAACCCTAAACCCTAAACCCTAAACCCTAAACCCTAAACCCTAAACCCTAAACCCTAAACCCTAAACCCTAAACCCTAAACCCTAAACCCTAAACCCTAAACCCTAAACCCTAAACCCTAAACCCTAAACCCTAAACCCTAAAAAACCCTAAACCCTAAACCCTAAACCCTCGGTACAAAAATTACAAGCGTTGTCATACGTAAACGACGAGACGCAGCAGATAGGAATTGGTCCTCGAATGATGGCATTGAACTTGCACGAGCCAAGTTGCAAAAACGATCAGGTGATTTTTGATATAGCTGCCAGTATTTTTATCAGCATTCGAATTTATTTTTATACATATGAGGCCATTCCACGGCGCTTGACGTTTGAATCATGCATTACTCACAGCTCGACATCGGAGGGACAGGATTCATCGGTAGTCTTCGCTACTTTGAATATCTGAAAGCGGATGGTGGGACACTGGCTTGTGATGCTACATCTAATATCATGTATAAAGAGAATTATGTTGAAAAATAATTGATATAATCACATCCCTTTTCCTTAAAATGCACTCTTCTTTCCACACTCAGTATTCGCACTACCCTTCCCAAACCCGATATTCAAACTCCTATTCCTTGTACTCACTCCCTTTGTACATACTATAAGCTTGGGAGCTGCTATGTTCATTCCCTTCCCTTATATTCACACTTTATTAAGTATGGTTTGCACGTCTTTGCAAGGGAGTCTACTTGACAGAGGCTATTGGAGATAGATATTGTACTAGAGGACCAGTTTACGTAAAATGTACTTAAACAGGAGCGTTCCAATTGACCGCATGTGCATAGTCTCAAGGGGAACAATTAGGGGGTAATACATACCATATCCGATGTCAATGCCGTAAAGCCTCTTGCAAGCCAGTACAAACTATTATACAGCTCGACCACAATAAATCCCTTGCATTGGTAGAAAACAACGTCCTTTGGCCACGGCCGCTCCTTCAACTACGTAATTGTGGTCAACTTGCGCAACACAAGCAGTGTGGTCAGGACGGACGCAAGGTCAAAATCCTTTTCGACCACTTGTAAAACAATGTGGGAACATCACAGGCTGCGCAGAAGGATATCAAACACAGTAATCGTGTGGTGGTTGCTCGTTTCATATTTGTGACGAAGCGTGCAATATGGATAATACAGGCGCGTTTGTGAGATGCAAACGTGTAAGTATCGGTCTCTTCCTCTCTCTTGCAGACTTTCATTTAGATCTACCAAAAATTTGCTGACGGGGTAGCTGAATGTAACTGCTGAACTAGATCGCAGTAGAAAAATTTGTTAGTTTGAGCACCCCTAACCAGATTCGGCTGGATTATAAATATGTTAAGGTTTAGTTTATGGGACTGACTAGGTAGACACACCCTACTTTCTATCTGGACACCCCATAGATAAAAGATATAATCCTTATCTTACAATAAGGGTGCACCCCGAATTTTAATACGTGACATTTTACTCCTACTGAGTATGCGGTATCCCGCGTAAGCCGCAAATCCAGAGCCGCCGAGTCCCGTGTACGTAATTGTGGTTGGTCCTCTCGCAGTTGTTGTGGCAGACTTTTTAATTAAGGTGGACGAGGTAGTGTTGTTGTTCATGTAGTCACAGATATGACTGCTGCACCGGCGGCTTTAGGGACGTCAGGTTTCAGTACGATAACTTGATGAGAAACTTAATGCTAATGCAGATATTTAGATGCTTCACCATATGTTTCGCTTTCATTCATGCAGATGTAAATATTTCGGTCGGGTGTTGTGGTACACTGCTATAGCGTCTCCAGGTACGGAGCATAAAGAAAATAATTGGTGATCCACGATGCTGCCCTGTAAACTTTAATTTCCCTGTGCGCATTCTACGATGCAATTTGACGACTTCGAATTCAACCGCTGCGTTCCTTAGACACGACAACGTACGATAATTGCACTCTCTGCAGCCTCTAAAAAAAGACTTACTGACAGTGTCGGTTGGCGACGGCTCAGGCATCTGTGCAGTACGTATCGAGACATTTAGTTGCGAGCCCGAACGGTGAAGATATTAGTGGCTATGCGCAAGGTAAATGCTGGACTTTTCAAATCGTACTTATCTGTCTATGTGTGTCTGTCTGTAAATAACGCGGTTAGGTATACCTTACACGTACTAAGTGCGATCTAGCCTGTCCCCTCTCATAGACATATAGACATATTCGAAGTCGCTCTTTAGCTAGGTCACTATTGTGACGCACGCTTGTAATTAGCTTAAAATCAATCAAAGATGATTATGATCACATAAACAAATGCTGGACGCACATAAGCAAAGGCTGATCGCGTTGCCCAAGTATAATGTACTGTGTTAATACATACATTTACAGCATCATACTCCTTCTTCAGTGACTGCTGCTGTTGTATAGTGTTTTGCAACTTGATTCAGTTCTCCGAACTGAATTACTTATATCAGAGGGCGAGCTCCAGAGCTTGCTCCCCTATCTTATTTCATATTTTGTTTCTTATGCGTTTGATATTTTGTACTGAGTAAGTACGGCACCGTTCATGGATTTACACAGGTCAACTGGGTGTGTACAGTCATTCCTCGGATAACTCGTATCCTCATAACTCATATAACTTATAAAAATTTGCGTTCCACCATACTTGTTCTATGGTCGCTAACTCATAACTCGTAACTCATAACTATCGAAAATTTATGAGTTTTTCGTGGGGCAATTATTCATTCGAGAATACTCCTGAGCATCAATGCACAATTGAGGGGGACTAAATGTCTGAGTGGTAGCAGCCATACGGATGGACAACTGAAGTACCATCCACATTGGCCGTGAAGGCAATAGGGATCCGTACCTAAATAAAATAGGGAAGTAAACTGTTATTGAACTAAAAATATCCAAACTATAAATTTTTCTAGGAAATAAATCAAATCTGACCTTCTATTACTTGAGATCCTCAAGCTCTTACAACGCAACTGTCTTTTCTGATTCATGATATAAATAGGCCTAAATCATTCCCAGTATTGTACAACATCAGTCTAAATTATGATTTCTTGATTCTCATACATTAGTTTCGTCCATATTGAAAACATCTTTAGGCTCACAGCCCGAAGTCCAGGCAATGCTGCATCAATAGCTTTCCCATTTGCTGAACCACTCTCGCCGAAAATCCTGATGATGTGCAGCTTGTTTCGCTGCTGCTGGCGTTGGGACTGTCCACTGAAGAACTCAATGGTGTCCTCAAGTAGGCCAAGGCGTTCACAAAACAAAAAGCTTTGAGTTCGATGATTTCTATAATTAGGTAAATAGTCCTTGTTTGGCATTAAGGTGCCCAAGTTTACATGTCTTCCTCCGTTTTTGAATAATGAGCGAATGCCTGGCTTTTGTCGAAAAGTTCGTTATCTGTATTACATTCTAGATCAGTGCGCTTCTTGATTACCAGAGAGATGGCATTCTGGGTGATCTGTACTCCAAACTTGCTGGAAGCCCAATTTGCCAGCCCAATTTGGCTCTTTTTTTATGTTTTAGGCCTTGTCTTAACAAATCTTGAGCCTTTGTGCATTAGTGACAGTACTCGGGACATGATTATATGAAATTTAGAAGGGGAAACCACTAATTTACTGATTTTTCCTTTTCATAAAGCAAGAAAATTGGAAAATCAGAGATTCACGTAGCTTATAACTCGGCTAATTCATAAAATTTGTCTCCACCAAACCTATGAGTTATTCGAGGAATGACTGTACGCATAAAACTGTGGGTGTATACGTATCACTTTCCAAAGTTTAATATTAAACAAAAGAGTAGATATAAATTACTAAGATTTAACATGGGTTTTGGCAGGAAGGGTACGCATTTAAGGAAAACGGCGTGATAATATCAATTCCCTAGAACAACGATAAATTCTGATTGTCACCTCGAAGCTTGAATACGGCAGCCCGTAAACGTCATTTTGCACGACTACGTGCGAAAAAAGCGCTTGAACCCGTTGAGATACACCCGTTCAACATACAAACGACAAGTATAAAAACGTGGCCTAACCTCTTCTGGACGTCGTCAAGGACGCAAGAATCTCCCGCACCCGGCCCGACGTAAGGCTCCAGTCGAATCTGCTGTCGAGGAACCAACGGAATGTCTGACGAATCACCGACGCAGTGCCTGGAGACAGCCACGCTCACCCTCCCAGGCGACCCGTTGGGCATAGACGCGGCCGCGCCCCAGCACAGTCAGTACGTCGTCATGATCGTGGGGCTGGTGCTGTTCGTCGTGTTCGTCCGCGTTCTTTTCACCGTGTTCCCCGTATGTGCCAAGGCGTTGGGCTTTCGAAGTTCCAGTGACGGCCCTAACGCCGCACGCAGCGTCAAAGCCGTCGAGAAAGAGCCCGAGCGTGCGGAACCGCCTTGAGCGCGACACCTGCATGCGGCTGCCACGTCGCTCCACGTACTACTCGATGCCCTTTTTCGCTGACACAATGGCTAATAAGCAGGAGTTTGTGGAGAGTCTTGTGGAGCTTGGCGACGCGCCGATGGACGGCTGGCTGCTCGTCAAGAAAGGGCTGCAACGAGACAAACACTGGAAGAAACGTTTCGTTGTGCTGGATGCGCTCGCGAGGGTCAAGTATTACCCGAACGTCGACGCTGCGAGACGAAATATGAACGCCAAAGGCTCATTGGCCGTGCACGCAGTAAAACCCGCAGACCCGTTTGAGTTTGGAGCGAACACGCTCGAGGTGAGAGGCACACTGGGAGGCACGTATTTTTTCAGGGCGGAAGACGATATGGCCACGCGCTCGTGGTTGTGTGTGCTGACGATGCGCGCTCTCCAAGGCCACGTGCCAGGGCGCATTGACAGTGTGCTCAGTGCTGCAGTGGCGCCAGTTTCACCCCAACAAGCAACATTGGCGGCAACTGGCTCTGCTGCACCATCGGCAACATCCGCGATGAAGATGCATTCGATGTCTGACTTGAACCAAAGTGGCTTCAATGCGATGAATGTCGCAGCTGGCGCGATAAACATGCTGAGCAGTACCGAAGATGACGTCGAAGTCCCTCCCGTGCAGCTGAAATCGCATGCGCTGGAGCTAGTGTTGCAGGATATGAGTTACGACAAAGACGCGTCGCCGCGTCAATTTTACGTGGTGGCCAAGTTCAAATCCGAGCTTCACGATTTTTCTGGCGTGCCCGTTGGCCAAACTTCTCCAAAGCCGAGAGGTGAAAAGGGCAAAAAGGGAGCTGTGGTCAAGTGGAACGAAAAACTTGCATGGACTTTTCAGGACCATCTCTGCTCGGATTGCCACGAATGCCGTGCGTTAGGAGCCATGTCCGGCGCGTTTTGTGGTTTGCCTGATATTGTGATGCTGCATGTGTACGAGATCCATCTGCGCTACCTGACCACAAAAATTGGCGAAGTCTCCTTGTCTCTCCGTGAAATGTTGGGCTTCACGGGTATGCGGACCGCGCAATTTACATGTGCATGGCCTGTCACGTCAAGTCGTAATGCTATTCTTGGTCAATTGACGCTCTCGCTGAAGTACTCCGTAGAAACCGCAGGCGGCGCAGAGCTGATGCAATTTCTTGTGACGTCTGCTGCCGAACGCGAACTGGTGGGCGAGTATCCCATCCACTCAAAACTGACAAGTGCAAGCGATTTCTTTGAAAACTTCCTGGCAAATGGCACGCTAGACCGTTTGAGCGAATACTACAAGGAGCGCGGTGACACAGAGATTGAAATAAGCGACTGGGCTCCTTCAAAAGAGTTTGGTGGGCAAGTGCGCACCATGAGCTGCCGGTCACCGACAAATGCATCCATTGGTCCTTCTCATACCATGACAACCACGACCGACCACGTACCTTTTGACGAGGGAGGCCTGAATGTCAACGAGAGGCTCGTTGTGCAGTCGAAAGTTGTTATGCACGACATTCCCTACGGCGATTGTTTTTCGGTCGAGAAAGTTACTATTGTGGAGCGAGTTCCATCTAGCGGTGGAAGTCCGGGGCAGCTAGTGGCCAAAGTTTATCTGGGTGTTCCATTTTCAAAGGGCTGTATGTTCAAGTCGAAAATTATTTCGGCGACACGGGAAGCAATGAGTAGCTCTTCGCGGTTATACTTTCACATGGTAGACTGCTCGATGGATAATTCAAACTCTTTAGCAGCTGCAGCGCCAGCAAAGCCATTTTTGACGTCCAGCGTGGAGGAAAGGCACTTTATAGGTGAATACGAAGTGCACCCGAAGATCCACAACGCCCTGCACTTCTTCGACCTCTTTTACGCCGATGGTACACTGTCACGTTGGCAAAGTATTTACAAGGAAACAGGAGACTCAGAACATCTAGTCGGCAAGTGGGAAGACTCGGCAGAGTATGGCGGTCAACTGCGTGAGATGAAGTACCGTGCTAAAAGCACTTCCCCGCTTGGACCGTCTTCAACTATGGCAGAACAAATTGTGCACGTTCCGTTTTCGGCTCGCGATCGCGACAACATGGATGCAGATCGACTCGTGATCGAACATAAGCTGACACTCCTTGAGATTCCTTATGGGGACTGCTTCCACGTCGAGACAGTATACACAATTGAGCCGCGAACCGACGCTACCGGCGCCCCCATGGTTGCAAGGGTGTATATCGGAATCCCGTTTTCGAAAAACACAATGTTTAAGTCGAAGATTATGTCCGCCACAAAAGAAGGAGTCCTGAAAAGTTCAAAGATAATTTTCGAAGAGCTTAGAAAGGCAATGGATGCAGAGGACTCGAGCGATGCGCCTGGGGAAGCCAGCCTTGCCAGTAGTGCTGGGCACGAAAATGGGACGCATGGCCGTCCGGCGAGAAGCTTATCGACAGTGGTTTTATCAAACCGACGCCCAAGCATTACGCGCTACAACAGCACTCTTGATGGAAGCGTAGGACTCGAGGAGATTTTCGAAAACCAGCGGGTGAGCATGTTTGGAAAATGGGCACCCAATCACCTGTTACCTACAGACCGCCCTCGCTTCTCTAACCGAGAAGGTGACAAGAAAATGAGTTTTGAGCAGGTCTCGCTACCCCTTCACTGGAGCTGGACAACTCCGTGGCTTATCGACAAGAGTTACACAGATTGTGACGACGAAGGCTGGAGTTACGCCACAGATTTTCCGCGTTTTAAGTTTCATCTGGCTCGGGGCAAGTCGAGCATGAAGCGTCTAGGAGCATCCGTGCGCCGCCGCCGCTGGATACGTATGATGGCATACGTGCCACCCGATACTACATCCGACACTGCAAGTCCATTACCTGCTGGTAGCGACGCATCTTGCCGGAATCGTAGCCGTGGTAGTCAAGGAAGTAGCAGTAGCTCGGTGAGCGCCAAGGTTCTTGATGATCAGGTGCAGTGAATTTTGACCTTGGTCGCAGAACTGTCGAATGAGATTTATGGGTCTCACCTGGCCAAGTCTTACCAATTTCGTACCCACAATGCTGCCTGACAGCTACCCGGCAAGTTTAAGTCGCGCACACCCGAAGCCTAGAAATTAAGACAATAGCAACAAGAGTCATTTTCCGACAACCGAGCATTTATCTGCTTAACTGCTGTTAATGCCGAGTCAGAACGAAAGTTCTAGAAGGAAGTTTCGATTTGTAATGTGCAGACTTGTGAGCAGCTCGCTTCATTGAGCTGTAATCTGGACACCAACGATGTTCATGGCAAAGTTCAAAAAGATAAACATGACACCCGTATCGAATCAACCACTATCGTATACACACGATCCAGCATCTGGGCAACTAAATAATAGGAGTCACTCGATAGCCGCTACCTTGTTGTTCTAAGGAGACTTTTAATACATGTAGGCGCAGTGTTCAAGGGAGACTATAATTACACTTACATTTTTGCCTGAATACACTAACATGTTCATCATTTTTTGCCGGGGGGTCCTGAAGAACAAGCAACACTCCTAAAAATACAAGTGGATAGCCGCAAACTAGTGGATAGCCTACAAGCGTGAGAACGGCCTCACAAAACACGGATGGCCACGGATTAGGGATGTTGGGTAAAAAGTCCCTGTTAATAACATTTTCCTGCTACCAGCATTAAAATGTTATATACAAGGCCTCATTTTAAATAGACTTTTTACCAGACATTATCTATTAACAGCCAAGTAATTTGTCAAGAGATATAAATGGGAGGTTGCGCTGAATCACCCCTACCGTCCGCCGTCCACCCGTTACCACCTAGCACAACTAAAAAGGAAACTATGTACGGGTTTGAACCATTGACTGCCATCTACCTAACCAGTCCTAAAGGCCCATTGTTCCCGTGAAAGGTTTTATACATGCCTTCTCTATAATGCTCTCAATTTTAACACACTCTTGCGATTTGCAGGTTATAATGTTTACCATCCGACGCCTTCATCTTCTGGTGTGGGCGTTTTTTAAAATAATGAAAAAGGCCGGGGGAAAGTCAAGGCCAAGTGCAACTACTGTTCATTTGGTTTGCAACCATAGGCAGTTTGTATTCCGCATTATTCTGCTGGTAGTTTGCGATCTCTCTGCTAGCAGCATGACACAGTCGTGCTCAGATGTTCTACTGAGGCGAAGTTTAGACCAGTAAACCTCGTCGGCAATTGATCGGAAAAAAGTTTTGGTGCATGCATAGTGTATAAAGATCTCTTTTCTTCTACATACTGATTAGCGAATTCTCTCCAGCACCGTTTTAATGTTTTTCACCCGGCCCGGCCACACTAAATAGGAAACCTGTAACGGGGTTACACAAATGATTGTGATAGGTGTTCTTATACAAACGCCTCGGCGACCAGGAATGATACACGTAGCTCAAGTGGTTCGGTGTGGCGGCACTAAGACATAGGTCACGGGTTCGATACCCAGTGAGGAAGTTAACCCTTCGGGACCTGGTGTTTGGGGTTCTCCAGCCCTGTACTGCCAGACAGTGACGTCCCCCAGTTTTGGTACGTTTTATGCTTTGGAACGTACATCCAGACGATAAGTAATGTGCGACTAGACGATACGTAATGCGCGATGTAGCGATTACTAACGTATAGGCAGAATCCAGTAGGCTTGGAGTAAGAACAGGAGTTTGTGAAATAAGGACCGAAATATATACACTTGTGCCCAGCAACCTTCCTCTTTCCAATGATAACTAGGTACATTGGTGTGGTACACACAGAAAGAGATCAGTGTCACTGATAAGGCGTACTTTTGTATCACATATGCTAAGCGATAATACCGTACCCTATCGGTTATGGTTAGACGATAACTATCGTAATAGGGTCTTCATAGAGGCGACGTAGTTCTGGTGTGGTACACAATGAGAACTACGATGAGGACTATTCGATTAGGTAGCATAGTTTTAATGCTAAAGATGTTAGTAAGGTTTGTTATCGCTATAAATCAGTAAATATATTCAGTTCCCCTTTTGATCAGTTTCAGACACGTCTTTCAAAGACGTCTCTGGTCGTAAGAGTTAAGTGCCTGAGTTAAGGCTAAGTACTCTTGGGCATTAGTGCCACGTGAGTCCTTGGAGTCGCAGTCCCCTGAACCAGGACTAGAAGCTGAAGAGCTTGTACATGCACTAAGAGTTAAGCCTCATCAAGTCTTCAAGACTTGAGACCCTTTAAGTTAATACCCGCTTAGTTTGATATACTAAGAGACTCTACGAGTCTTGAAGTCTTCCTCTGACTACGGAGTTAGGGTAGCTACGATACAGAACATGCTTTGTGGTGCTATATTAATACCTGTATAACTGTTAAAAGCTGGGTGAAGCGATAATAATTGATAAAAACTGTAAAAGATGGGAAAACGCGGTAAAAACGTTCAAACATGGTAAAAAGTGTTAATGACTGTTAAACATTACGGAACTTTATACCTAACATACCACGGATCGTGACACAGCCCTTCTGAGTCCTAATACAGTCCTGATTAGAAATGATCAATTTATGTAACTATTTCATTTGTCCATTTCGATAACAACAGGAGGGGGGAAGTGAAGAGAGAGAGAAAAAGAGTGGGCATATGAGACGGTCTAAACGCCCTCATTAAAAAGACTACCGCTCCTCTCTTGTATACTGCATTATACTATTATATATAAATAGTATTATTGAGTTGTGCTCTGTGATCCACTGATCACCCAGACACAGAAATCGTTGTGTCTACGTGAATTAATCATCATGCGTCACGATACACTTTCGATGACATAATTTTAGCGCTGCGATAGTGCGAGCGCTGTATGACCAGTTTGGTCTTTTGCGAGTTGTCGCACGAAGGTCAGCTGATACTTCAGTCACCTGTACTTCTCCAGCCTTTTTTCTGTTTTTACGAAACAGCAGCAAGGTCTCCCAAATTTGCGACATCTTGTGAAAAACAACGCGATGACGGTGCACGACCCAGCGTTTCAGTATCGCTTCGACATGAGATGTTGGTAGCAAAAGCTAGGAGCGACTGCTTTTCTTTTTCGTCAGAGCAAGAAAAAGCGCTATCGAAGATTGCATGGACCTCATCAATCGAGCTGTCAGAGGTTGTCAGCAAGTGTATCCCGACATAGTGCTAAGCAGATTTGATTGCACGGCGGACATTGACCATTTTTAGCATACTTTATCTCTGGGCACTTAATTTGCATCAACTTGCTTTACTGCTCTTAAGCGGCTTTGACCGTCCAAAACCATGTTTTTTTAACCAGCATCAATCGTCGTAACAACATATAAGCTACGGTCTTCGCTCGGAATGTTGGCCTAAACCGAAATCATGCTCAGAGCGGCAGAAGTTAATGTCTCCGTAACATCCATACCGTCATACCAGGTATGCCGGTGTGCAATAGTTTCAATATCACATGATCTTGAATACCTGTATCAATACATACCCGCAAGTCATTGACACATCCTCACTCCTATTCCGTTTCTAACACCATACATATACAATCTACTACCGAAACTATCAGCCGACAGCATTGACGGGCGCAGATTCACACCACGACTCACAACCTACAATCAGCAATAAGTCACTTGTGCCAAAGGAAAGCTGTGTAATGGAAAGTATTCTTTGCGGAGCAAAATTCACACCACTACAGCACTAGCCCAACCTCGACAGAGCTTCTCTCGTCGTCTTGTCCACGCAACATTGGATTGTATCATCAATATTGTATCCTCACGCATGACCATTGACTCAAGCAGAACTAAAGGCAAATGCAGTTGAGCACTTGATGTTAAAATAAAAAGTAAATGTTCTGTTCCTTAGTTCGCAAACTCTTTCGCTACTCTAATCCTACTGGATTGTTCAACCGCACATTTGTAATCGCACATCGCGCATTACTAAAAGTACAGTAGAGCATTAGTAATCCCCACTTTGCGGAGGACTAGTAATCTTAACGTACCGTTTGGTAACCACTTTTTAACCGAGGCGCTACTTCGACAACACTCTCAGTCGACCCGTCATATCTTGACGTCCTTAATACTCAACATGTTCCTAAGTCGCTGGAACTGCACGACGGTGATCGGCTAAGTCATTATGTCGGCCTTCATGTCCTTGGTTGGGCAGTATTCTAGCACCACTTGTCCTTCAGCAACCTTCTCAAGAACAAAATGGTAGCGAATGTCGATGTGCTTGGTGCGCTTGTAAATTTCTGGGTTCTTGGCCAATGCGGTCAATCATTAGTTGTCCTTGTAGATATTGATAGCTTGGTTACTTACCATCTCACCAAGATCGCACAGGAACACGTTCAACTAAATTGTTTCTTGTGTAGACTCCGATAGCGCCATGTACTCTGCTTCCGTAGATGATAGTGCCACCGTTCGTTGCTTATTGCTCCTCCAGCCGATGCAGCTGTTGTTCATCATGAACGCGTAGCCACTTGTACTGCGCCTTGACTCTATGTCGCCAGGCCAGTCTGCATACGATTATTTTTGAAGGTCGTCGTCATGACTTGCTTAAAACTCATTTCCATGTGTCCTATTACTATTTATATACCAAAAAACTCTCTTGAGTGCTAGCCAGCGTGTTGGAAACAGGTAGAAGACAAACTGTCTGAGCACCCCCACTGCAGATGCGAGTTCGGGTGCCCACCATGAGCTACATGACGCATCCTACGGCGTACCGGAAGGGAATGTTTTCCATCGTTTCTTCATACTTTCAACCTCCTTCGCACATGGCTTTGGTCAACTTCAGACCTGGGACTTGTGGCGATCTGACTGAATTGCGATTCAACATGCCATATTAATTTAGAATTTCTATAGCGGACTTGCTCTGCCGCAATGACACTGTTCCACCTGATTCATCCCATTCTACCTCGATCCCACTTAAAAACTTGAGCTGACTTATGTCTGTCATCTCAAACCTCTCACTTAGTGCCATTTGGCTTCACGGAGCAGCTTGTTGCTGCTGCTGGCAGCGATTAAATTATCGACGTAGAGCGCCACAAAGATAATGTTTCGCTCATCGCGCTTAATGTAAATGCAGTGATCAGAATCGCAATTCTTGAATCCGATCTTGACCATGAACTTGTCGATAGTCTTGTTCCCCATCAGTGGTGAATGTTTCAGTCCATATAGTGACCGATGCAGTTTTTAAAGGGGATGCTCGTGATCTTCGTCGATGTAGCCGTTCGGTTGCGCCATGTAGATGTCTTCATCTAGCTCGCTGTTCAGGAAAGCGGTCTCGACATCAATCTGGTGCACATCACGGTCATACTTTGTGGCCAGACTGAGAATAACTCTGATCAAAATGAACTTGGCGACTGGTGCAACCTTTTTTTCATAGTCGATGCCGTATTCCGTAAAAACCCATTTGGAACGAGGCGCGCTTTCAAACGCTTTATATCACTATCTTGATTCGCCTTGGCGCTAATTACCCATCTGCAGACGATGGTTTTCTGGCCCTTGAGTAATTGCACCAACTGCTATGTCTTGTTCTTGCGGAGGGAGTCAAATTTATAAGTCGCATGCTTCCTTCCACTTGACCGCGTTGCTGTATTCCATTGCCGACTTGAACGTTTCCGGAATTTCTTCCACTGGATCCACAAAGTAGGCCGTCTCAAAATCGTCCTCGACTTGTGCCTCCGCTGACATATTTCGGAGTTTTTTTGCCGACCCTGCCGCTTGGAACCCGGAATCTCTACCGCTTTTTTCAACGAGTGGCTCACGATTGTCACCTACTGCCGGGATCCATATCTTAGTCTCGCGCAGCGTCTTCTTTTTAGGGTAAGTTTAATACGAACAGGACTTCATGGTCTGTAATATCATCTTCTTGAATGTTCACGACATCTTCTACTTCTCCGTGTGTACGTCTCTTACGGTCGAAAACGTCTTCCATAAATTTCGCGTCGCGACTCGATCGTACACGACGGCTCTTGATTTCTTCAAGATGTACGCTCTCTCGGGCTCTGAGTATCCTATGTTGCGGCAACCGAATAACTGCGCATCAAACTTGGTGCGCATTTGCTTTTTCATTGTCACATATGCGTAACAACAGAACAACGTCAGATTTGAAAGTAGTGATTCTTTGCCAGTCCAGACTTCATGTGGCGTCTTGTCTTGACTAGTGGCACATTTTTGTTATCGGTTGCGAATAAATGTAGCGGTTACGACCTCTTCGCCCCAATGCTCCTTGGACAATCTACCATGCTCCAACATGCAGCGAGAGAATTTCAACAACTTCCTGTTCATCCACTCTGCCACTCCGTTGAGTCGCGGTGTGTAGGGAGGCGTAAACTTTTGTATAATAAAACGACCTCTGCATAGCTTGGTCATACCACGTGACTTGTACTCTGCACCATTGTCAATGCAAAGTAGGTTGACGCGGTTTCCGGTCTGAGTTTCTGCAAATGCAACAAATTCGGCAAATTTGGCAGCCATTTCAGACTTGTTCTTGAGCAAGAACACCACACAAAAGTGTGAAAACTCTTCAATGAACGTGACAAATTATTTACTGCCATCGGATGTAGCTGTTTGCATAGGACCACAGACATCGATATGCATGACTTCTAGAATCTTCTTTTCACGCTCTGGGGACTTTAAAATAAAGCTCGCTCACGTTTGCTTGCCAAGAGCAAACCCATCACACTTCCCTTGCTAATGCAAGACGTGATGTTATTGCCGATGCCGTAGCCGTTCTTGACAATATTGTTCAGACCGCCATGACCAATATGACTAAGTCGAAGATAGCAGAGGTACGAACTGGTGATTCTATTGAAACTGGTTGAGCTTTGAAAATTTGTCTCGTCTGGCATGAGCGGGACATACATAACTTGGATAAACCCTTTCCCTTGCAGTTACTCAGATGCCACTTCACACTCTTCGCCTGAGCAAATCGTCTTCACTCTCAAAATGTAACCGGGCCAACGTCCTTCGTAAAACGCTCAACAGAAAACAGATTGCGTGTCAACTTGGGGATATGCCACACGCCAGTAAGCACACCTTTCCTGACACCGTGTTCGGTCTTCGTCGACATGATGATGTCGCCCTTGCCCACTGCCTGTACCACTACGTCGTCCGCCAGATGCACGTTCAATGGCGATATTTTCTAGTAGTTCCTCGTGTACTCTTTCGAGTACGTCATGTGCTGAGTCGCACCCGAGTCAACCAGCTACTCTTCACTCAGCTTGATGCCATGTCCAACAACTCAAAACAAAATGTCGCCAGATTTTCCTTCAACCTGCGCGACGCTTGATATTTGTGGCCTCTGCCGCTTCGCGTTCTGGCGGATCCTCACTGGACACTCGACAATACAGATTTCTTGCTCACCACAGTAGTGACATGCAGTGGCCTTCTGGATAGGCCGCTCTCCTTTTCACTTGCTTTGATTGCTTGTCATAAACGCTTGACCTTGACCGTGCGCGACTCCATCGACGCCACCACCTTGTTCCTTGCTCTTCATGCATCATCCAACACGTCACGAGTTCTTACGAAAGCGAGTCGGCACGTAAATCCAAAGCCGCGATCAGAAATTGGTACGATTTGCTGAAGCTACCCAGAAGCGTGAGCACCAAATCTTCCTCTCTGACCGGAGAGCCGATGGCATCAACCTTCTCCGTCAGAGTCTTGTGCTCATCGATGTGATCCAGCACATCATCACCTTCATCCATCATCGTCGTGAAGAAGCGCCGACGAAAAAAGATCTTGTTCGTCATACTATTCTTCTCGTAGTGCCCTTCCAGTCTTAAAGATGCATCGTACGCTCCAATCGCTGAACGGACCAGCAGCAGCTACGATTCTTCCGTAGCGAGACAGCTGATCTCCAGAGCCTTGCGCGCCTTTTTCTTGAACGTCGCTTGGTCAATCGCGTTCGTGCAGTGCTCCAGCTTGAAATCTCCGCTTTTAACTTTTCACAGGTCGCGCTCTTCCAGAATCATCTGCATCTTTGACTTCCATGTGTGAGGTTTAGTCCCTTGAAACTTTTTGATGCGGAAAGTTTGGGTTGAGGCGGCGTTGATAGCGAAGGAGTAATCGGAGTCTCCGTTTGAGCAAAAACGGGGCTTGGGCTAATAACCTAAAGGCAAATGCAGTTGAGCACTTGATGTAAATTTGAAAAGTGAATGTATCCTGGTCCTTAGTTCGCAAACTCATTCACCACTTTAGGCCTACTAGATTGTTCAACTGCACATTTGTAATCGCTATGTCGTGCATTAGTAATCGTACAGTCGCGCATTAGTAATCGCACATCGTGCATTAGTAATCGTACAGTCGCGTGTTAGTAATCACACATCGCACATTACTAATCGTACAGTCGCGCATTAGTCATCCCCACTTTGCGCATTACTAATCGTCTATCGTGCCGTTCGGCACTTTCTGGCCGAGGAGCATCTACAACAACAGACACAACGAATTCTGTTTTGGGTGATCTTTGGGTTAACAGAGCACGTCTCAAAAATACTATTCATATTTAAACAGTATTATGCAGCGTACAAGAGAGAAGTGGTAGTCTTTTTAATGAGGATATCTAGACCGTCCTATATGCTCTCTCTCTCCACTTCCCTATCCCCCTTGTTAGCAAAATGTACAATCAAATGATTACATAAATTGATCATTTTTAATAGGGACTGTGTTAGATCTCAGAAGGACTGTGTTAGAACCCGTGGGCAACATGGAATACGATGCTCCCCAAGATAACTTCCCCCGATAGCTAATAACCTCCGATATTTTTTGGATTGGATGTCCACCGGGGTCTTTCTGTGGTCTTCCTATGATCGCTAACTTATAACTTAAAACTAATATCGATAAAGCGAGATATAATTGAATAGATGGAGAATTAATACCAAATGTAGGATTTAACCTATTCAAGCCAAGCACCAACGGTGGTGTGTGTGGCGTTGACACTGAGAATATTAGCCTGAGGGCTGCTGAGTAGTATGTATGCAGGACGATGGGTTTTCTGGGACATAAAACGCATATTACAGGCACTACCTAATATGGAGACCTCCTTCGACCCTATAAATCCGTCTTTAATTACCTCCCCCTCTGCTTTATCCCCTTCGTTCCATTCCTTCTCCTTCTACTCGTCATTCAGAATCTCTTGATCATTGAGGTCCGGGTGAGCACTCTCGTCTTTTTCAACATAGTTGATTGGCTCATCAATGGAGAGTCAGTCAAAAAATATGTCGTGTTCCTAACGAAGAACATTAATCCCCCGCACACGACAAGGATGGCTAAGTGTCTCGGACCATGAGGCACAACATGAACAAATTCTACAAACAAAAGTGAATGCTTGCGTAAGTGGTCTGTGGGCTATTATTCTGCTGGTTTTGGGTAGATGATGATTCTGGGGTGAAAGAGGAGTGAGTGGTTTTATATGAGGTTCTCACTTTTAAATCCTTTAATTATTGACTTTACTGCATAGTATCTGGTAAATATTTTATTTCTTTAATAACTCATAGAAAATGTGTCCACCGACACTAAAAGTTAGTAAGATGGAGACTTGTAGTAAGGGTATTTGGCTTTGATAGAAATTACTTAATGAAAAGAAAAGCTATAAAACTGATCTAATATAGATATTTGAACCTGTAGCCGGGCGAAGTATACCAGTACGAGAGCAAAGAGTTGTAGCCGCGACAAGACTGGTGGCAATGACGCCAGAAATATCTCCTGCACAACCACAAATGTAGCGGCAAATATAAACAGGAGTAAGCAGTAGATGAGAAGACCGCCGCCCAAGCGCCCTAGCAAGATCGAAAGACGTGGTCGGGAAGGAGCGACCACTTATGCAATAAAAATCCTGTGGTAAAGTGTTTCCGACAAAAAAAGGATCCAGAGACCCTCATGACGAAAGGACAAGAGGGGGGACTTTCAGGGAAAGGGCGCATGGGAGAGAAGAATTCACGAAAATGGTTATACCCTCAGGAAAGAGGGACCCGCAGAGCCAATCAAGGAGAAGACCGTTGCCCGAGTAATATTGAAGCGGTACCGAAAGAAGATGACTATAAACTCCTATAGGTGGATCCGGTCCCCAAGCGTAGGCCGCAGCTCTTAAGGATAGACCGTGGTCCCTCATCGGAAGACCAAGACCTCTCATCGGAAGACCAAGGCCCTTCAAGATTTGGCTGCTCCTGACCAGTCACATAAAGAGCCAGGGCACAAGGCAAGGATAGAGTGAAGAAGTCAAAGGATAGGAAGATATGAAATACTACTCAATTTGCGATCCACGTGGCACGACTTCGACGTGTGTTAAGAAACTTGGTAAGTCTACCCGCCTCTTCCGTGGAAGGGATTACTTTCCCCCCGTCAAAGACAGTTATGAGGTAAGACTCAAGCGCAGATAGAACCCCAGGAAGTATCTGGCCTGTGGATTCGTCGAGTAGCAACACCCCCTTCAAGACCCGCTATCGGAAGCAGTCTCCCTACCACGCGGCTGGGGGGACAAAGTAAAGGCCAGGAGGTTAACACCTCTGAGAAAACAAGGAAAAGGCCAGGAGCGACAAGCTACCTGAAGAACTTGGTTGGAAGCCCACTCTCGACTGAGTCGATCGAGTGGCCACCTGCTGGCCCACCCAGCGACGCATATCCACTTGGAGCCCAGGTCTACCTCTCTCAAGCCCGAAACATCTTCCTCTCCGTCCGAGTCTACCGAAGAGTGCAACCCTCTGGTCGACGGGTACACAAGGTAAGTCAAAGTCCATACGCGGAATTGGGGTACCCCTGCAAGTCGGCAGTCCGGCGCAGTGGGTATTTTGGGGGCTCAACACGCAGTTTTGAGAACCCGGTCCATCACATCACCGAGGTTTGAAACCAGCCGGTCGGGCGAAAAAACACAGGCACGATCGGTTGATCCGGGATGTCCCATGGTCTCTGATTGTATAAAGTGGCGATTTGCGCCGAGGTCAGCAGTCGTGGAGACCATCGGGACTCGATAGCGGGCGAGCGCGAGGTTCCGGAACGGTAAACAAGTAGTGTTTGGGCCGATAGTAGTAACGGAACAAGAGGCCCAAGTACAGTTCACCCACAGTTACTAAACCCAAGCGGCGAGACGACTGCGACGCAAACAGGCCAGGGGCATGAGTCGCACGATCACAATACTCATGTATCCACTTAGCCCACGATGACCGCACGAAGGGCAGGGCCTTGTAAGCAGTCGTGGAGATAGCTTATTCATCGTGGCGTGACCGCCGCTTGACACACTGATAGACCCATCGGAGTCGTCGGACGCCTCGTGTGGCTCGTCCGCATGGGGTGTCCCAGTTATCGTCGTTGGGTCGGAGGTGGTCGACGAAGTGCGGGTATCAGGTATCGAAGATGTTGAACGAGTAGCGGGCGTGGTGCTTGTAGGGTCGATCTCAATAGGAGTGCACGTCAAGCCATTTTTAGATTGCTCAGTCGAGGCAGATGACCGCCAGCGTACGAAAGAGCGTGATCGGGACATCGTGGCAAGCATGGCCTCATCGACAGACCCAACGGAATCTTTGCTATCCAGGGTGGGAGAAGCAGATGGGGGACTCACTCGCTTCTGCTTCTGCGATCGCCTAGTCATAACCGACCGAGGAGTGATAGCTATCTTTGACTTGGACGACCTCCAGGTCGTGGGGGTCGGAGTTTCTTGGACGTCGATGCGAGGACGCGAGGTCTGCTGGGTCATGGAGTGATCCGAAGCCAAACGTCGTTGGGTAGCTTGGTCGGCAGGCTGTGCGACAGTGGGGGGAGCTCCAGGAGGCAAACTCGGATGAACAGCGACGCGCGGACGCTTGTTTAGGGGCGGGACGAGATCGAATACCGATTGCTTCATCCGCCGCTTGTCATATGCGAGTCCCACCGACGGTGGCAACCCGATAACAAAGGCCGCCAGATGAGGCAGCTGAGCGTCACGATCATGGAGGAGTAGATCCTGCTCGGCCCTCAAAAGTGACAGTTCTAAATGTAAGCGTCGTGGGAAGAGCGCAAACGATTGATCTCCTGGTCAAGAAGTGCGTGTTCAGTCTTCAGGCGGTCGATCTCGCGAGCTTGTTCAGCCACACTGCGAGCAAGAAAGTCGTACCCCGTCCGGAGCGGAGCCAAGCGCCCCTCACCTTCGTCCACCGCTCACTGCAAGTCGTAGCACTCTTGGACCAGTCGATCGGCTTTTAAATGGCATTCACGCCACGCCGTACGGGAACGCTCATACTTGTATTGAGCAAACTGCACGAACGGGCACGCTATCTTGATCCAACCCCGAAGTTCTTGCTCAAGCTCGTCTCCACATTGCTTTTAGATCCGCAGGACTGTTTCCACGTCCTGGTACGAGGTGACCCAGTCCACTTGGAAAGCGATACGCTGGTACAAGGAAGTGATCAGATTCCCCACAGAGCTGTCGTCGTCGGATAACGGAGGTCCTACTCGCGAGTCGGAAATAAGAACCGGAGGTACGTGGTTTTCCACCACACGACAACAGCTGGTGGCGGAGAGAGGAGCAGGGTCATCAAGAATGATGACATCGGCGCCATCACCAGCATCAGCAGCGACCATGTTGACCGGATCGGTGGGCCGGTCAGCAGGAACGTTCGGCTTCTCCGCGTTGGAAGCGCCTGAGTCAACGACAGGATCATCAGGGCCGTTTTCGGTCACTGCAGCGTGTTTGCTGGACAGCCAGTTCGCCAACGTGGGGCGTACCAAGGTCAGTGGGGACGCCGGCGGACACAGCTGGGAGGTCAACCGGCTCTACGGGACGATCGGCATCAGCGGCGTCAGTCACGCCGAAGTCAGATGCTTTACCACCAGTTGCTTCGCTCACACAAGGTGATTCAAGAACAGCAGGGACGTCAGCAGACATCGTTGCAGGGTCGACAAGGTGATCAGCAGGAAAGTCTTCGGTTTCGCCGGGGTTGTATGCTTGATTTTCGGCTACCTCGTCACTGCGAGGTGAGCCAAACTCAACGGGAATGTTAACCGACACGGCGGGAGGTGAGTCAAAGCCCACGGGAACGTCAACAGACACGGTAGTAAAGCCGACCGGGTCGACAGGGTGATCAGATGGAACAGCTTCGGTTCCGACAAGGTGGGTGCTTGCTCTCTGGCCATCACGCCACTGCTATGCAAGCCAAAGTCCACGGAGACAGCAACGGGTGGAGCTGCCACGTCGGCCGAGTCAACGGGAACGTCAGTCGCAGCGCTTCCGGGTTCTGTTGGAGCTTGTCCGGGGTCATCAGAGAGTGTGCCAACTTGGGGCGAGTCAAGATCATTGAGAGCACAAGTGTCGCCGGTCGCGTCTAGTGCATGACCAGCATGTGTTTCATTATCAAGAACGGGGATGGATTATCGCAGCGGGGCCGGCGAAAGGGGTGCTAAACCCAATACCAGCGTTAGACCAGCGGCGGGGAGGTTTGGAAGCGACATCTCTCCAAGCTTATCATATGATTAAAGATGCAAGAATTGAACGGAGTAGGTAAGTGAAAACGTGCTCACCCAGATCGGAATCGGTTGCCGACTATCGGAGCAGGAGACGACTTTGGTGATGTGGTCGGGAGAAATCCTGAATAATCGCATCTTTTCACATCATGGGTACGTGTGGGACTGGTCACGCCGGCCTTGGGACTGACCGCTAGAAAGCTCCAACGGTATGGTGGAAAGTTGACAAGTCATCAGTCGCGGTCACAGACGGTGACCAGCGGTCATAGTCACTATAGACGACCAGCGGTCATGCTGGCAGTTGAGGTGGGTCACTTTAAGCACAGAGAATGGATGGCGGGGAGCGAACAACGTAACAAAACCTGAGATACAGAGAAGTATAAGCGTACTTCTAGCTCCTAAAAGGTTAATAACGAACAGTATTTATTTTCCTACAAAAACACTCGTCAGCATCCCTCCGGGCTGGAATACTTGTGGCCACCCGACGTTCAAGGTTTACTGCTCACGTGTTTGTTCAAGGTTTGTCCCTAGAAGGAGGTTGCCCGAGATAAGGGGTATGAAAAAATGGCACCTGCTAGACTGTGAAAATTTGGGATTAGATACTCATTCAAGTTAGCCCACGATCGGAAGCGGCAAGCATATAAAGGCAAGGACTGCTCAAGTGATCAAAAGACCAAGGTGATCGAGTGGTCAGAAGAACAAGGGGATCAAGTATCCACATTTGGGCAAGGTGACCTCAATGAAGGTCAGGGCGAATCTGGGAGAGCGCCACAAGTAACCGTTGGTCATGTGAAGGGTTTCCACACGACCACACCTCACCTATCCCCAACTCCGTCAAGACAGACATCGACCTCAAGCCACCTAGAAGAGTACATAACTTGCATCACCGTCTGCAGAAGTTCGCGTCATGTCCCGTGGAGCCGCATGCACCGCACGGTCGGTACGTTAGGCGTTCGCGTGAGTAATCTGTGCGTTCCCCATGATCTGGTCCCTCCTGTCAGTAAGACGACCTGTTCTATCGACTTATCGATGGTACATATGTGAGTGGTTGCTCTTGGCGATTACTCAACTGCCTGACTTGGCTCAATTCTGCACCTGCTTCCTTCCAGTCAGAGTCAGAGTCGGAACTGAAGTCGCTTTGCCTGATTGTAAAAGCTTTAACACTTGCCAAGTCGTACAAGTTATTGTCTCGATGGGGTCTGCGCTCTTGGAGTGCTGAACCCAGATTTTCTGCCGATGCTGTTGCATGGGTGACCCGACGATACAATTTTAATCCCGATTGTCGTTTTATCCAGGTCGGTGTTAGTGATTATCCCGGTTTCCTTGTCGGTCTCTCGGCGATCGTGTTTACCGCTAAGCGGTCGTCTCCACTTAGTTCTTGCTTGAGATCATGTTGTCGGCCCACATCGCTACGTCCGTCGCGGCTTCGGCCGTCTCGCGCATCGTTCCTGTGGAGACTCGATCCGGGATTAAAGCTTACACGATCACGCCGTTTTTTCCGGTTTACCTCCAATAGTCGGTGACTGATGATCTCTATGACTTGCTATTTGTTGTTAAGACGTTGCAGGTAGAACGAATCCATTAAATCGTCGTCAGCTCAGTTAAAAAGGACATGTTCGACGTATTCGGATGCCTTTCGCCGCTTTTCACGTACTAAAGTGCGCCGTTCACGCGTACCCATTCAGTCGTAGCAACAAGTTGCACACGTGTTCGGTCTCACCGCACTTCACCGTGTCATACTTTGAAGCTCCTGATCAAACAAAATGCGATCAGTAGTAGTTCATAAAGTCCTTCCTGAGCAAGCTCCACTTCTGCTGCGTTTTCCTCTATATTTGTCGGTACCAACTCTTGGCTGCCTTGTCTAAGCACAACGGGAACGGTCCGCACCACTGATCCTGCGGCTGGCATTTTCTCTTCATCTCGTAGGTAAATCGCCAGATCTATTGTAGCGCATCGTCTGACCGATAACACTTTTCTTCGAACTTAGTGATCTTGCACAATGGCGCGTGCTTTTGTATCTTCATGACTTGATCTTGATCGCTTTCTGCATCGCCGAAGCTAAACTGACGGGCATTCGACAATTTGTCGAGCTCCCGGACTTTGTCATACTTATCGTCACTTCACTCGTAGTATCGTCGCCGATCACCACTTCAGTTTACACCTAGTACCTTGGTTGGAGTGTGTCGGAGACTCGTGGTGTACTCTTCGGAGTAACCATATGCTAGTCTGCAAAGTACGGCGTTCCTTCCGGCCTCGAGAAGACTCCTCGGTTCGGCGCCGGCGTCTCTTGGATAAATGTGCTCACCGGTACAAGGTCGTCCAATCCGTGCATTATCCGCTCGTCGAGACGTGGGTCCGGCGTCTTCTCCTCCTCGTCAAGCATCTTGTATACCTAATATTGACGGTTCAGAAGGACCTTCGAACTCATTCAGCCTTCCAATTCTAATGCTGCTTTCAGCTTCCGCTTCCAATTTATCATATCGATCCCACCAAGCGAGTTTGAAGTCTGCAAGCATCACTTTGGAGGGCCTGTTATTACACATGTATCCCATCGCTCGTAGCACGAGCACATTGTTGTTGGCCAGTTCCTCCACCGACACGCTATTGAGTGGTTGTATAAACTATCTTCCTGACGATACCCATGTCACTTGGTAAGATGCTTTCGGACTGAACAGCTGGATCCAGCGACTCCTATACATCTCTTCACCGAGTCGATTCAAAGCCGATTCGCCATCGGGGTCTCGACATTCAATATTGCTCTGGGAGCAAGCGAGGTTCGCTCACCAGGGATCACATCCTGACCTCTATCTTCTTTCATTGCGCTTGTCAAACACGCATGTAGCAACCTCGCGGGAGTTGCTGCTAGAACCCAAATGCAGCGAAAGTTCTTCCGCTTCATCGCTGAGCCCAACGCTGTCGTTGTCCTCAGCTCTTCCATCCTCCTCGCTATTCTGATCACTCGCTTCGAAGTCGTCAAACTGAAAGGTTCGTTTCACCCCCGATTCTGCATATACGATATTTAAAATTGAAGAGTTCGGCTCAGCATGCAATGTTCGTCCAGCCGTTGCCGGGATCTCGCCGCTCGTATCTATCGGTTTTTGGCCATATTGCTCCTTGGTTTCTTAGTACCTACTGAAACAGACCCATACTCTGAACTTCCGGGTCGATGCACCAGTTTTGGTATTGTAGTTAGTTTATATCTGCAAACTATAGGCTCAACATAACTACACAACAATCGCCGAGTAAGTCGGCGCAGTTGGGCTTGTACATCGGGATAAATCCGTTCGCGGTTCGCTCCTTTGAGTTCAGTGTAGCTTTTGCACTTGCTGAGTACCCACAACCACTCCCTCTTCCAGAAGCCTGTCTGAGCTCAGCATATTTCGTTTATTAAATCCTGTGGATCACACCAATGGGTGGATGTCGGCGTTTTGACGCGTTTAAAGGTCACCGAGTGCAGTATACGCATGACTAGAAGACTTTAAGCGTTCTTGGTTAAGGAACCTCCTGCTCGTCGCCCGACGAGTTTTAACCAATGCCTTCTATTTAGTGACTGGCTCGTCGCTTGAAGAGGCTCAAACCGGTGCCGTCTATTGGGCTATCGTCTCGTCGCTCGATGAGCCTCAAAATAGTACCGTCTACTGGGATACTGGCTGAATGTGTAACGAGACTAATCTTTGCTGTAAGCAAGTGTTACCCATCCCGGGCCGACTTATCTCTTGGCGCTTCCAGTTGAAACGTCGAGATGTGCCTCTCGAGGTTCGACGGCAGACATAATCCATCCCACGCAGGACTTACCAATAAGGTGTACACGTGTCTTGGACTTGGAAAATTCTGCTCTGTCTTTATTAATTGTTTTCTACTGTAGGGATCCTATTGTGTAGCTCTCATCCATTCCCCTCTTTCTCTCATACAATCTCCTAGTGATTTGGAAAATCGATGTTTCAGCTGCTTCACTGGATTAGGCTCAACGAGTCTGAACCTGAAGAGTCTCATCTCGACAAGTCTCATCTCAACTAGCCTTATTTCGTCGAGTTTCATTCCAACATATCTCATTTTGATGAGCCTTATATCGACGAGCCTTATCTTGACGAGTCAGATCTCGACGATTCTTTTCTCGACGAGTCTTAACTCGACGGGCTTGAACTCAACGAGTCTTAACTCGGCGCGTATGAGCTCGACGAGCTCAGATCTTCATAATAAGCCAATAGGAGAGATAACAAGTCAAAAAAATCCCTACACCACACATGGGTCTTACTGAAGCAAACATGGAACGCAGACTTAATGTCCAAGAAGCCATTGGGTTTGGAGCTGGAACTAACTTATTATTGATGGGGTGATCATTTGAAGTTGCTGGATCAAGAGTGTGATCATCGAAGTGCCACAGGTTGCGATTTGCGTGCACAAAATGATTTTCGGAATTCTAGCCTCGCCTTCCAACAATACTGCAGCGACCTGGCTGAAATGAACCAAAAGCTTGAGGTAAGCGTTAGGCTGGATAACTGTGTCGAGATCAGAGACTATGAGCAGATTCGCGAAGAATAAGATGCTCTGATTAAGTCAAAAGAGGAGCTCACGGAAGTCATAGGCGACAAGATCAAGAGCCTGTCAGTACAAATGAAGCATAAAAGTGCTTCCTTCTTGTGCGGTCGTGCTTTCCACACTTATACGAAGACACGCGTATAGTTCAGTCAAGTGTGGATAAGATGTATTCGATTAATCTTGAGAATTAGTACGCTGAAGCGAAACTGCTCGACTCGAAATACTTCGTTTAGTAATCAAACGTTCCATATTGTTCCATATGGAAGCATGTTCTATAGCTTTACTTAAAAGTCCCTATATTCATTCGTTCAGTCGTTAAAGGATGTGCCAATTCTTTATTTTAATTTTTTTTAAGAGGCTTCTAATAAAACACACGATCGAATTGGACACAAAATGTCTCTTCTCGAGAGGAGCGAATGTACTCGGACTATGCAGACTTATGCGGTGGATTTGGTTCTCAAACCTGCGTGACGGTCCCCCGAAATACTTACTGTGCCGTACTGCCGACTCACGGGGGAAGCGGGTACCCCAGTTCCGCGTATGGACCTTGACTACCCTTGTGTATCATTGGATCGCGGGTTGCACTCTTTGGTAGACTCGGACAGAGACGGAGATGTTGTGGTCTTGAAAGAGATAGACCTGGGGCCCCTAGTGGGTATGCTTCACTCGGTGGTCCACTAGGTGGCCACTTGATCTACTTTGCCGTGAGTGGACTTATAATCAAAATCTTCAAGTAGCTTTTCGCTCCTGGCTTTTTCCTTTCTGTCTCAGGGATGTTAACCTCCTGTCCTTTACTTTGCTCCACAACCGCGCGGTAGGGAGCCCGCTTCCGATAGCGGGTCTTGAGGGGGGGTGCTGCTCGACGAACCCACAGGTTAAATACTTCCTGAGGTTCTATCTTCACTTGAGTCTTACCTCGTAACTGTCTTCAACGAGGGAGCAAAGTATGTCCCTTCCCCGGATCAGGCGTTCAGATTTAATCCAAGTTCTTTTCTAAGCACAATGAAGGCGTGCCACGTGGATTACAAATTGAGTAGTATTTAATATCGTCCTATCCTTTAACGTCTTTACTCTATCCTTCCCTTATGCTCTGGATCTTTATAGGACTGTTCAGGAGCAGCCGAATCTTGAAAAACCTTAGTCTACCGATGATAGACAGAGGTTACCCGACGAGAGACCAAGGTCTACCGATGAGGGACCGCGGTCTAATCTTGGGGACCGGGTCCGCCAATGATGGACCAATGTCTACCGATGAGGGACCGGTCTTACCAGTGAGGGACCAAGGTCTACCAATGAGGGACCAAGATCTACCGATGAGGGATCGGGACAAGCAATGGGATACCAAGGTCTACCCTTAAGGACCGCGGTCTACCCTTGGGGACCGAGCCCACCGATGAGGGTCTGTAGCCATCTTCTTTCAGTACCGCTTAGCTGGTACCCGGGCAACGGCCTTCTCCTTGATTGGTTCCACGGGTCCTTCTTTCCTAACGGTGTAACCACTTTCGTAACCCCTTTTCTCTCAGGAACACTTTCCCTGAAGGTGGTCCTTGTCCCTTCATCACGATAGCCTTCGGGTTCTTTATTCTCCATCAGCAATTCACTACAGCCGCCTCCTGCGCTTGCTCAGCCGTACAGCGGTTTGGGTTAGCGCATGTCTCCGCCGTCCCCATCTCGTAAGTTCCATTTCCTGATCTTTGTCGGTAGGTCTCCGTCTGATCTGTGTCGTTCTAACCATGTTTTCATTCGGGTCGAACCCACCTTCCGAAGAATTCCTGTTGGTCGCTATCCCTCCAGTTGTTGAACCGTTGACCTCGGTCTTCGACGCACCCTTGCTGGATCCTCAAAAAATCATATCTACACCCGCGTTCAACCCGACATCCTCCGTCGCAGATCCGCTGGTAGTTGCGGTCTCCACAATGACGCCGAAGTCGCTGGGTTTGGTTGAAGCGGGCCATGGCGAAAACTTGTCGGTTTCCCTCGCTCCGTAGCCCCTTTAGTAGTCGAACCGGTTGTTTTCACCCTGTTATCCTCTTCAGCCGACGAACCGTCTCTCATGTCGTCCGACTCTCTCTCCATGCGTCTAACTTTAAATTATCTTCTGGCTGTCGTGCCAGCTCAGACACGCCGTGTGGAGCCTTTTGAACGCCGGCTTGCACTGGTCTCTCCGTCCGCCGATTACTGGGACGGCCCAATGTGAGCGGCTCAAGGCAGACTCGTGGAAAAGCTCAAGCCCAGTGGTCCAAATTCGCGCAGGGCTTGCAGAGTGAATCGGCGGTGGTTGATCATCTACAATGGCAGACCAACTATTGGTAGAGCCAGCAGACTCTTCTTGCGTATTAGCTAGATTATGCTGAAGCCTCCTATGCTTCTGGTAAGGACCTAATTTTCTATGAAGCAACCGTTCCGCCTGAGGGGCCAACTTCGACAAAAAGGTATGCTTCGAGAGGCTCCCCGTCCTTCTAAAACTAGGGCAAGAACCCGCGGCGAAGTTTACACAAGCGTCCGCCAAATCGAGGAAAGCTTCGAAACTCTACGCATCGGCCACTCCTGCTTTGTCAGTGCATCACTCGGTATCTTCTGGCGGTACGTAGTATCCTATCCTGCTGTACGCCTCTGATTACGGCTTAAGTGGGGACAGCGAGGTGCTGTGGGCGACGTTGGTCAAGTCGCGGTCGTCCAGTCGACGCCCAACCAAAATTCCTAAGCCTTAGGTCCCAGCGCCACCGACCAAGTCCACAAGTCACCCGTCCGTTATGTAGCTGATCAAGCCTGCAAGTCGTTTAGTCGCCGCGCCAGCTGCTACTTCGACTGCAGGATCTGCCCCTACCCTGAACCCTTTACTAAAGCGAGCGATGTTCGGGTCTTCCGAATCTGACACCGATTTGGCGTCTGAAAAATGATGCTCCACCGACCTGGACCCGACACCTGTCCACGGGCTCTCGACGAAGGCTATGATATCTGTCTTTATGGGACCGAAGACCTTCACCTCCACGGAAGTGATGCCTCGGTCCGTGGAACTGCTCAGCTCGTAGTGTACTGTGAAGATGAGTCCGAGCGACGTAGTTGACCGTCTGGATATGCCATAAGGAGTGGTTCGGTCCGCTGGAAGGTAGAGTCGACCGTCCTCCCAAGTGGAAGTCTTCCATTATCAAGATCACTATAGTCAAGGGCTTGGTGGCTGCCAAGCCTTGGGGTTCCGCCACTGTTCCGCTCCCATCCGTGTCATTCCGACCGGTAGGCTGGTTCACCAAGTTGGATGCTGCCTACAAACATTTGGATGAACTCCATAACCAAGCGCTTTATGAAGAAACCCATTGCTTATGTATATCCAACGAACAAGCGCGCGTGCACCCCTTCATCGCTTCGTATTATAACCTGCGGAAAAAAACGTCGAGATTGAGCGATTCAAGAATGGCGGAACGTGGTCGGATTGATCTCCTAAGGAATGAGTGCTTGTCGATGCCATCTTGACATCTTACTGGACCCATTTTTTCGCCACTTCCCTCGACCTCGCTGCGTGGTATACTAGCTCCCAGGACGTGAGGAGGGGTCAGATCCAATCGACCTGCTTCAACCTCTTCTAACCTCCGACTCTCCTTCGCCTGGCTCACGCAATACCAATTGTCATCGGAGCCATGTGCAGGCACCTTGGTCCCTCGCATCAAGAACGAGTTTGATCCGTTCTATTAGGCTTCATTTGCTTGAATATACTGGCTTCTTTTTCTTTGTCATCGTTTCTTCACATCTCGGATTGGCTAGGTATCCCGACCTCGAAAACCTTTTGTCAACTCCAAGAAGACGAGTCTATCCATGGGGGATCGAGGTATACCAATATGAGACCGTAGTCCACCATGAGGGACCAGGTCTACCCCTGATGGAACAGGGTCAACTCCCTGGGTCTTTCGAGACGTGGCTCTATTTTCCAATATTCTACATTTATTCGAACCAATTATGACTCGTCTGCTAATGCTTTAACGGTCGAAGTAAGGCACCTCAATTCAAATCCAGTACATCTACCCATGGAGGGACAGCATACCTCTTTCAATGAAAGAAATATTGTCGTTACTGTCGCCCATACCGCGTCTTATACCAGTGCGGCTTTCCAAAATCTCTTCAACTTTATATTTGCCTTACTTCAATTCTCGTACCCAATTTTCTTCGGCAGTAAACATTCGTCAAAGTCGACCCGGTCTGCCTGGCCCACTGTTAGTTCGTTTTTTGGTCGATCAGGGAATGTCCTAACCCGCCTGAGCTTGGATATTTGTACAATCGGAAACAACCTGTACTCCGCACCCTGGGTTTCTAAGCGCACTGCGTGGTCTCCCAAAATCTCCAGAACACGTAAAGGTCCATGCCACAGGTGGGCCCGTTTCCTGACATATACCTCTTTTACTCGGTCGAGCTATAGCCATGCTTGGGTTCCTGGTCGAATCTCGTGGTCAACCAATCCTTCGTTGTGTACATACACTCATGCATGATTTGGTTCCCGCAGTTTCTTGTTCACCTATTTTCTCGCTTTGATACTGAATCTGAATGCGGGACCGTTAACCCATATTATCACTTATGTGTTTCCTTTATGCAACTTAGGAAGAGACGGATTATGGTCCATCGCTTTAATTTGAAAGGGGTACATCGCCTTCATATTCCCAGAGTTCTTCCCTTGTAGGGTATGTCCACCTTTTCTGGTATCACAATCCATGCAGGATCCAACATATCTCTGCACACTTCGAATCATACCTTCCAGTAGCAGTACCGTCTTATGCGTTGACAGGTACGCTCGATCCCTTGATGGACCTCTTCTAAACCCGTGTGGTGACGAAAGTCGGTTTGAAGACTTTCAGGTATCACCAGCCTGACCGTCATGACACGACCGTCTTCCTTGGCTCTGGGTAGTTGGGGCAGTACACCAATAATCCTTCGTCGCTTACATCATAATCTACTGACATTTTGCTGCACGATATAGCAGACTCCACAGACAGTTCAATCCAGTATCCCTTCAAACACTTTTTAAGTCTCGTATCCAGCTCTCCTATTCTTGCGACTTTCGAATTCGGTTCACTTGGAGTCGTTGCAACACCTCCTCTTGCATGGTCTCTTCGGATATCCTAATGGGGGACCGAATCACCGCAAATATTTTGGTAGAGGGGCTCTGGTATTTAGGGACTAGTAACTCCAGTAGACGGTTGATCGCTTCCAAACTTGGTCTTTCTTAACTCGGTGTCAACTTGACCTCCTACTGCTGGTGCAAAGCTGTACTATCCAACTCATCCGCGGTCCGGTTCCAATCTCGTTTTACATGTAGGATCCCATGAGAGGGCCACGTTTGGAGTTCATGCAAAGCCCGGTTTCTTAGCTGTGATAAGTCTGGGGCCCTTTTACACTCAATCCCCCCCATTTGTCGCACCACTAAATTGGAGTCACCACAGATAATCAATCGCCGTCGCTCCAAAGGTTTCAGCAAGTTAAAGCCCAGCAACATACCCTCATATTCTGCCTCATTTACCGTAGACGGGTCGAAAAAATTGGAGGTGGCTTAGTCTTTCGCGACGAGTACGCATATCTACTTGAATTTTCCACTACGCAGATCACGCAAGAACCTCTTTTGTTCCTGCGTGGCTAATTGAGTGATTTCCAAAGTTAACTTTGAAGGCGCAATCAGAGAAAGTGAATAAGCACCTACACTTGATCCATCATTAACCAGGAAGTTCAATTTTTCTCCAATCTCATGGAATCCTTTTTCCATAGTCTGTTGAGGAGTTATTTCCTCGATTCTAGCCTTTCGAGAAATTTAATTTTCAGATACGCGTGGACTTGCTCCCTCGATGGCTCCAGGATGTGGCTGCACCTACGGCCAGATCCTCTACGTTCGATTCTCCAATCTATCTAGGATTATCGTATTGCCAATCATTGACAACCAGTAGGTTGTCTATCACGTGATGTCCATTAGGAGGACATCCAAACCCTGGTCCACTCAATTCATTCGAGTAGTGGGCCTTCGGCGCCCCCTGCGTCTCTACGCAGTCGCCGAAATCTTTTTCCACAGTATGAAAGTTAGTCACCTTGCAATCTTGTGTAGTCCTACTAACGGCCAAACTAGACGTAAGGCTATGGCACTCACTCATAACACACCCATACGCTTGTGGGAGCTCCATGACGTTTATCAGATGGCCACCTGGTGAAAAAGTGGAAGGCATAGCATTGTTCTTCCATGCCAGATGACTACAAAAGCCGGATAATAGTCTCGCCCTTTCAGTCATGCCGGCAACCCGGAAACCACTTGCCATGTCTAGGGAACAATACTACAATGTCTGATCCAGGTCTTCCAAATTTTTCATAAATCAGAGGCATAGGGTCGACCATGAGTTGGAATAGGTCATTCACCAACCGATTGTTGATGTACAACCTGAATCTACCACATTCTTCTTTATGACAATCACGATTGGGCTAAAGCATAGAGAGGTGGAGAGTAGGATAATCGTTGCTGATAGCAGTCCCTTGATCAGCTCGGCCGACTTTTTCTGAACGAGGGGCGATTTCCGCACCGCTGCGATATCGGCTTCGCATT
>ABWE02002619.1:0-36865 GCA_000173235.2 Hyaloperonospora arabidopsidis Emoy2
CAATGAGGTTAACCGCAAGCGCACTGACCTCGTTGAGGAACAAAGTTCAATTGCCGTTTGGGTAAACGTCAGTCTGGTGGGGGGGGGTGTAAAGGGGTTACACATCGTAGGGTACTCAGTACCCTGTGTCTTAGACACACGGGATGGTATCCCACTGAAATAGATATAGAATATCTTATCGGTTTATAGGGGCTGACGGGTGTCAGCCACGAGATAGGAAAGATCTTAAAGGTATTAGTTTAGGACATGAGTGCCTAGATTAGGTAATATTAGGATTAAGATATTCTATAGAGTTAGACGTAAATAAAGTTCAGTTCCCCTTTTGATCTTGTCTAAGACACGTGCCTTGCGAGGCGTCTTTGATCGTTGATCGTTAAGAGTTAGCAACATCTCTCTGAGGTAGCTACTCTTGAGCACTAAGTGCTGTAATTTCACTGAGTCGTTCGGTCCACTGGAACAGGGACCTTAAGCGTTACGCTTGTTGACTCATAGAGTTTAGTTCTTTAGAACTAATATCGTTCTTTGAGCACTAAGTCTTCCTCTGACTTAAGGAGCTGTGTAGCTCCTCTACAGAGACGGTGAATGGATATAATGGTACCACTGCACCTACTTAGTCGGTATAATCGACTTACTACTAGTCATATTGCACTTTGACTCGAAGATGTCTACTATTCACCTGAACGTCCGAACCTTTTCTCCAAATCAGTAGCACGGAAGCAGGGTTTCAAAGTACATTATAATGACGCGAAAGGGCTGTACACGTTGAGCAAAAATGATGCTGTTACTCCCCAAGGGCACCTCCGAACCATGTCTATACATTTACCGATACCACAAAGTATCTGCGCTTTTACTTGTGTATGTGGATGATGTCATATGTGGAACAAATAGTGAGGCAAGGAAGGTGTCAATTTTTGCGAAGCTGGATGATAAATATGGCATACGTTGGGGTTCAAGTGCACCTTCTCCCTAGAAGTGGAAAATCAAGCGGCTATCGTGTTGGACTCTAACCCCGCCTATAGCAGGAAGACACGACATAGTGAATTGGGATTTCATTATTTTCGTGAACAATGTTCAATAAGCGTCCGAAAAGTTGACGGTGATGTTAACCCCGAATACTTGCCGACGAAGCCACTCGGATCTCCACGGCGAACCAATTTGAAGCGGCTTATCAGCATGTACCCTACCACCGAGTCGAAATCACGAGAAGAGCAACGTCGGCTGTATCAAGAACAACAGGAGCACAAAAAGAAACAAGAATTATGGAGAAACACCGCAGTAAAATGTTCCGAGTACTTACTCGAGGAACCATGTTGCAGTGCAGCACCAACTAGTGACTGCGACGCGTACACATCGATAAAGTTCAATGCAGTCGACATCGAGGAGCTCAAGGCAGTTGACAGTTTAAAAGTTGATGTGGTGAAGTTGAAGGCAGTTAACGTGGCAGAACACGAGAGATTAGGCATTAAGCTCAGTGTCAAATTTCCAGAGAAGCAGGAAAACAAGAAGGCCTCAGTGGAGCCGAGCTAGTAGTAAGATGGAGATAATCAAGTATATTTATATTACTCGCGCCGCTCACGCCCAAAATCTAATAGCCATACCTCCAATTTAAGCGTGACCGCTATGAATGGTCGTTGAGGATAATGACGCAGCGGGTAATTCCCTCGTGCTGATAAAAAGCAGCCAGCACTTGAATATGTCGTCCAAAATACCACTTTGTCTACTTCTTGTGTCACATCTTAGACGTAAGAGCTGGGTGTGCATCAGGGAACGATCTTAGCGGTATACACGCGTTTATTAAGACACAAGTGCATGTTGCGGTCGAATTTTTTAAAAAAAATTACCATTTATGAGGAGCTGAAGATACCGTGGATACGTGATGGTCTTCATCCGTATTACTTGATAGAGTGAAATACAGTGCTCCCTCTGATAACTCTTCCCCCCGATAACTAATATGCTCCGCTATTATATAGGACTGGACGTCCACCGGGTCCGTTCTATAGTAGTTATGTGGTCGCTAATTTATAACTAATAACTAATAGCCATGAAGCGAGATATAAGTTCCTAGATGAAGAATTTGTACCTAATGTGAGAGAGTGAACCTATTCAAGCCAAGCATCGAGGGTGGTTTGTGTGGCGTTGGCGCTGCGAATGTCATCATGTAGACTGCGGAGTAGCTTTGACGTAAAACGGTGGGTTCCTAGGACAGATAATGCAAGATGCACGCACTAACTTAGATAAGAATCTGCTCGCGCTTGGTCAATCCGTCTGCGATTGTTTGCTCCTCTGCTTCAGCTCCTTCTATTCATTCCTTCCCTTCCTACACTGCGTTCAGAATCTATTGGTTGTTGAGCTCTGGCTGAGCACTCTCGTCTCCTTCAAAAAAGTTGATTATCTCATCAATAGAGAGTTAGCCAAAAATTACACCGTTTTCCTAACGAAGAACAACAACCGCAGCAAACGACCAGGATGACTAAGTGTCTCTGAACTTGAGGCACAACCTGAGCAAATGGTACAAACAAAGGTGAGAACCTGTGTTAGTGGTTTCTGGGGCTATCATTCTGCTGATTTTGGGTTGATTTTATTTTAGGGGTGGAAAAGGAGTGGTTCTGGATGAGCATTTCACGTTTTAATTCCTTTCATTATTGACTTTACTATAGTGTATCTGGCAAATATATAATTTCTTTAACTTTTATTATCTTATTTTATTTTATGTAGTTTAATTAGAATAATTCCCAATGTACGACGCCACCATAATCTGGTAGCTAATAACCTCTTCTAACTAATAGGCAATGTGTCCGCCGAGGCTAAAAGTTAGTAGAGGGAGACCTGTAGTAGAAATTAATAGTTCGTCCTCGCTCGACAACTGAGAGAGCAATTCAGGTATTTCCACCTCATCAATAAAAATAGATGTCGTCGTTGTTGCACAAGCAAGACCATCCATCGTCTCCCCACCTTGTTAGCATCCTTCTCTACAACATTCTAACAACACCAACCAGCTACTTCATTACGCAACAAATACAGCAACGCAACGATATGGTTGTGACAACCTCAAACCGCTCAATTATCCCTCAGACGACAATCCAAACCATCCAAATTGGGTACGTGAATAACCAAAACTTAATTCAGTTTTTTAGACTGTATCGGTTGTTATCAAAAAGCGAGCTCCAGAGCTTGCTATTCTAGCGTATAAAAAAAGGGCGAGTTCAGAGCTTGCTATTCTGCCATGTAAATGGGCGAGCCTTAGAGCTCTGTTCTCTATCCGATAAAAGGGCGAGTTCAGAGCTTGCTATTCTGCCATGTAAATGGGCGAGCCTTAGTGCTCTGTTCTCTATCCGATAAAAGGGCGAGTTCCAGAGTTTGCACACTCATGCACCTCTTAACGTTCCAACTTGTAAGACTTAATATATGCCTTTTTTGTAAAGTGTGGGTATCCTAGATGAACACATTTTTGCTGCACCGATATGACTGCCAGTGTTTCTCAATATATCGATGCTGTCTGATTTCGGACCTTATCTAGGCTGCAAGCAAACCGAATCGCTCGGTACCCTGTGTCTTGGACGCACGGGATGGTATCCCACTGAAAGAGATATAGAATATCTTATCGGTTTATAGGGGCTGACGGGTGTCAGCCACGAGATAGGAAAGATCTTAAACGATCTTAATTTAGGACATGAGTGCCTAGATTAGGTAATATTAGGATTAAGATATTCTATAGAGATAAATGTAAATAAAGTTCAGTTCCCCTTTTGATCTTGTCTAAGACACGTGCCTTGCGAGGCGTCTCTGATCGTTGATCGTGAAGGGTTAGCAACATCTCCCTGGGGTAGCTACTCTTGAGCACTAAGTGCTGTAGATTCACTGAATCGTTCGGTCCCCTGGAACAGGGACCTTAAGCTTTACGCTTGTTGACTCATTGAGTCGAGTTCTTTAGAACTAATATCGCTCTTCGAGCACTAGGTCTTCCTCTGACTTAAGGAGCTGTGTAGCTCCGCTACATTGTCGCACTTAAAACCTGAATCGCCAGAGCATTTTTGTACGAATCATATGAAACTACTTCTACACTCATTTCATTGGATTGACACTCTTGATCATGCTACTCCGTCTATATTGCAGTAATCGGCACAGCCATCGGCCAGTAATATATGTAACCCTCTCAATACGTATGCCTGTTGCCTGTCCCGACAACATAGCGCATTGAAGTGCGTACCGGGAAAAGATGCATCAGTTTTGTGCGAGGAGCGTAGCAATATCTAGCGCGATACAATGTAGTGGTGATATGCTGTGCGGCGCTAGAATTTTGGCCAAGGGAAACTCATCGTGCTTTCTACTTAATGCATGAACAAATCGACTTTGATGTTTCTGATAGGCGACGCCATCACCAAATCAACTTCGACGTATAAATCGATGCTCTTGTGGCCCCTAACGTTTCTACGACACTCTTGCGGGTGTTGCCCAGCACGAGCTGTACTGTTGGCGTAGAAGTCGGGTACATGCTGTCATCATCCTTATATTCCGACAACCGCAGCTTGACGGGTAGATTGTTGGAGTCGACGACGTAGGAGTTCAATCCAATAGCTTTTATATACAGTAGTGATGCCTGCCTCGTAGTTTATAACAATGCAGCCATCAATAAAATTTGCAAACTTTCATCTTACAGGAATTATCGCTATTGCATCAATGAAAAGAAGTCAAAGGAAGTAGTAAATTGCAAAATCTATCGAAGTTTGGACGTCGATAGGTAAATTGTTACCAGGTAAAGCTCTAAGGGAGATGTGTGGATGCATTAAAGAATAGAAAGCATTGTTCAGCCACCACCCTTTCGTTAATTAGCCACCACCTACCAATAAATTAAGGGAAACGTTACTTAGCCATCGCGCTTTCGTTAATCCGCCGCCCCACTAATAGTTAATATAGTTTCATATTCATTTTCAAAAACAGTGTATTTAATCGGATAAAAGTAAAGTTGAGTGTATACAAGCCAAGTCTGGCATCGTGAGATTTTAATCAAGTAGGTTTTAAGGTATATTTATCAAACCTCAACTTCCAGTATGGGGACTTTTGAGGTTTAATGAGTTTTTTATACTAATGCCGCCCAGGCCTTGATACGTCCGTCTTTTTGGTGGCAGGTACCACACAGTGCCTCAAATAATCGAGCTTCGTCTGTCAAGAAGCTAGTCCACATTAGAACAATTTACCGTGCGTCCGATGCATCCGATCTTTCTGATGTCGGCTCTTCGAATGACGATCTTGAGTGATCTACGCATAAAAATTAAATAGTTGAGGTTTGTTGAAGTTTAGTGAGGCCTAACTAAGGTTTTTTTGGTTTAAACCTCAAACGTAAATTTTCTGCAAAATACAATGAGGTTAAATTCAGCCCTGATATAAGCCTTACAGGCTGGCCACAAGCGGTTTTTTATAATCGGGTTTTATTTGGTTTTTGTTAATCCCTGGAGCTTCCGATCTTCCAAACTCAGGTTTTATTCGATTTTATTCCCTGATAATTATGTAACTCAGGCAAGATCCGGCCGGCCGCCGATCCCTGCAACTGCAAAGAAGCCAACAGTCATTAGTCAGTATATAACCAAGACTAGCACCTTCTAGCCTTATTAATACTATGTCGCTTCGTCATTTTCTCCTACAAACGTTTGACGAGTATGACAATAACTCCAGAGACGACGTTTTCGATCTTCAGCAGCAAGACGCTCAGGTCGCCATGTAGGAATTCGAAGTTGACAGTCCGGGCGACAGAACGGATATACGGTCGCTCTGCAAGCAGGGTTTGGAACTGGTTCACCGATGATATGTCTCCCCAAAAGGTCAAGGTGCCGATTACATGCAATGCAAAATTCTTATTAATCACCATTAGAAGATCGATAGCGCTAAGGTATACTGCAACCCTTGTGTCGATTTCCGCATGCGCATAAGCACTCATGAATGATGATGAACATCCTGAATGGTACGGACGTAAAAAGAAAGGTGGAGCCATCAGCCACATATCGAGCCTAGTAAAACCGTACTTTTTGGGTTAAAATCGGGATTCATTGTATAAACCAATAACCCGAATGCCTCGCCAACAATAATCACATTTTCCAGCTCTAGGTTTAATAGCTCCCAACTCAGTATATTGCAAAAAAAATCCGTTTAATGGCTTGTACAATGTTATATTTTCGTCTGTCCTATTACATGCAATGTCTTTGGAAATTACTTAAAAATTATACTAATTATCTGGGTGGTGGCTAGTTAACGAAAGGGTGGTGGCTAAATATTGCTTCCCTAAATTTATATAGTTTATATCAATTTTGGAACGATGCAGGCAATTGGTCACGCAAATTTCCTACCCTATTATGGAGCCATTATACAGATTTTCGCAAGATAATGAGCTGGGTACGGTTAAATTAGACAAGAATCTTGTATTTGATCTAAATTGGTGGCGAACTATATATATATATATATGTACTTATGTTGTTCATTCTGTGGCAAACAGAGATAAGCAAGAAGTATGTGTCAGTTTCTTCCGGACCAAGGAAAGCGGGATGCTCTCGCTTCTCGTTACGCGTGGGTAGATAAACCCGATATAAATGCGCCGTAAGTATTTCTTTATGGGACGCAATCTACGAAGATAAACGATCAGGGACATCGTGCCGGGACGTGCAAGTATACGTCAAGGAATCGTCGTCACAAGCTGAAGAATAAAGATGGAAATGTCAGCAAAAGTGCTTAACTAGTTCGGCAAACTTATGATTTGCGATTGGAAGTACACGAGATGAAAATTCCGAAGCTCACCTGATCCTGGACAAACACCCAGTGCTACGGCTGGAAGAAGCACGTAGGCGAGGTCCTTTCATATCGCTGCAAGGTTTGACCAAGAGCAGAGTAAAAATACAAAAATATCACGGCACCACCATTTTCATTGCCTACCCTTATTGTGATTTTGGAAACAACGACTTAGCCTTCATGTTGTGCATAGTCTTTAATTGCTGCCTTGCTTCCCCTAATGAACCGTATGCATTCTCGGCGGTGTCCCCAGACTTTCTATTGTAGCTAGCATTGTTAAATTTTTGGGAATTAATTCTAGATGGCAGAAAAAACGGACATAGTGTGATATAAAAAATGTTCAAGCTTGAAAACACTCAACGTTACTTTTATCTGATCAAATGCAACGTTTTATAAAACGAATATAAAATCATATTAATTATTGATGGGTGGTGGTTGATTAACGAAGGGGTGGTGGCTGAACGAAGTGTTCCAGAAGCATAAAGTTGCGCATCCTTTCATTATTACCGCAGAAAGACGCGTTCATTTTGCTTATCGTTACCAAGAAGCTTTACGCGATGGTCGCAAGATAAAAGTACTTGCCCTAAAAATAAACCTTCTTGCAAATAAATGAGCCACTGAGCTGTGTGTATACAACACCTCTTCAGCATGTAGAGCTGGCTGACACTTCACTAGTAGCTTGCCATTGTGACGCTAACGAATTTGATTATTACTCAGTAGATCGTGTTGCAGGTGATAGACTACCGAAAATGCGTGCACACTGTTGCTTGCTCCTGAATACCAGCTTGACCCGGCGAAACGTCTTGTAGTCTTCACCTATAACGGGGTTCACACTCCTTTGATGGTGATAGTAGCTGGTTTGACCTGTTCTTTTAACACGTTCATCATATTCTTAGCCACGTTTGCAGTTTTAGAAGCAATATTTTGTTGGAAAGTGCAAGTTACACCCGGTATCGATGCTAGAGCTTCAACCTACGCCAATATACATGAGATGTTTTAACAGCTTCTAGATAATATTATGGATGTTATAGATCATATATAGGAGACTTTAAAAACGTTGGTTTCTTCCTAAAGATCTTAGTTTTTGCCTTTCCACGCACAATTTGTACCGTCTATATATTTGACATGATTTTATGCTGGTTAAGCAAAAGCCAGGTCAATCTTTCGGTTTGCATTACCCTGTATCAACACCATCAGTATGATGCGGGTGGAATCCCGTTATCAGTTGACCTGGTAGAGCACCGCGCCAAGCCTAGTCACAAGCCTAGTCGCAAGCCTAGTCGCAACTGGAACGCAGTATCGCAGACAGAGAATATGGGAAAGCTTGGAGAAGGTAGGAGAAGGACTTTATTTATACATGGCATAAGGTAAACAGTAGAAGTAGGACCTAGCTAGCGTTGTTACTCGTTAGTAGATCAGTCGTCATTTGTATAGGAAAGGCAAAGAACGAAAACTATAACACACTGAAGGTTTGGTGAAGAGTTCGTCTTGTAATCCTTACAATGAGCCCGTCCTTCCTCTCCTCTGATGGTGTAGGTCATGCAATAGCACGCAAAAATACATGCATACCCTGCGCGCACGTCATCTGAAGCCGTATAAAACAACACAAACCAATTCAAGTAATTTATAAAGCAATGGACACCGTACTATAAAGATGCCACGAAGAGCCTCGACCCAGAGGTTTTGCCATATTGCTACCCTTCGAATACTGAAAAAGCTCGCAAGCTCGCAAAAGGTTGCACAGGAAGCGACAAGGCATCAACCGTCGGGCTTCGAGCGGACGGAGCGGCAAATTGGCGGCAACCAATGCTGCCACTGTCGTTGGAGGGTCACGAATGGCGCCGGTGCTTCTCTCATGTCTACATCAAGTCCGTGGAATCTAGCTTAGACTTTCCCCCCGTGAACACATTATGCCGCTGCCGCTGTCGCAGATCATAAGTATGCCGACGACATCAAAGGTTCTTTCTCCAGCCCCCCACCAACTTCGCCGTTGCCGTTCGTCGCTATACCTCCACCATCGCGTGAGCCGCACGTAAATAACATGCCGGTGACACTTCCCTCTCCCTCGTCGGTTGTTATGGCAAGGCGTTGTCTATTGCCTCCGTCGTTGCCGAATCCGTTTTCTTTCTACTATGATAGCGTAAAATTATCAATAGTCGTGGGTGCTTCGTTTATGCGTCAATGTTCTTTGAGGATCAAATTGTGCCCGTTCGCTTACCCACATTTAGTATACAATGATTAAGCCTAATATACAGACGGTACAAATTGTGGGTGGAAAGGCAAAAACCTAACTTTTTAGGCAAAAACCCGCGTCTCCCATCTTATATAACTAACGTTCTTGGTAGTTCGTCAATATACGAGTAATTTATTTTAGGAAAAATTAAAAAGGGATAATTTCAAAAGGTGACAGGATTTGAGAGTTTCACCAGAACGTGACAAGATATTTCAAAATCTGGATCTTTGGTTAGTTTATCGCACAACCGCAAACGAGCTTGAAGTTGAAACCCTGAATCATAATACCCTTCGAGTTCTTCAAGAGCTACGCAACTATAATGATATGCCATGTGTACGCTCGCAATCAGCACGTACAAATGTGTAGTATAGCAGGACGTGTGGTCACTCCTCGAGCTAAGGCTAAATTCCAGACCAGCTGAAGCAAGCCGAAGATTACCCCTCATTAGGCTGTGACGAATACGTCTCCTTTGTTGAGCGCGTCACTCAGCCATTGAAGCATCGAAAAGTTAATACTCCCCTCAATGATTTGCCCGTGTGAGACTTGAATGAGGTTGAAGACTGTAGGTCGTCATCTAATTGCGCCGCTCAACGCGAGGGATAAACTCTTTGAGCTATCAGTGCTAATAGGTCAGTTCTACCAAGTCACGACTTATCAAACGACAGTCGGTGACATGCTGATTTCCGAAAACCACAGTATTGTTAACAACCAAGGTGTTCCACCAGCGAAATATATCCGTCAGACGGGAAGACCCAAGAAAAGACGCATTAGATCGCGGGGAAAGAAGTCGGCGACCGGGTGCGTAGACCATATCAGTGCGGAAAGCGTGGTAGCACTGATGGAAACAACCGTGCTACTTTCCGCCTTGTTGAGGCCTAACATTAGAAATCATGTCATTCTCTTCATATTACACTGCGGATATAACTTTGTGACTCTTGGGACAAAAGTTTCTGTGACTTGCCAATTGGAAACGTATGCACCCAGGGAATAATCCTATTTGACGTGCTCGAAGCGACCACTAGTCATAACACGTTCTACCACCAGCGATGAACCGGTCTGACCTAAAGGACTCACCCTAATATTAACCTAGAATGGAGCTAACTGCACCAGACTCTAAATCATGTCCAGGTCCGAACAAGCATGTACAAGACAATTACCTCAAGCTGTCACGAGATACCTTTGGCAACACCCACGTCGGAATCGAACCCAAACTATCCAGAACCGAACACTGGGGCATGCACCGCTCCTTCAGAGTTCATTCAACGCCTCTTCTTGCAACATCAACCTCCTGGACCTTCATCGCATCGGTACTCTGTACCGCCAAGTGTGGTACCCTGTACCTATTGGTCACTGAAGTAAGTTACGGCTGTGTGACAAACTAAAAAAAATTCCAGATATTTAATATATCCTGTCACGTTCTAGTGAAACGTTTAAATCCTGCCACATTTTGCAATTTTCTCTATAAAATGCCCCATTTAATCACGAAAATAAAAATGCCCCACGTCCTTTGAGTTAACGTGGTACACATTTACCAACATTGTGCTTCGATGAAGGACTTAACCTGTTATTGCGGGCCCGAAGGGTGAAGCTATTAGTGACTGTGTGCAAGGTTGAATGCCGAACTTATAAATAGTTCTCATTTGTGTGTGTGTCTGTAAATAACGCGGCTAGGTGTACCTCACACGTACTAAGTACGATCTAGCCCGTCCCCCTCATAGGTATGTCCGAAGTCACTCTTTGCCAGGTCACTATTGAGACGCACGCACGTGATTGGCTCAAAATCGATCAAAGGTTTTAATATGATCACATAAGCAGATGCTCGACGCCCATTAGCAGATGCTGATAGCGTAGCTTGAGTATAGTACTTCATAAATGGGTGTATATATACAAAAAGATCATCATACTCATTCTTCAGTGACTGCTGCTGTATATTGTTTTGCAACTTGATTCGGTTCTCCGAACTGTATTACTTATATTAAAGGGAGACCTTTAGAGCTTGCTCCCCTATCTTAGCTTCTAGTCTCGGTAAAGAAACTATTCTAGACGTTGGTAGAGGTTATTGCGATCCCGAAGGGTGAAGATATTAGTGATTGTGTGCAAGATGAATGCCAAACATTTTAAATCGTACTTATCTGTCTGTCTGTCTGTCTGTCTGTCTGTCTGTCTGTCTGTCTGTCTGTCTGTCTGTCTGTCTGTCTGTCTGTCTGTCTGTCTGTCTGTAAATCACGCGGCTAGATATACCTTACACGTACTAAGTCCGAACTAACCTGCCCCCCTCCTCATACGTATATAGACACATCCGAAGTCACTCTTTGGCTAGGTCACAATAGTGACGCACGCACATGATTACTTTAAAATCGATCAAAGGTGAATAAGAACACATAACGAAATGCTGGACGATCATAAGCAAATACCGATCGCGTTGCCCCAGCCAACTGTACTAGGTTAATACAGACATTTACAGCATCATAATCCTTCTTCAGTGACTGCTGCTGTTGCATAGTGTTTTTGTATAGTGTTTTGCAACTTGATTCAGTTCTATATATTGAATTACTTATATCAAAGGACAAGCTCCGGAGCTTGCTCTCCTATCATAATCACCGTCACACGCAATAGGCTGATACATTTGACATTTTGAAACCGATAAGTCCTTGATTACGATCACGCGGATATTCACCGAAACCGTGTGGACTTATGCTATGCTCGCGAGTTGACGCTACATTACGTCGATACAAATTTGCAATGTGCAAAAGGGAGCAAGCTAGGTGTCGTAAAAAAACTTTGGTCGAATCTAGTGGGTGTGTAGGTCCTTAACAACTAAGAAGTGCCAATGCTTACTACCAATTAACTATATAAGTATAAGTAAAGTAGTTTTGTAGCACATCGAATAACGAAGCAGGTGGTGTGGCACCAGATATCATTGCTAAAGGGCCGCATGCCAAGTGCTGTTAGATACATTCCGACAAAATCTTGTTGAAGTTCGTATTGCACATTTCGATACAGAGTGTATTCATTTCTTTAAACCGTGACATGTATGCTGGAGTGTGCTAACACGTCGACCAAATCGAGTGTCTTGTGTGTTGTCATTACCTCTTGAACTCTGCAATTCCAGCTTGCTGTCCTTGGAGGGAAATCTTATAAGCACTGAATTATCCATGCAACAGCACTGAAATATTGCCATCAGCATTGGTAAAGCCTTTTCAAATTAATGAAATAAGAGTCAAATAGGTAGAATGGATTCATGATAGTTTATTAAATGGTTAAAAATCTAAAGTACCTATAGCGTACGAGCTGGAACGTATTCATATCCCACGACTAAACAATTACAACAGCAGCCTTGTAGTACCAACAACACCACAGAACAGTAGCAACACAAAGAACCTTAACAGCAGTAGAAATAACAACGACATCAGCAGCAACAACACCAATTTTAGCAGCAGCAGTATCAAAAGCAACAGAAACGACAGAAATTACTTTTAACTGTAACAACAACGGCTACAGTCACTGCGGTAGCGGCAACAACGACACCAGCAACAATGACTCTAGCAATAAAACAGAAGCAACTAGAAAAATTAACAATAATAATAATAATAAATATGACATTTGAAAACAATAATAACAATTATAAAACGATAACAAAATGATCCCATCAATTGTAACAGCATCAGTACGTATTGTCTACATTTACGGCCGCGGCCGGCGATACAAAGACACGTTCACATTATCCCCGTGTCGTCTGCGCCCGCAGCTGGTGGCTGCGAGCGCAGCACGCCCGCGGCGAAACTCCCTACGCCGCACCGCCAGCAGGGCGGGGGATTGAGCACGGCCATTTAAAGGAAATTTAGAAATGGTATAAGATACGAATTTTTATGTGTAACACGTTAATTCAAGTATACGAGGACGTGGGGCACTTTTTTATTTTCCAAATATCTGGGGCATTTTTTTATATTCATGATTAAATGGGGCATTTTTTTTAACTTTCCCTCTACTTTACTTCATTCTTAATTGCTAACATACCCCCCCCCCGATTGCATTTTCGCATCCCCGCTCTCTATTGAGTCGTGCCCTTAATATTACGAGCCTTTGTCGTCCACCAAAGCTTAACTATATCATTATGGTGTATCATGACGCATGGCGATGACCTCACGCAGACACAATGATTTTTGTGATTGGGCGATGAGTGTGATCGCAGGGTACGACTCAAAAGCACTATTTATGTAAAGTCGTGAAGTGTGGATACAAAAGAGGATAGGTAGTCTTTCAAAGGAGGATGTTGTGATCATCTTCCCTTGCCGACATCTTTAAAAGCACTGAAAGAGGATGCGCTCGTATGTGAAAGTCGTGACAACGCTAATAACGTGGATTGTACCGGACCAGCAACATGTCGTGATGGCATGGGTAGCCGCACACTCCTCGCAGTTGCTGGCCAAGGCGACTAGTTGGTGGGACGGGGACCTGTTCGTTCTCTCGTATACCTCACCGTTTTCGGACCGACCGATAGGCACCGTTGACATACCGGAAGCAATCTTAAGTTTTTGGTCCACGTTTAATTGGTCGGATAACCCCTGGATCCGTGACCGCAGAGGCAACATTCTAGCCAAGGCCTCATTTCAGCGGATTGAGGCCTGCCCACTTGATCAACTAGGTCTGTAACGTACGGACCCAGCGGAATTCGTTCTGACGATACCGCGGCCTGCTCACCAATGCAAGCATCACTCTGCGGCCAAGCTTCAGCGGTGGGCCACTGCCATTTTGCTCTCCTTGCTAGCCATCGCCATCGGAACGAGTTTACGTCAGCATTCGGCACCGCGCCTTCGTCACGCTCCCCCCGTTCTTTCGACCTATGTGTGGTCGCTGACTAGCAGTGGAGTCATCGCCGCCGGATGCCGGGAGGGCCACAGCAGACCATAACGCTGCACCAAGGGGACGATGGCGTCCACTGGAGGTGTGCGGGGTCCATCCCGGTGCTGCCGGTGGGTCTCCAGACGACATCCGGGATTACGCCGCGACCAGCAGGAACCCGGCCTCGTTTTCGAGGCTCACCCACAGCTTCATCGGTTTCCTTGGGCGGTCCCTGGCACTACGTCGAATTGCTCCATCTCAGCGGCGACAAAACGGCAAGCCTTCAACTTTCACAAAAAAGTGTTGGCCCGTCCTCTGGGGATCTTTTTGGACAGACTGGAATCGCGGGCTGGGCAGGACGCATGGTAGCGCGTAGCTTTTGTCAAACTCCACAGCAAGTCTGGGACCAAGGGACCTACGGACTATCAGGTCTGGACGGGATATCGGATCGCGACGCGACAACTTAGTTTGCACCATGCAGGGCGCCTCGACCACATCCTTTGTCGAAAGCAACCGGGGTGTCCGCGGACGAGAAGACGTTAGCACACGCGTTTTGGGACTGCCCCTATGCCGTATCACTGTGGGAAAAGCTGATCGGACACTGGACGGGGAAGCGGCCATCGCGACGGCGGACCCACGATTTCTTTGATGCGTGCGCAAGCAGGCGTGTCGTCAACATACCCGCGCACCGAAAGGCACTCCTTACGATCCGTTTCCCAGAGGATGGAGAAGCAGCGGAACGGATGTGGCGGCGCATCTGGCACATTCTCGCAACGCTGTGTCAAACCCGGCTGTGGGCGGATCGGAACGACGCGGTTTGTCAGGCCGCGACGAGTGGACATCACAAGTACCATGACCAGCTTCTGGGCCGCCTGCATCCGACAACTTAGAGCGATCGCAATCCGAGAGCATCAAAAAATGTCGTCGGCTATCCATGGTGCCATGCTGTTGGCATGCATTGAGTTACTCGAGCACAAACCTTGCGGGTCGCCCAGCGTTCTTGAGGAGGTCCCTGGCTTGCCCCCGGAGCCCCCGGCGCTGCCTGCTTGGCTACGACTATATCAAAGATCTTGCACATAGGTAATCCCGTGTAAATAGACCATCTGTCAACAACAACAACAAACAACAAATAATTCCGTGGATTGTAGCCGATAATATTTATGAATCCATGATAAAAATGGCAACGTTATGTCCATGTTGTATTGGCCCATAGTCATACGACACTTGCCCTATGCTTTCCTGTGACACACCTCGTCAGTACAGACAGGCTCAAAGCGTGCTCCGTATAAACTTATAGTCCATGGTGCTTTTAAAGTCTATTAGATTCAGGCAATTCCGCTCAATACACAAGGGTCAAAGTCAGAATATTTGAGCTCTTCCGGTGGCAAAAGGTGACCAGAAGAAGGTCCTGTCAAAGAACTGATTCAGCTGACTCGAGACGTCGTATCTGCCACGGCGTCGTCTAACATCAATGATGCGGATTTTAGCAAAAAGCCGTGAACCGTGATCGGGACTCTTGTAACCATCGTCGTTGCAATTGTTTTTTAAAGTTTAGCTTACAATCCGCGACGTATTTTGCTGTCAAGTTACCCAAATAGGGCCCATTGACTAACGGTCGGGCTTTGTGGTATATTAGCGACGACAGAAACTGCCGTTAATAGTGCAAGTGTCCACTTTCTTTCCCCGCTGTCAGCGACACCAATTGAACAGCTGTGCCCGGTTTTGTAACGACTGCGACCAGGACGTTCATCGTTACTGTCTCCTCCACCCAAGCAAGGTATTCTTAACCCCCGCAACAGCTGAGTCGCGTATTTCTTATCATTAATCCTGTGCACGCGTCGGTTAAAGACTAAGCTCCACCCGCCACCCATACACGCAGTCATGCCGCAGTCCAAGACGCAAGATTTATATCTCGACCTGCTGTCATCCCACTCGTCAGTGTCACCAGCACCAGCATCTCCAGCTACAGCAGGAGCAGATGATCCGCATAATAGTGACCACTCGACGCTATCGGTGCACAAGGGCGATTTGGGTTGGGTCCACGAGATGAACTTTATGCGCGCTGAGACCCCAAGTCAACTGCGTCAGCGATTTATCCAGATTCAAGTCACAGATCGTCGGTTTAAGGAGCCCTCTTGGATGCATCCGAATATTGGCGGCGAGGCGCAATTCGTGCAAGGAAGTATGGATGAAATCGCTGCTCTGGGTGAGGTGTTGCAAGTAAAGAGGACAACGAACAAACTGGGCGAGTGGATGTCCACATCCATTAGTGGTAATGCCATTTTGTCCAGTGTGCTCTTCTCTGCGGGTCAAACGATTGCCAAAGCTGGCAAACTAGCACCTGTGACGCAGTTGTTTGTGGTCACATTAGTCTATTGTCTCCGCTGGGTATTCGACGAAGTCATGAGTGCTGTGCCATTGAATGGCGGCGTTTACAATGCAATGCTTAACTCAGCGTCCAAGAAAGTCGCTGCTCTCTGTGCAGTGTTCAGCATGCTTTCCTACTTGTCCACGGCGGTGGTTAACGGTGTCTCGGCCATGAACTATGTTAACGAGTCTCTCATGGATATTCCTGTCATGATGTGCACCATCGGATTACTCGCGGTATTTGCAGTGCTCTGTCTGATGGGCATCGCCGAGAGCGCTTTTGTCGCATTAATATTTTTCGTGTCCCACGCGTTCACGTTGATTCTGTTGGGCATATTCAGTATTATTTACGTGGCGCAACATCCCTCTATCTTTATCGACAACATGAGTACGACTCTCCCTGACGTGACGATGTTTGGCGGTGCTGCAATCGCTAGTAGTCTTGCATCTGCAGTCTTCTTGGGCTACGGCACAGCATTGCTGGGTGTAACTGGCTTCGAAAGTTCTTCTCAATACGTGGAAGAGCAAGCTGCAGGCATTTTCCCGAAAACTCTGCGCAACATGTGGGTTCTTTCTAGTGCATTTAATGTAACCTACTCTTTTCTGGCGTTGGCCGTTGTGCCTTTGGATACGATCATCGTGAACCAGTCCACGTTGTTGTCGTACATGGGTCGTCTGAGTGGTGGCCGCTGGCTCGAGATGCTTGTGACAATCGATGCGTTTGGTGTACTTGCTGGTGCGGTGCTGACGGCCTATGTCGGTATCAATGGTTTGCTTCAGCGTTTGGCTATCGACCGGGTTTTCCCTAGTTTCCTGCTCAAGGCGAACACGTGTCGTGGCACGAACCACTTTATCATTTTGGCGTTCTTTGTTGTGGCTGCTAGTCTCGTGTTCATCCTGAACGCCGAGGTGACAGTCTTGTCCGGCGTGTTTGCATTAGCTTTCTTGAGCGTACTGCTTTCTTTCATCATCGCTTGCATGCTGCTGAAGCTATACCGGAAAGAGATCCCTCGCAGGAGAACAACATCGTGGATCAACATCATTTTTTGTCTCTGTATGGTGTCGCTGGGTATCCTCGCAAATGCTGTTTCGGACACAAAGGCGTTGTTGTATTTTTGCATCTACTTCGCAGTGTTTTTCTTCGTGGTAATCGTGATGCTGGCACGAGTGAGTCTGCTGAAGGCATTGCTTTGGATCTCGAGAAAGCTTGCGGGATATGGTCAAAGCGATCCAGCTCCGTCGCAGCAACCTTTTGGTGGTAGTGTACTGATTGCCAAGTTGATTGAGACCATCAAGAATACGCCTGTCGTTTTTTTCTGCAAAGCAACAAACCTGCCAAAAATCAATGAAGCCGTGGCGTACGTGATGCGTAACGAACACACGTATTGTTTGCGATTAGTTCATGTGTGTGAACCGAATGCTCCAGTCCCACGCGAGTTTGAGCACGTGGTGAACCTGTTCGACCATATTTATCCATCTATCAAGATCGATTTTATCGCTGTGACAGGAGCTTTTGATCCTGCAATGGTGCAGTGGTTGTCCAAGTCGATGGACGTACCAACCAATATGATGTTCATGGGCCAACCGGCGGATGAGATGATACACCAGGTGTCGGCCTTGGGTGTGCGAGTCATTACTGACTAAGCCTCGCTACGGCAGTCTATTGTCTTCAATTACGACAGCGGACTAGCAGGTTTGGGTTTAATTTAACAGTTGAAGTGCAAAGTGTTGCTGCCAGCGACTGTAGCACTTGACCAACACAACTTTTTGTGGAAGTGAAACGAACCATGACCTGTTGTAAGCTGGGCCGTGCAAGACTGGTGTTCTGCGTCGTTTGTTGATAGAATCGGCAGAAGGTCAGCCAAGCAGTCTTACGCAGAATCTTTGTAATCTATAGGTGCCAAATGTTATTGATCATTTAAAGGCGAAGAGCAAATAGCAACAACGACATTCTTGTGAGTCCGATCGCGATAGCGGTCACAATTGTGGCATTGCTATCCACGCTGCTGTAGCCAACCAACGAAGTGATCACTCGTCATGGATAGAGACATCGAGCTGGCTCTTGCTGCGCATACAACGTAAAGCGCAGACCGATACACTACGACTGCAACAATCATCATCCTCCACAAATTACAACTGGATGCGGTAGACACCAAATTCGCACTTACTTGTAAAGCAGCAAGTTTGCTGCATGGTAATATGCGATAAGCTTGGCCAAATTCTACTCTGTGTCTGTCCTTAACAACGACTTCTCTGATGTTAATTACGCATCATTAAAGCTATCGAGTATCCATCGGAGTTCGAACATGCTGATGAAATTTGCCTACATTGTCGCATAAGGATTAATTTCGTGATGCACAATCGCAGCTTTGACGGTCACGGTTGAGTACGTGAGGAGCACGGAAATATTTTGGAGTCGCACGTCTTGCTCATTATATTCGACACTCAGTCAAATAGCCGGATGATTTTATCTCACGCCCGTGCGATACCTTACGGCTTGGTTATGAGCAAGAAAGTGGCGTCAGCGAAATGAACGCATTGCTTACCGAGGTTATCTGAGCAAACCATGCGCTGTACTCTTTATTAATTAAGTGGACGGTGGGCACGATAAACAACGTATCAACGAATAGGTCTATGATCTAGCTATTGAAGAAGGTAAAAGTAGCCAAGGCCGATGGCAGTATAGCTGTTAGTACAGCCTGGTTAATGATGTACCAGCCCTACAAGACAGCATATTTGTGTCTACTTCCGAAATTCATATATGAACAGTCTCATCAATGTGCTGGGGACCGAAGTGACATTTTATTGTCCTGCGGCACTCGATCTTATGCGTAACGATGGCAAAATAAAAGCTACAAAGAGCTTATAGCAGCGCACATAGTCGCAGATGTATTGTACGAGACAATGTGGATGACTGGGTAGGTCGAACAGTTCTCAGGCACATATCATAACTGATAATCATATGGATCTCGAGCTCTTCAGAACTATTTTGAAAGCGACGGCACCCGCTAGCCAAACAATGGAGAGCAAGCTGTTCGCCAGTTTCCACTAAATTTACTTCTTGTAAAGCTCGACTACGACCCCACACCAGTTGTAACTTGGATGAGCTGTAGGTGTTCAATACATGATTCCACCACTCGCTGTATTTCTGCAGAGCACAAATGCGTAGACAACCATTTGCGTCGATGCGTTAGTGCAGCCAATAGTGAGGTATAAACTGCAGAAGGATACTGCGGAGTGCATCATGACGGTAATCTTCATCGCAAGAATAAATCGCTTCGGCATACTTTTCACCAAGAAGCCGTCGACTGCGTCCTCGTCTTCGACAGTACATCCTGCAGCGTAGGTTTGGCATTTACGCAGCACCGCACAATCTCTCGGCTTGTATGGAAATTTTGGGTTAGTCGCGCTAGACACGGACGCAGACCAATTCAGTGTCAGACCTCTGGACGATGTCTGCTTGAGTCCTGCACATGCAATACGAGAACTACACGACGATAAAGAGATTTGGACCGCAAGGGCGAACATCAATGCAGTCGTTTACTGGCTAACAAAACGACCCAAATTCGCTGAGCTTTCGAGGAGGCGTATAGAGAGTAGTCCTAGCATACTTGCGATGAATAGCAACAAAACACTCGTTTCACCACCATACAAAGACTACTCTCGCGATGCAAAGGACAGAACGTTGCAGACGTTTATCCCACCACAGCTTGCAACCGTTTTTCGTAACATGTCCGTCCGTGCATAAAGGCTCAATCATATTTCCCCGACAATTTGGGACGATGTCAGAGAGCGAAATGACATTCGTAATTACTTGGTTTCGACATGAGAGAATTTGCCTCGACAGCCGGATGCTCCCGCCTCACGTGCAGTATGAGATATGGAATCCCATAGCGATGGATCTCGTTTAATACCCAACAGCAAACGTACCGCAAACATAACTTTCTCTGAGTCCATGGTGAACTCTGTCAAACTCTTTGTTGTGGAAATTTCTTCTCAAATGTGTTACCGAGCAGGCATGATTGTTAATACATTGCCATGAACCCGAACACTTGTAATCGATTACAGCACACTCGCTATTCTTGTAGCAACTGCGATGCTAGGGCAGAACCACTACGGTCCGCAAGGTGACACAGGCCACTAAGCACAGTAAAGTGCCGGAGCTCCTGGCAACGGCTAGATTGTAGAATATTTCATAGACTCGGCCTTTGCTCTTGGATCAGATGTGAGACGCAAATCTCCAATGAGAAAACTTGGAAACGGAAGGAGGTGGAACGTCAGACGGCATTTGAGTCTCCATCATGATGCTCTGATACTGCTTGATAGAGAAGGCGATACGGGTTACACACAGTATCCAGTTGGCACGGACGATTCTTTCTCATACAAACACTAGTATTAATAAGGTCAAAGCCTTTAAAAGCGGTCTGATCGACATAGCTGGCTAGTCATGCGATACTGAGCAGTTCCCGCTATACCCACGCACTGTTGAAGCTGCTTGACGCGCAACTGGAACGGATCGTCGGGATTGAATCCGTGGCCATGACTGGCAAAGTTCGACGTCTCACTTGCGAAATTACCAACAAATAACGAAACTATCGAGGGGTCTAAAGTCATGTCGAGATCGGTTCACGCGTCTCTCGTTGTTTGTGCAGCCCTGTTGGCATTTGCAACCGGACTCCAGGATAACTCGAGCGTATCGTGGCCATCGCTGAAGTTCCACTTCTCGGTCAAGCGAGTCGCTACCGAAATTCACGGTAAATCTGAATTTTCCGTGTTCGCCCACCCCATTGAAACGTCTGGAGATCCTACGCACGTGCTGTACGACACCTTCACGTCCTTCATCGAAGACAACACGATGTACAACTACTCGCTTGTGGACAGTGTGGCGTACATTTATTGCCGTTCTGTGACTGGAGGGGATGACCCGATGGTGAGGTGTATGGATGCCGATACTTTGCCACCAATCAATTCGATCGTGGCAGCGCTCAGTGACGCCGAGGCCGTCTCGAAAATTACGGCTGGTGATGGCCGCGTGATTCCGTGTACAAGTGGTGACTCTTTTAAGGTGTCGGTGGATACCGTGGACTTCGGCATGTGTTTCTTCGGGTCCCGAGGGTTCAAGATGTTTGGCAGTGATATGGACATCAAAGTGGAGTACTTGAAAAAGCGCCTGCTGATACGGGCACCAAAGCTCGGTGACAGCGCTGAAGAGGACTGTGAGCCGACGACTTTGCCGAGTCTCGTCACATCGATTGGAGAATCCTTCTTGACCGGAAACCCTGTTGCGACAGAAGATAGAATTCTGGAGAAAGCATTTGGTGTATTCTTGGATGATCAGTGCTCGTGCAGGTCCGCGCCGCGTCCGTGTATATTTATCCACGGTCTCGGAGTTCATGTTGAGAAGGAGGAGAATGTTGACTCGTCCACTTACTGGGGCAATCTGACAGGCCACACGCCGTGCTGCTCGTCGACCAAGTACGCTATGCTCAACACGGTGAATAACTCTTGGACTGACGATCTTTTACAGGAGAAAGTGTGCGATCGTGCATTGTCGGTGAGCAACTCCAGCAACGGATCCACGATATCTGATACCATCATCATTACGCACTCGATGGGCGGTCTTATGGTGGCTGGTGCGATTGCTAACAAAAAGTGCGAGCTTGCCAACAGCACGACATGGGTGACCACTGGATCACCACTGTCCGGAAGCATGGCGTCTGACTACATCCAAGAGTCGTGCAAGGATAATACCAATGTTATCATGGAGAGATACGCTGACCAGACAAAGCAATGCCCAGCAGGCGAAGGGATGAAGTCGATCGTGTACCAAAATGAGAGTTATAGCACCCCCGAGCTCAATGCGCAGTACAAGGCTGCACAGAAGGCGTACCGACAAAACGTATACGCAGCAATGTGTAGCAACTCGTACATCGGTGTCCTGTCATCCTACCAGCTTCGCTTCTGGGTTGCAGGGAATCTAATTCCACACAAATCAGTAGAGAATGACGGCGTCGTCGAATTCAAAAGCTGCGCTGGGGGCATACCACTGGACAAGTTCGGCGACGATTACCGTAGTCGCTTCTACGTGACCGGACTAAATCATTTCGATGTGTCTTTTAAAGCAGGCGACTCGCTTTTGGATAAATCCAAGATGCCAGTGAAATGGTTTGAGTGCTTGATGTAAGGCAAGCAGCTACGAGCTGCAACGAATGCGTTGATAGTCCATAAAATTGCAACAGTTCGTTTGGCAGAGTTTCACATGGTGACAAATCACTTGCAGGTTTGCCGCGCGCACCTAATCAACTTGATAGTGTTACTATGCTGGAAGGTCGAACAACAGACTTCTTACCGCGAGAGGACAGTTGACGCGCTGTCGTACAAATGTTGACAATTTGCGCCGTCCATGGACAAGAGACTGTAGAATCTGACTGAGCTCTGTCTGTCATTGTTGAGAACAACACTATCGGAAAGGCCATCCTTTGAGCAATGCCACCGGTATAACGCACGACTTTCGTGTGACGTAAAGATACTCCAGAGTACAGCATATCTACATCGGAGAGATTTCTATGTAATATGCTAATACTTCTGACTGCATCTTGCAGAAGGCTATGACCTCGATTCATCCCTCTTTGCTTTGACCGTAGTAGCAGTTGTCTCCGATCCACCCACAGTATTGCACGCAGACTGAACAACCCTGCTACCAACAAAAACGCTCGCCGATCTGTAAACAGGTTCTTCTGCTTGGGCTGGCTTCAAATTTAACGGACGTCGTAGTTGCAGTCGCGTGACAGAGGCTGTGGCAGCAGATCGCTCAATGGTTGTATTGCCGCTCAATCGTTGATGACACTATATAATTAATATCCCACACGTTGACGACTCATTGTTTGTTTGTCCACGCAACGTTACCATACTTGGCCGTATGCACTTTGATCTCACACAGCACTCCAGCTTTTATGATCATCCTCCACGGTTTGAATCTCTTCTCGAGACAGAGTTGATCAAACTTAGAGCGCAACAATGTATTTGTCGACTACCAGGCATTGCTCATGTTTTGGTCTGCAAGACATCGTATTGGACGAGCCGATACAGATCTATAACTCATTTGAGCGGATGTGAGCATGCTGTCGTACACAATCGTTATACTTGCATATAGAACGACCAATGATGCGATGCCCCTTTAACAGTTGACAAACCTCCAGCCAACCGCTGCAAACTTACGCAACAACAAAGGCCCTTACACTCTTTTGTAAACTGACAAAGAAAACCGCATAAATGTTCATGCGCTCAAACATGGTGATATGCCATGACTGCATTCATAAGATTACGCAAAGAATGAGCACCAACGAGTCTCGTGAAAATGGCGAAGCCCCGGACAGCTTGACTCGATGGTGCTCTTTTTCCGACAATCGCTTGCATTTCAGTAGCACCCACTATCACAAATCAAGCACTATCGAACATAAGAACCGTAGCCGTACATACCGCTCACACTAGTGATATCTACATTCAGGATATCGATACTGTGGTTTGCATTTTGGTCCGTTCTCCAGGAAAGCAGGTAACAGAAGATCAATCGACAGCGGCGGAACGAAGCTGTAGAGCTGTCGGACTTAATTCACGACTGTTTAAACATTTAAATGCTATAGGCTCAGCCTCTGCCACTAAAGTATTACTATTACTGCAGAGAACATTAGTACCAGCAGGACAACGCCAAGATAATGGCATCGAATTCGTCAACAGAACAAAGCGTGAGCTAAAACATTGTCTCATTGCATTTTGCAAATTTGCTTGGTAGATAACTTGGTAGTAAACACTTCATGTATTGCACAGCCGCTGTGCTTTAGTGACCAAGTACGCCGCAGAACCTAAGCACGCACCCGAGCAGCTTAACAGGTTTAAACACGCGTTGCATCAGTAAACTTTAAAGAAAATCAGCAATCGATACTCTAATGTTTAATCTCATATAATCGTCAGTTGCTACAATGACTTGCTTACGTCGCAACCTCGCCTACTTCAGACTGACCTGTTAATTTTCCTTGTCACCACAATGACTAGCGACAATATGAAAGGTGCTAGTCAAGGCGGGCGACCACATGCTGTTCTGCTCCTCGATCGACGATGAAATCAATTCTCAACAATTCATACCAACGAAAGAAAATCTATTGAAATACTTGTATCGCGCGGTAGCTCATTGCTGAGACAGCTCGGGTTCATGCCGTGATAACACGCATGCCAGCTGCTGACACGCGCTCGGCCGAGATCAAATCAGGCTGCGTGATGAACATCATATTGCGAGGCACCTTCATGGAACGCGACAGCCACTCGATCATTGCCGGGCCGAACTCGCCGCACACTGCCACAAAGTCCACGCGGATCTTCGGGTACATCGAGTCGAACAGTGCTACCATCTCACGGAAAGCCGCGACTACACACGCGTCTCCTTCTTCACCCTCGAAAACGTGCACGATGCGCAGTGTGTGAGTCTGCTCATTGCGACGCACGTAGATGATGGCCTTGTTAATGATTGTAAGGTCTGGGACCTTGCAGAAGAAAATAATGGGGGCGTTTCGGATGCTGGAAATGGTGCGAGCGATAGTGCGGCCTCCGCGAGCTCCGGTGTGCTCCCATTCGTCCGTATTGCCCGTCGCGAGACCAACTGCAACAGCTTTACCGTAGTGCGAGGGAAATATCGTCTTCAACATCATCAAAGCAAAGCGTAAGATCGTGACACGCTCGAACATGATAAACATGACAAAGATCACGACAATGAAGTAGATGGCAAAGTACATCAAGATCTTGGGATCACCCAAGAGATTCGCAAAGATGGCCACCACGACCAGAAGAAAACCAACGATTACGCTAGTCCATGGCGCGTGAATGTCACGCGGGATCTCTGATCGCTTGCCCTTTAATAGCATGCAAGCGCAAGAGAACATCGCCATGAGTCCCAGGAACGAGTAAGTGTACACACCATTCATAGTACTCGCGTCGGCATTCAATATGAGCACGAGACTCGACGACAAGAGAAAGTAGATGCCGATAATGTAGTGGTTTGTACCACGAGCCTTGTTCGTCGTTGCCAAGAACGCAGGCAGCACCCGGTCCGTTGATAGACGGCGAACAAGACCGCAAATACCCACGTACGAGGTCAACACCGCACCACTGAGCACGATAAAAGCGTCAATGCTAATCCACGTTTCGAACCAGCTTCCCACTGCTTCTCGGCTCACCATCGCGAGAAGGTCTGACGAGTTATTGTAAATTCCATTATCACCTTCAAGTGGCAGCACAGCCAGAATCGCAGTACTTAGCCCGACATTGAAGAACGTGACGAGAGCCCACATGTTGCGCAGCGTCTTGCGGAAGACCCCCGGAGCTTGTTCCTCCACGTAATTTGACGACGACTCAAAGCCGGTGATACCCAGCATCGACGCGCCAAAGCCAAAAAAAATCGCAGTCACGATGTTACCGTCAAGCATCGATCCTGCAAAGTCCACCTCTGGGTATCCAGCGTGCAAGTTGTTGCTGAAGATATGCGAGTGATTGAACCAATAGATGATACACGCCACAAAGAGGATCAAGAGGACTACGATATGATGCAAAAAGATCGCGACAGCCACGCGAGAGCTTTCGGTGATGCCCATCACTGCTAAAAGCGCGAACGCTCCTAGTAAAATGATCGTCGATCCAATGATCGGAATCGTCACTTGGTTGTTCAGATACCGGATACCGGACGTAGCCGAGACGACTCCAGTAGCGACGTACGACAAGATGCTGAGACATGCAGCCACAGCTGCTGAACGCTTGGACGTCGTGTTTAATAGGGCGTTGTACGTACCCCCGTTCATTGGAATAGCAGTCACTACTTCTTCATAGATGAAGCGAAAAAAATAGAGCACAATGGACACGATAAGCAGCGGAATTGGCATGAGTTTGCCCGACTTGGCAGCCACAGACGACGCCGAGTACAGGACACTCGACAGGATGTCGTTGCCGGAGATGGCAGTGGCTGGGAGCTCTCCTAGCAGCTTCTTGGGCTCGTTGAGTTCTTCCTGAATCGCGTGCAGCTCACTGGGCGGCACTTGCACGTACTCGGACGAGCCAGCGCCTGGAAACTGCCACGTCGGACCCATGCGAGCGCCTTCGACGATCTCGATCTCGAGTTTACGTCGACGCATGTTGACAGCTCGAGATCTGGCCCCGGAGCTCGGCAGGCGAGGCGATAGGAATTCCATATATGATGAGGACGGTACTTGAAGACTGTGGTCGCCCTCGTCACTAACGCTTGAGACCATTAAGACTTTAGTGGAGACTATAGTGAGGGATAGGCGGGACACAAGCGAGACGTAAACGGGACGGATCGACTCGACTGTGTCGTTGCACAAAGCGAAATGGTCCCGAGCTGCAGTTTTTGCACAAAGATACCGATTCCAGATGGAATTCTTCAGATCGGGCACAACAAGGCGATGGATTTTCGATGTCGCCCGCAGCTGTAAGGGTACAAATTCCCGAATTTAAATGTGTCCTCCCTCCTGACCAACTAGATGTAGACTGCCTCGTCACATGCAAAAAGCACCGCGTCGATTGCAACGGTCCTGGGTTTCTCTCACCGATCTCTTTTCCTTGGTGTAACAATAACATGTTGGACTATCCACTAGATACGATTTTCGCCTTTACGAGGGCATCTGGGTACTTGTCAACTGGTGCTGTGCGGGAAAGTGACGTAAAGTAGGTCGTGTAGATTGTCCACCGCTCTACGCTGCATAGTTTATGTATATAGAAAGTGTTGGCAAACTGGTTCTGCTGACATTCAGAAGTCCAGCCGCATAAAAACCAATGGCTTCCACGCGACGTGACAACAGTTCAACGGGGCAAGGACTGCACATGTCATGGTTGCAATGCAATGTTCTCTGATTTATGTTTACACAAGCATGACAGCTGATAATGAATGCCCGTAAGACAGATAAGTTGTTGCTGGAACATTACTCGATTGCCGTGGGAAGTTGTGAAGCCTAATACGCTTTCATGCAGTGTTACAAGTCATTTTTTAACACGCTAACCGCTGCACTTAGACACTGAAGTGCTTCGTGGGGTTTGTCATGGCGACCTGCTTTGCTCCGATATCTAGAAGCACATAGACATGAGGCAACTGACAGTCGAGCATTTGAACTGCCACGTTGGGCCAGCTCAACCTGTATCACGCTGGGAGGACCGAGGACAAAAGTTGTCGCAAGAACTCAGCTTGCCGCGGTCGCGACGAGACCATGGAACACTTATTTTGGGTATGTCCATGCGCCGTAGCTCTATGGACCAAACTAGTTACGCATTGGACTGGGGAACGAGAGTCCCGCCAGCGCACTCAACAATTCCTGGAAGCATGCACTAGCAGACAAGTACAAGATATTCCGAAGCACTGGGCAGGAATCGTGAAGGAACGGTTCCAAGATGATGTGGTGGAGGCCGAACGGGTCTGGAAGCGAATCTGGCACATCCTTGCCACGATATGCCAAACGAAGCTGTGGACAGACAGAAATGAAGCTGTCTACTGTGCGGCATCCGTTGATATACGTGGGAGCAGCTATTGGGCTACCTGCATCTGTCACCTACGTGCGATCGCGAAGCGAGAGCATCGAAAAGTAGTTACCGCAACTTCGGGTGCCATGCTCTATGCATGCATTGAATTGCTGGAGCGCGAACCTACAGGTGTCCCAGTATTTACTGGCCCCAGTCACGGTCAGCCCTCGGATCACCCTCCGGCGATCACGGCATGGCTTAAAATATAGCAGAGATCTTGCACATAGGTATTATAATCATGGAATAGACAATCTGACCCCCCCCCCCCCCCCCCACAATTGAATTGCCACGCAAGCTATCATCAGGATAGTCTGCCATCAATCTGCTTAGAGGCCGTGCAAAAATCCAAGAAATTGTCGGCAATCACAGCTTACAACAGCGCTGAACATCGATAATATTTGTCCCGTTGATCTTGATTAAAGGCTTTAACATGCACGAGGTGACAGCCGTCTGAGTTCCCATCTGGGGTAATTATGGCATCAAATTTTCTAGTTACCCATCGCAGAATTGTTACCACATTTCCAGTTGGTAATAAGCTGCTGCAACGTAATAGGTTCGAATGTGTAGATGTCGCTGCAAATTCTGAGCTGTCATACAGCACGACTAGCGTCGTGTCGGCTACGTCGGATGAGGCAAAGGTGCACTGTTGCGCATTTGTTTGCATCTGGACGAACTGATGTTGTGCATTGGCTAAGGAGGATAACTCACGGCACGCAACTTCTGGTAGGCAAGCACTTCCTCCCCACGAAGTGGTACCCAATGACACCAAATGGTGATGAGTTGTGTGTATGCATACCGGGTTTGAAAAAAATGCTTTTTGCACGAGCGCTGCTAGAGGCCAAGACAAATAAATCTTTTATGCTACCGGGAGCGCTCACCCTCAGGTCCATGGCGATTATGAAGCGCTCATCGTACGGTAAATAGGATCCTATCTTGCATGCAACTAACTTCCGTTGTAAATCGCGAAAAGGCCGCACAAATTGTGTGCAAGGTCGTGAATACCACCTTGTCACCTTCTGCAAGCGGTTGCAAAAGGGACACAAGCAAGCAGCGTAAAGTGTAGATAAGCACGCAACAACGCATCGTCCTGTAATTAAGAGGAGTGACAAATTAATGCGCAACGTTACGGGACGAAGACTGGGACAGCTAGTTGTGCCCTCCAGCATGATAAACTCTTACTCTGCATTATGCTAAAAATAAGCACGTGCTTGCAGCGTAACGTATCACCACAAGATCATTCTTGATCTGTAAATATGAAAGTAACGAGAAATTTGTCGATCATCTTTACCGCCTATCCATACTGAAAGTGAATGATAGTTTCCACAAAATATAACGATACAAAACCACGACTTTTTCGACAGCTTAAGTATCAAAGTGTGGACGCGTCCGACAATGGGCGTCACTAGGCGGGCGCTAGGACCCGAGATTAAGTCGCTGCAGTTTTTCTTGAACCGAACTGCAGTACTGAAGCTGTACCGAGAGTTTCTCCACATCTCAAAGCCGCTGGCCACTGAAGTGCGACTAGACGTGCGTCGTCAGGTTCGCGCTGGCTTCGACGCCTGTCGCGACGAGGAGGACGAGCAGCGCGTGAGTCTTTTGCTACGACAAGCGCGCGATCAAAGGAAGATGGTGAGTAACTTGGTAGACACTGCAATGGTGCAGCAACGAGATGAGCGGATTCGGGAGGGAGGTGATGCGGTGGCTGCCAAGCAAAAAGGGGGAGCTGTAGAAACCGTCACGTCTGACACGTGGGTGGAAATGTCATCGGAAAAGGACGATGGTACGGAGGACGTCAAGGGTCGCGTGGGCACTGGGTGGCCATGGAAGAGCGGCAAAGTCACCGAAAAGCTAGATCTAGTCGGGATCAAGCGACGCTGACTGAACAACTTCCATGTTAAGGAATCGTGGCGAAAGTTGAAAGAGACAATATTGACGCAGACGGATGACGCTGTAATATCGTCGGTCGGTCTTGTCAATACATCATCGCGATCATACCTCAGCTTGCACGAATAGAGTTGTCGTGCGCATTTAGGGTATAATTGCGAGCCCGAAGGGTGAAGCTACTAGTGAGTGTGCGCAAGGCTGAATGACGAACTTTTGAATCGTACTTATCTGTGTGTGTGTCTGTGTGTTTGTCTGTCTGTCTGTAAATAACGTGGTTAGGTGTACCTGACTCGTACTAAATACGATCTAGCCTGTCCCCCCTCATAGGTCGATTAGCATGAGAGGTGTCACTCCATGGCTAGGGGTCAATATTATGATGCACACACCTGATTAGCTTAAAATCGATCAAAGGTGAATATGATCACATAAGCAAATGCTGGGCGCTCATAAGCAAAGGCCGATCGCGTTGCCCAAGTATACTGTACTGGGTTAATATAGACATTAACAGCATCATACTCATTCTTCAGTGTCTGCTGTTGTACAGTGTTTTGCAACTTGATTTAGTTGTCCGAACTGGATTACTCATATCAAAGGGCGAGCTCCAGAGCTTGCTCCCCTATCTTATTCGTTATGCACGATCCAATGCAGATGCTCAACGTTACGATTGGTGTGATAATTTCCAATTGAACCTCGTTTACTATTACGCACACGAAAAAAGCAGCTTCGTCGCTTGCGTGGTCAATATGAGCAAGATTGAATGGTCGCAGAATAAAATAGCGCAAAATATGAATAAATTGGAATAGCCGTTCAACACCGCACCTCTATTTAATGATCAAATAACGTGCCGTATGTGAACTTCTGTAGAACTTACGGTCTAACGTACCTGCACATACCGATCGTGCAACGATGTATGATAAAAGAGCAATTGCAGAGCCGGACAATTAAAAAAAGAAGCTAAGCACAACAGGAAGTGAGTGTTCCTGCGTGTTCGCTGCACTTGCAATAATGACACGGACGGATACTGATTTGTGTGTGATACTACGTTACTATTAAACAACTTCGAGACTCCAATTGACAGTAGCGAAATGGCTTCGTCCCCAGTGCACACCGGCAGTCCTACATCGATTCTAAAGGTGATTTGCGTAGCATTTCTCCTGAACACTATGTCACTGTAAATCTAGGGCAGCAGCTCATTAAGCCTCATCATTCATGAATGCATGCAGCATACAAAAATCAAGCTCAATTCGATCTACACGACTGCACCCATGATGCCAACGCTGAGTGAAAATCTGCTGCAAAGGGTACTGTTTGTACCGCGTGGGGAACAATCTGTAGCCTAAAAATAACGGAGTTTGTCTGCAGGAGGTGTTCGACTACGACTTTAGTCGCGAACGTGTTTTCTTGGAGATCGCAGAGGCCGAAATCGCTGCAAAGCAAAGGGCTGAGGAGGAAGAGAAGGTAGTAGTTGCAGAGGGCACACAGGACAAGTCAGACGACGAGCTTGTCCGACAGGTACAGTAGTAAAGGCGAAACAATCAAGTTAAAGTTGGAAGACGTACTATAATGATAACGTTGCCAATCTGTTGTGCACTCGTTGTCCGCAGAGCGCAAATCTGTCACTGTCGAGTGGCTTGAGCTCCTCCAGACGTCAAGCCGGCTACTCAATCAAGCCTCGCAGCTCTAGTGAAGAGGATGTAGCAGCCGCCATCTCGGCCTCTCTACGCGAATACTAATGCCCAAGTCGCTCGTACTCGACTTGCTGCTTCACTCAATTGATCAAGTGGCACGTCGTCAGTCCACGCTTGCTTCAATAATTACCGCACGGGATTGCTTGGATGCATCATGTTGTAGGCGAGCCAGTAGAGCCGCCCGTAATTAACGTACAGCTCTTCTCCCGGCTCAATGTCTCGCATGGCAACAACATTGGCCTTGTTGTCGTCTGGCCGCTTGTCAAAGTGCACGTTGAAGCCTCCGAAACGCCCTCTGCAGTCGTTAATGTACCGGGCAAGAACGTGCGGGCAATGCAACGTGTCCACGTACTTGCCGTCACCCAGTTTCATGAGGTACGACTTGTCCTTGAGCTTCCACGCGGCTTCCTGGCTGTGGAGCACCACTCCCGTGTACTCGCAGATGACGGACCCTTTTAAGTGGCGTTTCGTCGCAAACAATCCCTTCCCCGCTCTTGGAATGTTTGACTCGCGCACTTCAAGGCCATGATCTTCCTGGATGGACGCAGCGTGCAGGAGGTAGTAGTACGACCGAGGTACGTACAACTCGTTGTCGTCCATCGAAATCGCTTGTGCCTTGGTAGACGTACCGGTAACTGGATAAAATACCGATAGGTACGGTAAAGATGAAGGTATTTTTTTCGACCATTGCTGACCTGCAGCGCCAATGACATCCACGCGCAAGTTCTGCTGCGACGACTTGTTCCGCTTCAATAACGTCAATTTAGACGTGCTGACGGAGACGGTACGGCACTTGACTTCGATGTGATAACCTTGGAGTATTCGTAACTCGTTACGCCAATTGAAGGAGTGTGTTGTGTGTTTGTCTTAATATTTCAGTACAATTTGTCGTTTTACCTCCAGTATCTGTCCAAGTGGCCGGACTATTTCCTGGTACAAGAAGACCCGAATGACACAATCATGGGCTATAGTATGGAAAGACATATATAATCTTCACCTGTATTGGACTCTCGTTCTGATGGCTTGCAAATTGCCATGTAGCGCTAACCATCTGCTGCTCTATTTCTGTGCTTCTGTGTACAGTCATGGGCAAAGCTGAAGGACAAGGGACAGATTGGCACGGACATGTGACAGCGGTGACGGTCGCTCCGGAGTTTCGACGGCTCGGGCTGGCCAAGAAACTCATGGACTACCTGGAGAACGTGTCCGTGGAGCTTTACGACGGCTACTTTGTGGACTTGTTCGTGCGCGTTTCCAATTCGCTGGCGATTGGGATGTACGAGAAGTTTGGCTATTCAGTCTATAGGCGTGTGCTAGGGTATTACTCAAGTGCACAGGATGGAGAAGACGCTTTTGGTAAAAGAAGTGAGGGAGCTATTTTGGCTGCTATCAGGTCTGACGAAATGCTCTTGTGTGTATCAGATATGAGAAAAGCGCTTCCTCGTGACGTCTACAAGGAATCGGTGATACCGCTGCAACATCCAATCACACCAGACCAGTTGTAGCCGTAACGTGGCGTTGCTTGACTATTAGATGCTCACTGAGGAACTGGTATCGGGTTACGCACAGATGGACGATTTGTCGTTGATCGAGAATGCATTATCTGGGAGACCTATGTGTTGGGTACTTGCAATGGTGTGGACAGCATTACCTCGTATTGATGGCCAGTCTCGTAATCGCAACCCGTTTTTTTCACTGTTCATACACTGTTAAAAGAACGGAGCGATGATTTGGGTTCCAAGCGGCAATTCGAATAGTGCAATGTATATGTTACATGGGAAGGCCAAGGCACAGACATATTCGTCACATTTTATCAGATCATTGCAATGTGTGCGTGTCGCGCAGTAGGCATCAATAGCTTTTCGATCGGAGTATACGTTCCTACTTGCGAAAAGGGTGCCACCTAAAAGTGAGCGATGCGACGGGCAGCAAGTACCGTCCCCTGTTTTCCGATAGAACTGCGATGATGACAGGCGTCACATTTGCTGATATATCTTAAAGATCTACTCTTGGTCGGGATCAAACATACGAGTGCAACTGATTATATGGCAGTTTGATGGCTTTAAGAATCGACGTATTTACGAACGCGTGACAGGTCTTGACTTGTTGGACCTATCATTTAGCAATGGTAAGGCTGTTTTAGTCAAGTCAACTATGTTTGACCAGCATAGAAGGTAGCTAACCTCTCGCAAATGTCAGATCTTTATTACAACTGTTTGCAGGTCGCTAGAGCACGTTACTTGAAGTGCTAGCACCTCCAAACAAGAACAATTACACGAACTGTGAAGTCCACACCGATTGTGTCAGCGAATGCCGCATTGTACAGCAACGTGTGTGATCAGAAGTGGCCACGTTGATCCATCGAACTGCGTGCTAGAGGAAGCGTCGTCAACGTATCCAATCATGCCGTCATGGTGCCTCGTTAGCCCAATACCGTTGCACGCGACTGTTGGTATAGCATCTAGATCGACGGGTGGACGTCCACGTCGTTCAACTTGATTTCCATGCCCTCCGCTGCCCCAGTTCTGGCGACATCACTGTCGCTGTCCGAGGCACATTCATCTCCATAACCCTCTACGTCCATATTGCACTGTAGTGCTTCCAGCGTGTTTGCGTTGTTCCCATGAATGTAACACATGAAGCTTTCGTCACACCATCCGCACACAAAACCGTCCAGAATCACCCGCTCAATGCGGTTAGAGTACCACCTGCTCTCCATCTGATTCACACGCTTCATCGTTTTCTTCGGCAATGCGATGTACGTGCCGAAACGTCCGTTGCTTCGTAGCAGATGCGACGACAACAACTGCCTCATATATAGCTCCAGAACTTGTCCTGTGGCGCAGGCTCTGGTTCACTTTTTATCAGTCAAGTATCGAATGGAGGTGAACCTTCTCACATACTCGATTGTGTACATATTGAACACCGTCACGTCGGCACTCACAGCTTCTCGAGTACGACGATTGAACTTAGCCTTAAACTTTTCAGAGGTCCGATACCACATGTAGTGTAGGGTTACAATAATAGAGCCTAGCCCGATTAGACGGGAGACTGCAGCATTACGATAAATGAACACTATAGCTTTAGCCGATACTAACAGGTCTTTTTATCAAAGCTACTTAACCACGTTATCTTCACAAGACTGGATGAGAAACAGATTCCAGCACATCTCTTTACATCATTTACGGTCGTAAGTGAGTCGGGACAGATAGCGCTTCGAGCGGTCGGTCTTAATATAGACGTCTCACGAATAGCTAGCTCTACGTGATGGACACTGCAAAATTGAAATTGCGACATTGAATATTGTCCAGCAATCACCGTAATTGTCTTTCTGTCCAATCAAAACATTACTTTTTCTCCACTCATTGAAGCGCGTCACAATAGCAAAATGACTCGGTGGATAACTATAACAAAATTTCTTTTTTCGTTAGCCTAGCTACATTTTGTAGTTCTGCGACACCCGAGATAACATTTGTGACTGCATATCATTCTCTAAGATTAGCTGCGTGTCATTGGCTGCAGTCATTTGTGAAAATGGACAAATTTCAACAACGGCGACATGATCAAAAGAGTAAAACCCTATTTTCAAGAATCCAAATCGTACTAAACATTACGATTTAAACATTTAGAGCTTTTCCCAGTACTTTAACCTACGCCAGCGCCTTTCATCAGTACTAGTACCTGTCCCACATCTAATACTAGTGCCCCCCGATAATGTATGGTGTAACGGGGTGCCTCCGTTACATGATAGTTTACACAAGGTAAATATCAAGTACGAATATTCTGGTAGGACAAACAGAATATTCTCACAATATTGGCTAAATAAGTTGTATTGTGTTGCAGGAGTAATACACTGCTCATTGGTTGACACAGATTAATGATATCAACCAATAAAGCCGAGCCACGACAGAAGAACGCAATGAGTGGTGAGCAGATAGTTACAATACATGTTTGTATTTTTTTGTAGATATAGTTAAATGAAGAATAAATAGGATTGGAATACTAAATAGGATTTATTGACAGGAGATTAACTATACTAAATACAGTTCTACTTTTGCCGTTTTCTCGTGTTGAAACCTTCCTCTACACGACGCGTGTACGTGAAGCTTCGAGGTACCTATTTACTCCGTGTCCAGTGTAAACAGCTTGTACTGTGACAGTACGAGCGATCGGTGCCCCGTTACACCTCGTAGCACTTTGTAGTACGTTCAACGACTATGAACATATTGGATGATGAAGCGGAAGACTTCCATCCAACGCACGAGAGCTACTCCCATTTGAGTCAAATCGAATGGGATGCTGTCGAACGCTTGAGTTCGACGATAGGGCAAGAAGCCGTAGGCGCAATGCTGTCCGCTCTGGGTCCAGACGGGCAACACGCTACCATCGTCAAGTTCATTCAGAATGAACTTGACGCTGAACGGGGAAAGGTAGCCTTGCTTCACAACAAGGGTCTCAACAGACAGAGCTGTTGAGAGAACAGAGTGCTCAACAGTTTGATTTGTTGAGACAGCAGCAAGCTGTTGCCACCGGGTCGACACACTCACGTCGACCACCGAATCACTGAAGATTGACATCTCCAAATACAAAGCAGCTGAAGAAGATTCTCTGCTGAGATGGTTTGTTGAGCTAGATGACACCACAAGGGCTCGTAAATCGTTGATGAGCAAATGCAGGTCGCAGTCGAACTTGGCAGGGCGTGCGAAGACTTTGGCCTTGGGCCTCAAGCTACACGACCCATTTGTCTTCGGGTCGTTAGAAGTCTTCAAGTCCCTGCTTAGGCAAACAGTCTTGCCAGCTCTCCTTCTCGTTTAGATTGCACCAATAGCTTCACCAAAACGTCATCACGAAAGGAGTACCCAGGCATTCGGAACTTGTGCAGCCACTGCGCGAGCTTCTCATGAGTGACAATCATCCCCGCTTTCTCGTTGATCGTCTTGAGAACTGTGCTCTCATGTAGTGATGGGCCCAAAAGCAACATTTCCACGCTCAATCGCTGCATCGGATCGATCAGAGAGGTCCATCCATTCCTCGCCTCTTGTTCCTGAAGTTCGTCATACATCTTTCTTGCATCTGGGGCTTGCGGCTGCGACCCTGAGGACTCGACAGACGTGGACGTCTCTTGGCCTGGAGGAACAGTGGACAAGTTCCGAGCAACAACGTCGGGCCAATCATCGTTCGTGGTTGTTGACCCTGTACTTGTCCACTGAAGGATGACGAGCGTCTTAAGAAAAGGAGAGAGTGGACGCATGGTGGGGGTCTTTGGACTACTAAGCGAATCGAGGAATGAGAGATGGGTGGTGGCGAGCGGTTTGGCTACATTGTGTGGTTGGTGGGCAGGTCTAAACAACCTCCTTTAATATACTACATCTCCTCTCTTTTATCCTCTTGTACACAATTGTACATAAATAGTGTACACATTGTACATAATAGTGCTTTTGAGTCATGCTCTGTGATCCGCGATCGCTAGACACAAAAATCTTGTGTCTGCGCGAGGGTAGTCGTC